>JAQHUG010000062.1:2944087-3027436 GCA_028555095.1 Dicrostonyx torquatus
AGAGTTTAAATGAATGTAATTCTCATGTGGTCATTTCGGGCATAAGCAAGCAACCAGCGGCTGAGCGGGCCAGTGGCTGGCAGCTGGGGAACACAGCACACACCTCTCCTCCTACTTACAACACCTATAGAAACCTAAGATCACTGTAACATGCTGAAAAGAGAAACAAGGGCACCAGTGTAGGCCCCCACCCACACATTCAAGATTCCCACTGTCCCTCAGGATACTTTGTATATATGCGAATGACCCAGAAAGCCAGGCTAAGGGAGAAGTGATATGTATTTTCAATATGAGTAAAGAAGGGGTCTTTCCTAGTGTTACATTAAAAGGAATTTAAATAGAAGTTCTACTTGTTTCCTCCATGATGGTTGGAGTGAACACATCCCACTTTGGTGACCCCTGCCCTGCAGGAGGGCTGTGTTATTCCCCAAAGAGGCCCTGTTTGGACACAGAGTACCATGGGTAAGATGAGAAGAGCAGGCTAGCAAAGATGTGGAAGGAGAGTGGGCAGGCAGGTGAAGAGAACAGGACGGTACCCACCTGCTCCTCCTACACAACCCACCCCCTACCCCTGCTGCTGCCGCCGCCACCACCACCCAGAAGATCACACTGTGCTCTCAGTCCTGGACAAGAAGCAAGACTTGACAGATCCAGACCGCACCATGAGGGACTGTGCCGTCTCTCTAGGTCCCCAGCCTGGGTCTTGGAGCTTTAATCCTTTTGAGTCCTGGTCTCTCTGAGGCCGCCCTTCTAAATTCTTAAGTACCAGGATAAATGAAAACACTCCCCAGAGCACAATGAGCCCTTACGGTTTGTTTTCCAAGATGTAAAAGAAAGGCATTTCAGCCCTTCCGCAGATAAAAATAACTTGCCGTTGATTTTGAAATCCCTTTCATTTGTCTCCCACAGCCCAATACCATACAATGGTACTTTGTGTGTGAGCCTTCTAAGTGGGCCAGCCGCCCCCTTCCCTCTGCCTGCCAACAGCAGGAGGCCAACAGAGACCTTGGAGCCCTGTGCCATAGTGGGAGAGCACTTTGGGCTGCCCAACGTTGCTGTTGGACATAATTCAGAAGGCCTGACTGGGCGGAGGAGCCTCAAGAAGAAAACAGAGGAGAGAGTAGCGGAAAGTAGTGGAAAATGCTGAGTCCCAGAGTTGGCAGGCTCAGTGTTGGGAGCTGCTCTGCCCACCTGCAGCTGTGGTGACCTGCTGAAGGTGTGGGTGCCTGTGGCCATGCCCAAGGGCTGGAAGGAAGAGGTTAGAGCCTCCTCTCTCTATAGGGAGCCCTTCTAGAGTCCACATCCCTTGAGTTCAGGGAAAACATGGCTCCCCAAAGGGAGTAAAGGCTTCTTAGGCAGAGCTTTTGATACAGTGACCCACTTCCTTGTAGATAGCTCCACCTCCATGCCCAGACCCAACACAGACCAGCTGGCAACCACCACATCACGCCTTAGAGGTCATTATCAGTATTCCTGTTTCAGAAATGAAGAAATGGAGGCACAGAGAACATAAGTTGCTGTGTTGTCACATAACTCACAAAAGGCATGGCCTGGGTTTAAAACCAAGCAGTCCACCTTCAGAGTACCTAATCTTCAATCTGACTGTCTTCCCCCCCCTCCCCCCCGCTTCTCAAGTTCTCTCTAGATGTGCAAGGTGTAAGACACAAGGAGAGAAAAGGCAAGATGAATGGATTCGAGAGACAGAAGAGAAATTACCAGGGATGAGGATGCTACAGAGTCTCTAAAAGCAGGAGGCTGTTAGCCCAGAGGAAGGTCTGTGAGAGTTAAGTACAAAGACAACACATGCTTAGTCTTGGCGAGAACTCAAGGACACATGATCTGGTCTCAGCATTGGCCAGAGAGCCCTGTTCTTCTTTATGTCCCCAGTAGGATTCTGGGAAAGTGCTTGGGTTCACTTGCCAAGCATGGCTGGGCAGCTCTCTGTGTGGCTGGAGGAGCAGAAATGGAAGCTGAGAAGTGAGTACTGACCTTCTCCTGTTCTTCCAATGACAACTTGGGTGGAGGAGTCACCAGGCTTCATCAGGGTGGTAGTATCCTTAGGAGAAGAAACAGCCCACTCTGAGAGGAGGAAAGAAGGGAATTGGTTCCCTGCTGGGCACACTTGAATGGATAAGTTTTCACCTTAAATCCATAGGATGACTTTGGAACCAAAGCTCTTCGGCCAGTCACCAGTAAGCAATATGACTAAGGTCTCCTAAACGTTTAGTTCCCAATTTTACCCCTTAATGTTTACTCTTAATGTTTGGCCTTTACCCCTAAATGTTCTTTCCAGATCTCAAGTCCTCATCCTGATGATACTGGGAACCAAGTGGGGGGCTGACCCTGCCATCTTTACATGCCTCTCATGGTCAGAGTCCTACCACAGTGCGCACCACCTTCACACCAACCCATTCGCCACCACCTCACTAGCTTTCTGGTGTGCCCACCTCCCTCCTCCAGCCTGTCCCCTCTGACCTGCCATTTAGAGTCAAAGTGATTTTTCTAAGCCCAAAGCAGGACTGTGGCTAAGGCAGCAGGAAGAGAGTCTTTTGCGTCACCAGATCCATCACATGGGATCAGTACCACTGTGGCTAAGGCAGTAGGAAGAGAGTCTTGTGCGTCACCAGGTCATCACACGGGATCAGCACCTGCCCATCTCTTCTGAGCTCAAACCTCTGCCTGCACAGCATCTGCTCTGTCCTTCCAACTTTCAGTTCTCCCCCAGCTTGTCTGTTTCCTCACTCCTTCACACTCTCCTACTCCCACCCACAGGTCCTTCTTCACCCATCAGGCCATGAATCCCTTTAGGTTCCTCTTCTTGGTGTCAAATTGCAATGTTAATCTCATTGGAGAGAAAGTCTCCCTTTGTGTCTAACCTTTAATTTACAATTTAATCCAAATGATTAAGCCACGTTGACTTTCTTCTTATGGCCGCCCCAAGCACAAGCCAGTGTCAGCCACGGAGCAGATCAGGAAGTGATGATTGTAGGAATACACTGCGGTGTTGTTATTACAGCCACGGAGCAGACCATCAGGAAGTGTTGACTGTAGGAATACATGGAGCAGACCATCAGGAAGTGTTGACTGTAGGAATACACGGCGGTGTTGTTATTACAGCCACAGAGCAGACCATCAGGAAGTGTTGACTGTAGGAATACATGGAGAAGACCATCAGGAAGGTTGATTGTAGAAATACACTGTGGTGTTGTTATTACAGCCATGGAGCAGACGATCAGGAAGTGTTGATTGTAGGAATACACGGAGCAGATGATCAGAAAGTGTTGATTGTAAGAATACACAGTGTTGTTATTACAGCCATGGAGCAGACGATCAGGAAGTGTTGATTGTAGGAATACATTGGGGCAGTGTTGTTATTACAGCCACGGAGCAGACCATCAGGAAGTGTTGATTGTAGGAATACACGGTGGTGTTATTACAAAGGATGGCTTCGAGCTGCAACATCTGACAGCCCGAGGAACCGAGATCTCAGAGGCCCGGCAATTTTACTTTCTGAACACTGAGATATAAAAGGACTTCCCTCCTCCCAAGGTCCACCTCTCTCAGCTTCTCATTCCTCAGGCAAACCCAGCAGTTAGCAGAGTACTGAATCCATCAAAGCTAATACAAATGATTATCAAGACTAAGTCCTCTAGGGGTGAGTGTAAGCCAGGATGTATTGCCTGGAAATTGGATTAACCAAGCGTGAGAACAGGGACATGGGGAGAATTGGGTTTACATTCTAGTACAGTCCTGTCACTAATGGAGTGATTGTTGGAAGGACACAAGTCATGTGCCCTCTCTACACTCTCAAATATGTGTCTTATGGAAGAGGTTATATAATGTCAGTTTAAGTCACCTTTGGGCTCTAAAACTGTAGAGTCTTAGAGTTCTGGCATTTGGTCCTCAACCCAGCATTGCTCTGTGAGTGTCTAACAAGGGTTTCATGATCCACATGTACCCAGGAATTACTATGAAAGTATCCCATTACAAGAATCATTAGTTTAAAACATTCTGAGATTCAGGATGATTTTTTTTTGTAATTTGATTTTTCTTTTGTAACTTGATTGACCATGAGCTTTGTAGAGAAAAGGGTTGAGATAAAATGTCAGAAGACTAGACACACCTACATGGCTTAGCCATTGTTGAGCTTAACAAGGAGACCTGGCAAAGAACTATGGGAGAGAAGGGGCTGCAAGAAGCAGCCACCCAGGATGATACACGAGCACGGGATGATCCCAGATTTCCTGAACTGTATGGCTGCACTTTGGCTTTAATTTTGTCCTTGTTGGCTAGGCTTCAGGCTTTGGGTCATCACTTACAGCAACAAAAAGATGACTATTTGGAATTTGCAGTCAGAGTTCTGGTGTGGGATTTCAAGGAGCTACACGCACTAGAGCAAAGAACATGTACCACCACCATCAAGTGACACACTTGAACTTCCCAGTGCTCTATGATTTAAAGCAACAAAACAAACAAACCAATGTACTTTAAATTCCTTGGCGCCAGGCCACAGATATCCATCACTGTCTTGAAAATTTGGCTATAATGCAAATACCAGCATAAATATCTATTACTCCAAGCAGCAGTCATTGTCTATCATCTTCTACATTAGTATTCAAAATATATACAGATGTGTCTATATGTCCCCCACTAACTGACCCTCTTTATTTGTATATTATGCACTGTATTTGTGAATCTTCTATTCCCCTGGAAGTCAGAAAAGTTAGAACAAGACTGATTGAAATGACAGCTTGGAAGAAAGATGGGCTCTCACCTCAGTCATTGTTGGGAATTGGTTTGGGGTTGGACTGTATTGTTTCCTCTCTTCCTCCCTCCCTCTCTTCCCATTGTCAGACCAAGCTACATCCCCAGCTCTGTGTTGAATTTGCTGTCTCGGAGACCTGTGAAGCCAGCCACCATTTCTTATGAACACTGAACAATTTCCACCAAAGTATATAGAAAGTCCCTAGAAGCATCCCTCCTCCATAGTTTGGAGGAGTCTTGCCTCAGCAAGTCAAGTCTCAGAGGAAGCCAATAGTTACCATCGATGTTGGGGGCCTCTGAAGTCTGGTGCCATTTCAAGTGTCTCTGCTCTCTTGTCATTTCCAGATACACCTTGGGAACAGGTCCTAAGAGCCAGCTGTAGTTCCACATTTGCCTGAACAAAGCTTACAGCGGCCTGCTATGGCCCAGGTCCAATGGCTCAAGCTGATAGTGTCGGGCAGGAGATGCAGAAGAGACACTGGCCATCTCTTGACCTTAGTAATTACTACAAGTGGCTGCTGAAAATGTTCTTGCCTCTCTCTGCCGTATCACAGGGAGTGACCAGAGCCACCCCAGCATCAGAGTTCAATACAGTGCTGTGGCTGAGAGCACCAGAGCCTGAACGACAGCGATGAGAGATTAGAGACAGGTCCGCAAACTCCCTGCAGACTTTGGGAATTGGGGAGCATGTCACAAGACCTGGCCATGGCAGATTTCCTCTTGTTGCTGTGGGCAGTTGGTCACTGCTATCATTACTTTGGACGTCAGCACACAGAGATACGCCAGGCCATTGAAAAGACTGGCTTTCCCAGGACAGATGTATTTGCCAGGAAAATGGAAACAAAGGAGGGGACTGGGACATGAAGTAAAACAGAAACAGGAAATGGCATTGACCCAAAGTCAGAGGCCAGGTCCACTTTATCCCCTATCCTGGGTTCTGAGCTCTCAATTAATGGGTGTGACTCCCAATTTAACCTTGTGGTTTTTCACCAATTGATCCAAAAAGTGCTGTAATTAGACCCCTGGGGTGACTGTCTCATTACAACAGGCACCAAGAAAGTATTTTCATCCTGTTATTCATTGCTCTTAGGACCATGTGGGTTCTTATAACATGGAGGGATCCCGTTGGGTGGTAAGCAACCAACAGCAAGCTCAGCCAAAATGGGACAGGCACCAAGTAGCTAGGGCTGGTCCTAGGGCCAGTTTCCAGGTGAGTCAAGGATCCCTCTTATTCTGAAACAGAGAAGAGGCTCTGTGCAAGCAGACCACATCCCAAACCACCTCCCGGGCGGACGCTGCAGAAAGGGAGAGGTCAGGGAGGATTCTGAAGGGTGAAAAGCACTCTGGCTGAAAAGAGACTTTGTCCCCTTCCATGGTTAGAGGATGGAGTGTACTTCTTGGTAGCAGAACTATGGCTCCCACAGATGGTGAGCCGTCACCCTATGTCCTCAAGAAGTCTTTCAAGTTCCATGACAACCACATATTGGCAAGAACAAGGGCTTAGAAGTCCGGTGGCTCTCTGAGTACCCTGATGACCTTTCGTACTCTCTTCCACTAGAGGTTCTTGAATTCAATAAGCTTCGTGTCAGGTCAATACCGACTGAGGACAGATATCTACATAAAAGTCATAAACTCACATTCTACCGGGAAGAGGCAAGCCTGTAGATGCAGGGTGCTGGCCTACTGGGGATGGAATAGGAGAGGCGCGTTCATCCAAAGGTGATAGCTTATTCAGTGCCCATGCAGAGCTCCCATCTACGTCAGGGGGATGCGCACTTGGGCTGCGCAAGTGGGTTCCACACTTTGAGAAACAAATGGACCATCTCAGCCATTGGATGCTGTGTGTCACCGCTAGATTGTGATTTATGCTTTAAGCAAAATAAGGGATGTTATACAAGCTTTTTAGGTTAAAACAAGTTACACGTCAGTCTGCTGGAAAACTCTTGCTGTGGTTTGGATATAGGTTGAACCTGTCATACGAAAGACTCATGGTCTAAAGGTTTAATCCTCAGTGTGGTGGTAGAACCTTCAAGAGATGGAGTCTAGTGGACAGTGGTTAGGTGTGGAGGGCACAGCCCTTAGAAGAAAGAGATTCATGCTGGTCTTGAAGAATTAGTTCTCATGAGAGTCATTATGAGCATAGTAAGCCTGGCCCTGCTTCCCTGTGACTTCCCATCTCTTCAGGTAAGGTCTCTCTGTCCACACCCTCCCAACATGATGCCACCCACCATCAGGTTCTCACTAGAGGTCAAACACAGAAGGCTGCTAATCCTAAAGAAAACTCCTTTCTCTACTACGTACCTTACTTGTTCTGTTATAGCTACAGAAAACAGACCAATGGGTGCCAGCTGACCAACTCAGGAAGCATGGGCAGAGCTTTGTTTTGGCAATTTGCTACAGTGTGATAATAAGGATTCAAAACACTTGGCACATCTTACCTTCCACCCTCTGAAGGCATATCAAGTCTGTGTATCACAACCTCCTTCTAAACAACTCCCACTTCTCCATTTCCTTCCACTTTACCTGTCCCATCCCACCCAGTCCTGCAATGGTTTCTGTCCTGCTGCCATTTCCTCCCACAATGACTTCAGTACAGAGTCTCACTGGTGTCATTAAGAGAACACCACAGTCCAATTGCCTGAGAATTCCCCATTGGAAACGTGACTTCTAGCTGTAGAAAGGACTAGGCTGACTTCGTGTGTGCCTTGTACTGCTCACTGTGGTCGGCGTGTAGTCAGATACTCTGAGAAATAATGTCAACTTGGAACACTCTTTGCCCAAAGCCTTGACTGAAGCTGGAATCTGTTCCCTGTGAAGCTGGAATCTGTTCTCTGTGAACTGTTTATTCAGGGACAGGAGACCTCAGATGTGGCTTCAGGTTGGCTTGGGAGTAGTGCCTTTGCCCAGGTTTGCAGCTGAAAAGCACAAAATTTGAGGACCTTAACTCCCCCACCCCCAAATCTGTCCATTAGTGGTGGTAGCTTTACCAGGCGTCCAAGACCAAAGCCTTTCTCCAGGCCAGCTGGGCTCCCTGACCACTAGACCACACAGTCTGTGTTTTTAACATGTGCTCAGCAAACCTCAAGGTCCAGGCCCGAAGAAACAGATTTTCCAAAAACAGAGTTCTCTTTGTGAAAAGTTCAGCAAAAATTCTCTTTCCAGCTGTGAGTTTGGATTCATGTTGCAAACGCTGGTGTTAATTAAAAACATCCACCTCTTCTACAGTTTCAACAAGAAAGAGCAGCACGGAGAATGCGGCCCTACACATTCCCCTCCCCAAACACTCAGAAGTACATATTCTACTCATACCACAGCTTGGAGGGGTTCTAAGAGACATTATAGTTCTCGACTCCCAGTCCCAGTAGAAGGGGTAGGGCCAAAGAAATGGATATGATAAGTCCAAATTGCCAAAGAGCACAGCTATTATCAGAAGAAACCAAAACACTGTTGTCTGTCTATATATTAATATCAGGAACTGTATCTAGCTAGACTCCAATGGCTATCTATTGAATCATTCAATTTTTTCTTTACATGGTTCTTAGTCTTTCAGACATGAACAATTGAGGTTTGACAAAGCAGGGTGCATCCACAAAAAAGAGGAAATAAACAATAAAGGTAATCACTGGGACACCAAGACCATGCCCCTATATCTCTAACCTTTCGTTAGTCACTCTTTATCTACAATGATCCCAAGCTGCAGGATCTGGGGAACTGAACTGTATTTCGTCTCTGCTTTTCTCTGGTTGATTAATGTCTCCTAATTTTCCCATGATGTAGACAGGAAAGAATCAAGCCAGAACCAACTCGTTATGAATGAATTTCTTTGTTTCTTTAATTTCACACAGTTTAAAATACAATATGAAATCAGGCTACAGTATATAAAAAACTTTCCAGCAAAATGATGTGCCAGCATCAGCTACTAAAAGAAACAAACAAAAAACTCCCCCATAAGAATTTTATTTGCATTTGTTTAAAAAAAAAAAACATATAAGACACTCACACCACTACATCTCTAAGCTACCTCAGTTCTGATTGTTAAAAAGCACCTGCTTTTCCTTTTTAAATCTTGCTTTTAAATTTCAGCATTTAAAAAATATAAATTATATGAAAATACAAGTTGGAAAATAGTCAAACACAATATAACATCTTTTTACCCCAATAATTCTCAGCTTTAAAAAAAAGTATTCTTAAAAAAAATTCAATAACTGAGGCAGTATTCCTGATAGAGATAATTTCATTTTATCATATATACTTCATATATGTATTCGAATACATATATTTGTGGTTCCTTGAAACGTCTTTGGAATGTTCGTAAGAGTTCAACAAATTTATATAGACCCCAACAGAGGAAGCAGCATGCACAGCATGACTGGAAGAGAGAGGTGTGATTTCACCACGAAGGTTAATGCTTTACAACCCAGAGTGCTGGTCTCCAAAGTGAGGAAGAGCGCCTCTGATCTAGAAATGCTTCCACCAATCTCCATGGCCACAAAACCGGGGCTCCACGTGGAGAGCCCCCTTCTCCCGGACTCTGAGGCAAAGCCACACATAGGTTAAAGCATGTCTCTGGGAAAACAAGAACGTCCCCCAGCTCGATCAGATTTGTCCCCCCTCCCTCTGAAGTTAACGTGTTTTTAAAGAGCATCAATGCAACAAGGCTGCTCCATTTCCAGTGTATATAAACCACCCGCCACTCTTCCTGGGATGGTCTCTGGCCTCTGGACAGAAGAAGAAAAAGTGTTGGGCCAGATAGACAACAAAGCTGTCTGACTAATATACTATCTAAAGATCCTGAAAATGGTGGACCTAGGGAGAAAGGGCATCGTGGCAAGTCAGCAAGCTGAGAGCGCAAGGGGGCACTTTCTCACACTCATCTGCCATAGGGACTGCAGGCATTAGACTTACAGAAGGGGAGTTCTCAGCATGAATTGAATAGGGAAGGAGGATCACTTGGGAAAGGGGTTGTTTAAAGCCCTGTGGCAAACAGCAAGCAATGATATTGGCCCTGGCTGTACTCTTTCACCATTAGAGAAACGTGGACAGACTTAAGTAGAAAATTCAGTATTATTTCAGTTGCAGTTTTACACAAGTGCACACACACACACACACACACACACTCACACACTGCCAGTGCCCAACAAAGATCACATAATATAAAACAACATAATCCAAATGATCCCACCTAATACTCCCTGAGCAGCTCTTAAATATTTTGAGAGCTTCATTAAGGCACCTGCATCTGTAAGATTAAAATATATAGCTGGGATGTTTTGCCTTCACCTCCTTGTGTGGATGCTCCAATCAATCGGTACAGAACACCCATGGACAAGAGTTGTGTTCTTAGTAATTCAGGGTCTGCAAGAGAATCTGGGAGTCATCAAATCTCATGAAGATGATACAATGTAGTTACAACTTTTATTTTCTTAGCGAAATTCCCAAAAGGATTGAGCTGGAAAAAGATGGAGATGCCCATCTCCATCGCCTTTTTTTTCTGTCATGGACGTCTACTATCATTGTCTTAACCAGGCAAGTATCCAGTGGAAGGGATTCTAATGTTACCAGGCATATTTTCTTGTTTTGTTTTACCCCCCAGTACCTTTCTTTCAGGTCCCCCCTCCCAACTGGCAGGAAGATGACTGCCTCAATTACCTCTTTGTATTTAAGCTTTGAGGGAACTACAAGCGTTTCCTAATATCATGGACCAGCTTATTCTCCTCACCAAGCTTCTTCCTTTGCATTTTCACCTTTAACTCCTTCATCTAATCTGCAGCTGACCTTCACTTGCCTTCCGCCAAGGTAACAGGTCAAGCTCCCGGTTCCAGCACTCTCTACCACTTCCTCTGCGTACGCCTCATCTGAAGTCCTACCTGACAAGCTCCTATTCTTCAAAGGAAAGCCTCTTCTCAAAGGAGGCCAAGTTACATGCTTCTGAAATACACTCTGGATTTCCATGACCTCTGAGCCTAGCAAGTCTGTACTCTTTGATTCATGCCGTGATATCTGAAATGACACTTTTGCTCGCCAATCAGAAAGCATTACATTCCACTCTACTGAACAATGAGGTTGGGGCGGAGAGGGCTACAATGTGGGGTGCTAGGGAAGTAAGACATAGAGGAGAAATTATAGAGTGTTCATTTGGGATGGCTTGCTTAAGACCTGAGGGGTAATGCCCACGCAAACAGCTTTTATTCTGAGTCATCTATGCTTCAGGAAGAGAGCTAATCCAAAACCAGGTTAATCTTCCTCCTTCGATTTCCTTTCCAAGACTTTAACAGTGTTCCTATGTTGACAACAGTTCCAAATCAGAGCTGCAAAATACATTCAGTGCAAAGACTTAATGCCCCTTAACTAACTCTAAGCCCAAAGCCTGACAGTCCTTTAAATGACAAGTAAAGGGACGTGAAGATGTGATACAATCTGCAGGTAGAATTCACATGCTCCCGAATCGGCATTCATTTCCCTTATCTGTAAGTCAGGTGAGTTTGGGGTCTCCGAGCTCAATACAGAGCTTTGACTTGTCCGATGGGGTCTATATAAACAGTTGCCTTTCACTGTGACAGAATCCTCAGCCAGCAAATAAGAACAAACTCACAATACTGCAATACTGAGACCACCTTAGAGCTTAAGACAGTTTTTTTTAAGAAAAAAAAATACTGGCACAAAATTTAATAAAATAAACTTTAACACAAAAAGACCAGTTTCAGACCCCCTCCACTGAAGTCCATCTTTGTTTCAAAAAGTAGGAAGGTTAATAATTCTTGCTTTTAGTAATCCCCTGAAGAAAACGTTTTTATCCCACCCTCTAATTTGATTGGTTTTCACAATCCCATTACTCTTGATGTGACCATGTCCTCCTGCTCTTAGATCCGTAAGTCAAGGTGGACTTTTTCTTAGACTTGTTTTAATGACGTTAGTTTCTTCCTTCTGCAAGCCAGATCCATCACACTTCTGAGAAGACCTTTTCCTCTCTCCTGGAAAATCTTCTCAGGAGCTTCTTGACCCACCCACCCAGGAGGTCTTTACTTCCTCTCTTCAGCCTCACCCATGGCCAATGGAATACAGCTGCAGCTCCCTTAGCTCCCACCCCTGAATGTGAAAAATGAGTTCTGGAAAATAAAACATAGAATAACAACGAAAAAATAAGAGTCCAGCCAACGCAGTTGTTTTTTTGAAAGGCCTCAGCAGGGTGCCCCCAGTCCCTTCTGTGTCCATCACTCGTCAGCATCTGGCTTCACATCCAGCATGGCGTGCAGTTCCTCAGGGGTATATCCCAGCAGGCTCTGCAGGTCACAGACGAAGCGATACACATAGCGCTTACCCGCCGTCTTGTGGATGATATTTTTGTCATAATAGTAGCGAAGGCCACGGCTCAGTTTCTCGTAATTCATCTTAGGTTTGTTTTTCCTCTTTCCCCATCTCCTGGCCACCTGAAATAAAATTGAATTAAATGGAAGTAGGTCAAAGTAAGGCAATACAAAAATACAGTGAATATTCGTCTACACCTCTATCATGAGTCATGATGGTCAAATAAAATGCTCAGAAATTTGTGTGTGTCCAGACTTCTGAGTTATTCCCTCTGAACTCCACTTTCCTATTTAAAAATAGTTTGCATTGTTCACAGTAACTGTGCGTGGAACTGTACACTAAGGAGCCATGGAAATTCAGAGAGTATTCTGCAAAATGTGGATAGTGCAAAGCCACATTTTAATATGGCTATGCATTGTGCAATGATCAGATCAGGTTAAATGGCGTGTCTTCAAACCTCAGCTACTTACTGTTACTTTCTGGGGACCACTCAGAAGAACCCCCATCAGCTACTCTGAAATACTGCAGTAGCTCTAAGTTACCTCTTGCTGGAACAGCATCCTTGGCTTCAGTAGCAACTGTCCCTCCACTCTCTTCCCTTCCCCCTGCTCATGCTCTGATAATCACTATTTTAGTCTCTACTTCTATGGGACCCCACAATTCAGCTTCTAAATATAAGTGAGACTATGTGCTGTCTCTCTGAGCCCAGCATATTCCTCTTAATAGAATGCTGTCCCCAAATACACATTACTGCCGTAGAATTTCTAAGTTCTAGCTTCCATGTGTTGGATTCAATTTAATTATTTTAAACTGATGACTTTTAAACTCCTATGGGATGGGGTTAAAATACTTGATTTGGAGGGGAAAAGAACAGCCAAAAGACAGATGTCCCTCTGCCCACATTATAAGCAGGCGTCGCTAATTTGAAAGCACAAAACTGGACAGGAAGCTATGGAGGAAAGGGCAGAGTTGCCACCCCTGCACCCACCAGCATAAAGCATCCTCTCTGTGGCTGGGTGCAAATTTCTTATATCTGCTAGGAAAAGATCTCCTCTCTCAGAGCCACTAATTTTTTGGCACTGGAATGGAGTGAGGCACAGACTGACCACTTAGTAAGCACTCTGGGACAAAGGATGCAAAGTGTATGAAGTGCATCCATCTTGCAAGGCCACTCACATCCCCAGAGCCAGCAACTAGGAGAAGAGTGAGGCACAAAAGGTGCCTCTTCTGACAAAGGGCCAACCGGCCACCAGAAATTTATATGCATGTCAGCTTGTCCCAGAAAGCAAAGGACAGTGTCCACACGTTCCGCTCTGTCAAGGATGGAACTGAAGCTCAGGCAGGCTGCATCGTTCGTTCGCAGGCACACAAGCAGCAAGAAGCAGCAGAGCTGGGCTTGTAGTCCAGGCCCACAGGATCACAAGCCCAGGGTTTTCTCTCCCCCTTCTCAGTCCGGGATTCCCAGTTGCTCATTTCTTACCTCATCTGGGTCAGAAAGCTTGAATTCCCAGCCGTCTCCTGTCCAGCTGATGAAAGACTGACAAGACTTATCAGTGAGTAATTCCAGAAGGAACTGCCACAGCTGGATAGGCCCGCTGCCTGGAAGCACAAGGAACAGGGAATCATTACCAACACCCTCAAGGCCCACAGCAGCAGCCTCTGCCCCCGCATAGCAGTCCCAGATCCCTTCGCTCAGTCTGTCTAGACAGGAGAAAACTGAGGCAGGGCTCAGCACAAGCACTGGACCAAGTACTCTGGGTTCAGAAAAGGTGGAAATTTTCCTTCTAAAAGAAACAAGGAAAATTACATAAGATAATCTATCACTTGCCTTTTTTATTATTATTATTAATTTCAGGGTCTTTCCGTTGCTATACAAACTCTGGGGAAAAATATAGTCTGTCTTCAAAGATGTTCTAAGGAGGTATAATCTTTGCTGCTTGTTTGGTTACTTGGCTTCAGAGAGGTACCCACTATGTCGCCCTGGCTGGCCTGTAACTTGTTATGTAGACCAGGCTGACCTCAAATTCAGAGATCCATCTGCCTCTGCTCTGCCTCCTTGGTGCTATTATTAAAGGTGTGCACCACCACGTCTTGGCAGGGAGCATTTTATGTGCCTTTAAACACTAAGGCATTACATTTGACTTAGAAAAGTCTTTGCCAGTGCCAGGCAGAAGTCAAAGCTCAGAGGCACTTCCGGCCCTGCCCTGTGATGAAGAAGGACCAGTCTCTATGTTTGCATCCTCTCACAAGGAATGGACACTTGGTCCCCTTCAGTCATGATGGTTTTCTCTGCCATTGCTCCACCCCTGCTACTTCCAGGCCAGGGCTAAGAAAGGAATGCATTGCTACCACGTGAGGAATTAGCTTGCCACCCAGGGGATCCTCAGAGGTCAGATGAGGACGGCCCTGTATTGTTTACAGGGTTTCTCTTCACAGGTTCAGCTCTCATTGTAACCCTTCCCCTATCTAACTCTAGAAGGCTCAGTGTACCCTAACAGTCAAAAATCTCTTATTTTAAAGGATTTACGTTATTTTTCTATTATGAAATGACAAGAAATTAATCCTAACTAATTTATCGGTATGGCTAGATAGAAAATTATAGGTTTAACTGTCAATACCTCTTGCTAAATGTCTATACTGCGCTTTATGACATTAATATTCTAATACCCCCAAACTTAAACTTTTTTAATGTGTCTACTCCAAAATAAACTCAAAATCAACAGGAAACAGACTTTAGAATTGTCTCCATCAAAAAAGGAAAGTCCTTTATGCCCTATGAGGCTCACTTCTTCCTCCATCTTATACTCTTTCAAGGTACACTCAGAGACAGTTGCCCCACATTGGCCAAGAGTGGGGCACAGGCAGCCCTTTTGTTTCTAAGCTACTAATACTCAGGAGACTGACGTGACTTTGCTCCAAAGTCAGATTCAATACCCGGACAGCTTTCCTCAACAGCACAGAAGAAAGCGTATAGGGCCAGACACCAACAGGTGTAACGGAAGGAGATCCGTTTCTCCTTAGCACACACAAGCTGCATGGGCTAAACGAATCAGCTCTTCCTCACCACACTGAGAACATGAATCCCTTCTTGCAAGACACATTCAGCACTGCCTTCCAAGCAAATGAATGATCTGAAGAAACAACCCAGAGCGCTGTAAAGCCTTCACTCACTCCACATCCCTCTGTTTGTAAAAATCCACATAGCATACAACTTGGATTTCTTGGGAGTCGAGCTAAGTCACCAGCCACTGGCAAATGAGAGACCCACTGAGATGCTCTTCTCAGTGACCTCGGAGCTAAGAAAGCAAACTGCTCTTGAGAAATGGACTATAATAGTCCTGATGTCAATTCTAAGTTTCCTGGTGATACAACCACTAGTCTCCCTGAGAGAGAGAGATGGATACAGAAAAGCTGACATCAGAGTTCTTTGATTACTGTGCATCAACCCTACAGACCTCAGATACAAGAAAACCCCAAACAAAACACTAAGGGGAGCCACACAGTTCACTGCAGCCTGCAGGACACTGGACACGTCTGTGCTTTACCGTCTGCTTTTGAATTTTCAGTGGCTCTAGCTGCTGTCATTAGTCTGCTGGTTTCTATTACTTTTCAGCAGGAAGAAAACCTAAGGTACAGGATGGTTATCAAACTTGCGGATGAGAAATAGAATGCCTAGGTCAAGACCTCAGATTCTTCAATACATTGTCCAAACCAAAAGCCATGGACCTAACTAAACTGACCGCCCGGTTGCAGTGACCCAAGCGCTAAATGGATCTGGCTTTCAGGAGCTACCTTCCTGGCCTCTCACAGCGGTCACAGAACTCTTGAGAGACACACCACCTACTAACTTGGGTACACACCCCAATAAGTGATGTTGCCAGCCCCTTCAGGGCCCTGCAGGGGCTAAGTTATACAGTAGTAGGACCTCTCTCACATTATCTTAAAAATCTCTCAGAAGCTGAATATCAAGCTGAGGAGAGGGATGGAGAGATGGAAAGAGCTGGGGAGATCCCAGTCATTGACAGGGACCTAGCAAGCATCTGCAGGTCTTAGACAGGAAGGCTCAGGAGTACAGCACAGTCCCTCCCCTTGAGGCCAGCACAGAAAAGGGACTTCAGATCATATAGTCATTACCAGCTCAGGGAACAGAAGCATCTATTTTCCTGCAGTTTTACCTAAATGCCAAAGAGCTCCCTAATACAGCCTCTGCACATCTGCCCACTGACGGCTGAATATTGCTGAAAACATGGGAATCCTGGCTAGAGAAGATTTTTTTCCTCGCTGTAAGTTTTTCTGTGTTCAGAGGGAACATAAAAATGTTAATTCTGGGCACTGGTAACCCGAGTCCTAGGATCATTTGCTCTTGAGGTCTTTTATTCCACATCCACCAAAAAGAAGGGCTGCAAACAGGTGCCTAAGGAGAGGGAGGCACTTGAATGGGAAGAAATGTCTCTGGTTCCATAACAAGACAGCCGAGAGAGCAGCGTCAGCAGCTCAAGCCTCATTCCTGGGATTCTTGCAGAAAACCCAGGTTAGCTAATGCATGCCTTCTGACAGCCACAGGCATTTAGGTGTGCTAGCATACACCTGTGTGTGAGCCTGGCACTTAGGAGGCAGAATCAGGACAAGTGAGAGTTCTACTTAGCAAGACTCCTCCCCTACCCATCGAAAAGAGGGGGATAAGACCTTACACTGTTGTACCCAACGAGACAATTCCATGGTTCCTCCAAAAACTACACTTCCCTTCTGGTGCCATTTCACTAACTTCTACACATCTCCCTTCTGTTGAAGAGAGCAACAGAGCGAGGAAGGACACAGCGCTGTGGCTTTGCGGTTTTCTCATCCCGCAATGGTGCCACCAGGACCTTGTTCCTACAGCAATTGTATCAGCCTCACTCACTTCACTTCTGGAGGGAAAACTGGGTTCACGTGGAGGCACAAACATAAAGGCAGCTCTGGGGTTACAATGCTTACTGGCTCTGCATATCTGCCAGCGGCGTCGCATCCAAGTTCACACCTCAGACTCATGAATGAGACTTGCAGTCCCTGTTACAGGTCTCCTGAGGACATTTCTGGACTGCTCAGCATAGACCTGTTCATACCCTCAGCTTCCAGACTCCATCCTTCTCCCTTGCGCCAACATGCTCTGAAATTTTCCCTTCTCCTTCCCCTCCCGATCCCAGCTCCATCCACCTACCCAAATGGATTGTAGCCCCAGCGAACCTCTGTTCCCCAGAGCAGAAATGGGTACTAAGAATAGTGCCAGTCATGGGAAAGGGAGCTCACATGTTAAATGTGACTCACAATGGCAGGCCTGTCTGGGGCCCCAAGGCAGTCAACGGCACCCTTCACCATGCTGCCCTGCGGTGTCACACATCAGGAATCCAGTGGCATCACTGGGAAAGTATGTTGCTTCCGTGGAGCTCAGAGCCACAACAACAGAGGGGTCCCTGTTAGAAGGAGGTCCCAAGTCGGGGCATGAAGGAGTCCAGCACATACACAAACCCACAGCCCAGCTCCCATCTTGCTCCCATCTCCTAGGTCGACTTCATACCCCTGTTCTGGGCCCTCTTCCAGCCACCCAAGTTAGGGAATTTCCTCTAACTGCTTTTCCTTCTCAGCCTCAAGACGAGAGGAAAATTCTTAAACAATGCTGGCCCTCCTAGTTTGCAAAGTGTGATCCAGACTTGGAAGAAGCACATGGAGGGGCCTGGGCAAGTGGACAAAGAACACCAAGCACACTGCCCTTCAGGGGACCTAGACAGGCCACAGATCAGAAGCAGCTTCACATAAATTCCTGTTCATCTGAGTCCTATTTGATTACCTTGTCATTATCTAGGAATGGCAAGACTTACCACCTATGTCGAGGACTAGTTACCGACATCACTTGCTTTTTGGTCACTGACTCTGAGGCTAACAACAGAAGTAAGCTAGAATATACTTTATTAAAGTATATGCCTGTGCACATGTGCACACACATGTCTGGTTTTGTTTGGTTGAGATTTGCTGTTTGTTTTCAGTTATTGTTGTTTACAGAATTGAGAACTAAGCCTAGGTCCCTGCACATGCTAGGCAAATTCTCTAAGATGGAGCCAGGCCCTCAACTATGCACTTACTTATCTACTATGTATGCATGCGTGTCTTTTGAGAAAGGCTCTCACTAAAGCTGTCCTAAAACTTGCAAATCTCCCTGCACCATCCTCTGAGAAGCTAAGTGTCACTGTCATTCCTTTTGTTCTCTAGGTCTGCAGACTACCTGCCCACGGCAAGGACCTCAAAGCTGGCAAAGGGGAGAAGGACTGGACTTCAGGTTCTTCTACCCTTTCCTCATTCCACCTTCAACCATAGTTCATGGCTATCACCCGTGCCCTAGGCCAACACAGGACAGTGGAGTTCATACAGATGAAGTCAACGTTAGACAGCTGTTGTCCTCGCAGACAGCTAATATTGTCACTGTGGTTTCTTTGTAATGTGCGTGGAGGGTGTTGCACATGTGTGTGCACGCGTATGTAGAGGGCAGGAGATGACCTCAGGTACCACACTCAGTGAAGCCATCCATTTCCTTTGAGACAGGGTCTGCACTGGCCGAGAGCTCACACATTAGGTTACACTAGGCCAGAGAGCTCCATCCTGTCTTCTCCTCCCCAGCACTGATATTTCAAATGTGCATCAGCATGCCATGGTTTTTAGGTAGGTGCTCTCTAAGTAGGGATCAAACTCAGTTCTTTATGTTTGGGAAGCAAGCACTTTACCAACCAAGCCATTTGTCCATCCCCCAGCCACTTACCCTTTGGTTCCTAACACCAAGACTTGATGGTTTGCTCAAGGTCCATCTCTCTCTCTCGTCATTGGAAAATATGCTCCCAGGAAAGTCCCTGTTTCCAATCCTGAAGTCTAGGACAGCACCTCATCAGCACACACCTCCCAGCTGTCAACTCTAGCAATGTTTTATCAAATGCCTCCAGTTGGTTTCCTTATGTTTGTGGTATATCAGCATTTAATGGGTGGCTTTACCAACACCACTGTCCTCAGAAAAAAGAAAGAAAGGAAGGAAAGAAGGAAGAAGGGAGGGAAGGGAGGGAAGGAGGAGGGGAGGGAGAGAGGGAGGGAGAAAGGAAGGAGAAGGAGGAGAGAGAAGAGAGGGAGAGAAGGAGGAGAAGGAGGAGAGAGGGAAGATGAGGGAGCGGGAGAGAGAGAGAGAGAGAAGAAAAGAAAAACATACAGGTTTGAAAGGTACCTAAAGGCCTCTCTCTATTAAATTATATTTGGGACCAAAATATGGGTGACACCCAGTTATGTTGCATCAACATGCTCCTAAAATAAAGCGACCGCACCTCTTGTCCTTAGGGGGTTCATGCTGCTCTAAGAAGTTGAAGTCCTTTAGTTCTACTCTGAAATTCAAATTGAACACCTCAGTGTGGGAAGGATGGCATATTTATTTTAACCTATGAAACTCTCATGGTTGATCACCCTTGCAACAGGGCTGACTCTACCCTGAGAGCACATATCTGCCAGGTGGCCCTAAAACAGCAAAGAAAGCCTGGCTGGCCCCTCCCTTCCAGCCAGGTGTCTCTGCCCACAGCCAACGGTGACAGCAAAAACAGAACACCGAAGTCCGGAAATGACCCGTCTGCTCAGCACACCCTCCCTTTTTATACCCCAAGGAGCACCTGTCTCCGAGGTAGGGTGCGTGACGCCAGTCTCATACACCCTTCTAACTCACAGACAGCACCAGAAGCTTACTGTTTCCATTAAGTCATGGTGCTCAGGAGCCAATTACATAGAAATCATCCAACAGATTCTTGCTGTGATCAGACGGAGGCTGCACAAGGCTGCAGACTGAACAGCACAAGGCTCTGTTTCAGGATGATATTGCTCTCTGGTTTGGCACTGTAGGCCAGGAAAAAACTTTGAAAGGAGAGAGCAAAGATGATTCGATACTCCAACCCAGTTTTATGCCTAGAGCTGTCGCCTCCTGCTTCACCTACACCTTCCTGGTGCCACGGTCCTGTCCTATCTCACTTCTAACAAGACACAATATGGTATATTTTACAGCTGCCCAAAATGCCATGGTTGAAGTCCCTGCTATCTTATACTCTATAAATATGTTCCCGTGTTGATGCCTGGGAACCCAAGAGTAGTGAACAGAATATGAGCTCGAAGAGACCATTGACACTATATTTGATGAACACAATGATGAAAAATAATCCAGAGACCTGCATCAATTTATTGCTGAGATAACCAGCATCTAACAATGGAAAGGAGTTGGAAAACAGTTCTCAAACAGATTTTGAGTGTCCAGTTCAGGTCCATGATATGTCTGTGCCCCACCCCACTCCCACACATCCACACTGCCACTCCAATAGAGGGAGTAGTAAAAAAAAAATGTTATATGGCAGGCAATGGAGGACTGAGAAGTGACAGCATCCTAGAAAAATCAAACATACACACAAATCATGTCATATATATTAAATATGATATATATATGTATATATGCACACCACCTCTAGGGAAGCCCCCATAGCGAGTGACCCCTACAGATCTTTGATTTAATTCTTCCTGATTCAAACGAAATCTGATGCAAAATGGACTCTCTAGGCTTTGTTTTCCTATTCTTAAAATGGAAATAGAAATGCCTGCTTGTCTTTTACTTACAGATATATAAATCGAGCCTTTATTAGAGAGACATGGGGGAGTAAGGAAGAGAGCAAGCACACTAAGGAATCAACCTCAGAATGGAACAAACTGGGAAGAATAGGAAACACAACGCTGGAATCATACAGGAACGTATAAGACAGCAGAAAAGGCAGAATTTTCAAAGAAATAACTGTGAACTCCCAGGGTAAAGTTTAATAATGCTTCCATGAATGAAATCAATCTTTCACGTGATAACTTTAAAAGTCAATCATATAAATACAATTTTTTTAAAAAATACTTTAACAGAATAACTACTGAACATTTTTTTTTAAGTTCAGGATGAGATTGAAACCCTTCCTCTAATTAAAAACTGCGACACACCAGAAGAGGCAGCAGAGCCAACTGCTTTGCAAGTGAAAACATTACAAGCCATTCCAGCCTGGGGAAAGCGGGGTCGCACACAGACTAAGATCCTCTTTCCCACCTTGGGCTTTTTCCCTAACCATTCACGCTCTGGACTGAGCCCCTGCCACCTTAGCCCAGTGTCCCCACAAACATGGTCCACCAACACTAACTGAGAAGTGGAGCACCCTATCTAGCCACCAAGGCCTAGGCAAGCTGGCCACCAAGTGCAGCGGGCAGCGACTGGCCAGCTGGGCTTCCCCACCTGGCACAGGTTTCAGTGAGGCTCGCTGGGCTGTGTGACGTGGGCTGGAGAAGGCAGTTACACATTTGTAACGTGTGATGAGAGGCCTGCCCTGTACACCTGCAGGTGTTCAAGTGTCCCCAAGTGGGGGCAGCAGCAGGTGGCACCCGGCTGCTCCATTCTTTTAAAGGGGCTACCTCCATTTAGACCAGTGGTCCTCAACCTTCCTAAAGCCGTTTAGTAGATTTAGAGAGCTTGATACAGCTTCTCATGGACGGTGAACCCCAATCATTAACTTATTCCGTTGCTACTTCATACAGGTAATTTTGTTACTGTTATGAATCATAACGTAAAAACTTGACATGCCACCCTTGTGGGGTCGCGCCCCACAGGCTGGAAACTGCTGACTTGGACGCAGCCACCTCTTTCCTCTCAGCCCACCACAGAGCTGTCAACGCACGTGCAGCCTTCTTGCACATGGACTTGCACAGCCAGTCAGTGAGCCTCAAGTCAGGAAGTGGGTTTCCTTATAGCCTTTCCTCCTGCTGTTTTCTAGGGAACTGACCTTTTAAGAAGCTACCAGAGAGGACTGAGGCTAAGAAGATCAGTGCTAGGAAGAGAACTGTGTTCTAAACCAACGGACTATTTTTTTTTCTCTAACCTATGTAAACACCTTAAAGGAAACACCTTGCTCTGGGTACCTAGGTAAGCAAAGCAAAAAGACAGGTTGAATGCTTAGGGGTATGAGCCCGGGCCTCCAGACTTGAAGAGTAACTCTGGAGTCCCTCTCTGGGACTGATTTAACTCTGGGGGAGAGGTTACCCTGCATCTTCCAAATGAAGAACGTTGCCAGTCTGGCCCTGCTGTAACTCTTGGGAAGGCATTAGATCCTAAGTGAGCACTGGTGTCTTCTAGGTCTTATAAGCCCTCAGCCAGCAACTAATTTCTGAACCTGCTTCAAGTGCAGGGCATTGCAGCTCGACTGGAACACGAAACGGAATATTAACGGCAGCACAAACTAAAACCCTCTTGGCTCACCATAATGCAGTAAGCTGAAAGTGTCCTGCCTACGCCTTTGAAGAACTGGGGCCAGAGAAGGGGCCTGGAGAGGCCTTCCCAAGAAACTGTCCCACCCACTCTGAATGTCAAACTCCTCCACATCGCTTGTGTCCTGCCAGCCTCTTAAACACGTTTGGGTCCTACCCTCCTCTCAGAGTCTAAACTTTCGAATTCAGTCATCCTGGGAGAACTTTCACTCTCTTTATCTATCAGGCAGAAGTGAGTCACACCACCACCGGGTTAATTACAGCCAACATTATGCTTAGAACCCCAAAGCCCATCGTGCCACTGTGAACATGGAGATACATGACCCTCGGCCAGACAGAAAAGCTATGCTAGCTTATTGAGATGCCACTGTTGTGGGTCAGGTCCAATATGGCTATCACACTAACCGCTGCTCAGGTGTTCTGCTGCAGGGGATACAATAGACCTCCTCTACCATGTCCAAAGGTCAGGGACATAGCATAGCAAGGGACATGGAGGTCCAGACCTATATAATACACAGAGGTCTTTCCACTGGGCAGCTGTGACTAAAAGACTCCCTGCTGGCTTGGCTGAACCATTTCAGAGGCTGAGATGCAGGCAGAGCAGAGCCACTTCCTACCTAAAACTCCTCTGTCCAGGCCCACAGCTTGTTCTGGAGGCTTCCCTGACTCCTCCTCTGCTCCTCCGGAGATGCTCCCACACACATTGCATGCATAGCTAACCATCTCTAGCTGCTTCTTACTACTTTGGATATTTTCTTAATTGCTAGCTAGACAATATGAAAACTTTGAGAAGCATCCTATGTGCTCTGTGGCTTTGGTCTAGACATTCTCCTCCCCCTCAAGATCAATCCCACATTCATACAATGAGAAAAACAGAAGCCTCTGTGTATGCCTTTTGTGAAAAGTTAACAAATGTTACTATATGAAAGAGCCTGGGACATAGTAAGTGCTTAACACACGCAGAAGCCTGGGCTGCAAATCAGATGGGGCCCAACTGACTGTAAAGGTCTTACTTGGTCTCGTGATACTGTCAGCAATTACTGGAATTCCATAAGAGAAATATATCTCCTGACCTCAAAGAACTAGAACTATACTACAAAGACGAAAGGGTGAGAGATTAATATGGGGTAAGAATGAGCTGTCACTCTGGGCTTACTTCCTGGGTAGCCATCACTCTTCTGCATGGTTCCATGAACTCACTAATTCTCACATGCCTATGAGACAGGAACCATTATTACTACCATTTTTTTTCAGATACAAAAAAAATGGGACACAGAATTGTGAAATGTCCCAATGTCCCACAGCTGGGCAGTGGTGGAACCCAAGTCTGTGCTTCTGATCCCTACGGGTGATAGCCTCATGGTGGAGCAGCCCTTTCACTGGTCTGGACTTGACTGTGAAGGCACTTTTGAATGGCAGACGGGATGCTGATGTCACTGAAGCCATGGCATCAAGTAAATCTCACTTTGGGAGTGGGGGGCGCTCGTACGAACAGGGGTGCTTTTTTTGGACTTGAGTCTCTGTGCTAATGAGCAGTTTCTGCACAGCCAGGACAGAAGGGCACCGCAGAGGAAAGGAGACAGAGTCGGAGAATCTAGGACATGTCAGAGGCCATGGGGACTTTCCAAAATCATTGCTTAAAGGCAGCCAGGACTTGTGTTAATGCCTCACAGCATGCTGGCTACACTTTGCTCAGGGGAAACATCCTGCTTCAAAGGCAAAAAAGGTGGAGCTTCACACGAGAGTCAGCATGGAATTCCCAAGCAGACACCACCCAATTCCAACATGCATAGTGAGAGTTTGTTAAAGAAACAGTGAGCTCCAAATTGTGAGACTCAGAGACTTCTCAGAGTCATACAGGGGAGCTGTTCCTGAAACAGAAGAGTCAACCTGTTATCCAGAGTGCAAGCAGGTGTCAGAGAGGTGCAAATGTGCCAACAGTTCAGACGGCACAAAGCCACTCCAAGGGCACCTTATACAGTTCTGGCCAAATGCTTTGAGGAAACTCCGCCAACCCTAGCTTTCAAAATTACAAGCAAAAGTAAGGAATCCCTCTTCCCATAAACTTTGAAGACATTCAGAAACAAAAAGTTAACAACCATGTGGCCAAACCCTCCAACCATAGGAATTCTACTGGTGGAAAATGATTAACGGTCACCGCACTAAGCAGTTAAGAAGCAGAAGCTGTGAGGTGGCTGCAGAGACCTGCTCTCCTAACACCCAGTTCAGTTTTGTTTCTGGGAATTTTCCTCCCTGGTACTCCGAAGTAATTCTCCATTGACCTATAACTTAACAGTGGGCTAACTAACTCAGGCCTCTACTGAGACTCAAATCTGCCCAAAATGAGCCCCTGGGATCTGCCATCAGGCTGCACTAAGAATCCCGCAGGCCTCAGGGCGGCTATTGGGCAGGAAGATTCCTTTTGTTTTTCCTGCAGTCAGAGATCAAAAGGGAAAACAGTCTCTGCCCTTCTTGTTCCTAGCCTCCATCCCCATGCCCAGAAACACTCCACATTCCAACTGTGCTGGCTTTCGCAAGCCCTTGAGCTATGTCCAGCCTTGCCAGACTCAGGGAGCTCAGAGGAGTCACTCCCCAGCATCTCTGGCTTCTGGAAATGTGGCTAATGCTCACAGTGGGCAACCAGGATCTCTTCCCACTACGACAAGTTGGCCTGTCTCAAAACTATCCACTTCTCAGTGTCTTAGCCCAGCAGTGCTTGCATGGAGAGACCTATGTCTCCTAGATCCTAGCACCTTCCCTGACCCGCGTTTGGAATATCTGAAATCTACACAGATGCACGCTACATTACGAACTCAGCAACCCGTCTCCTTTTCCCTTATTGCTAACTTGGACTCACCAAGTTTCCCAACGCTATTATCATTTTGTGCCCTAGTAAATGCAGATGACGCTGTAACTCAGTTTTCTTCAGCAGACTGTGAGTGCAGGTATTATGCCAAAATCACAGGCCATGTCCTGAACGGAGGGGCTTGGCCAGCCTTCCTTGTGTCGTCAAGTTGTTTTTCAAATGTATTCTATCAGTAGTTTCGGGTTACTGCACCCTAAAACTCAATGACTATCAGACTTCAGGGGTTCTGGGCTAGACTAGGGATTTTTCTTACTCTGTGAATTTAGACTGACCCTCCTGTTGTCTATGAAATGAATGGAATGGAATTCATTCAGACTAAAGGCAATTTAAGGGGACCTACAAGGAGACATATGGGGCTGCTTTTCTTTTGGTGTGATATCGGGGGCGGGGGAAGAAGGGTGGAAGAGAGAGAGAGAGAGAGAGAGACAGAGACAGAGAGAGAGAGAGAGAGAGAGAGAGAGAGAGAGAGAGAATATGAAACATTCTATTATGATCATTAATAAATGGCTTTGGGCATAGGCTTTTCCAGGCTCTGGGTGAAGAAGACTTCCTTCCTTCACGATTACAGCTTAGTGGGCGATGTCAGACTAGACATGGGTTGCCAGCGGATCAGCTGAATATCACCTGCAGCAGGGAGAAGAGTGGGCCCTTATCTGTGCCTGTGACTAGGAATATGAAATGAAGTTCAATAATGGAGGCTCACAGGCCAGGAACTCTATTGAAGCCCAAACCAGCTCTACCCCTCCCCCATACCCTCAACCACATGTATGAAGGGTTAATTAGTGATGAGAAGCCACCTGGGTCTGAATCCTTGCATGAAGGACATAGAGATACTCATGAAGAACAGATGGTGCATTCAAGCAAGACATGCAGCACTTAAGGTTCATTGAGGAGCTCCCTTCTTGCAGAATGAAATTCCCTGACCTTGGACAAAGCATGTTCTTTGTGCTCAGTTTCACCATCTCTAAAATGGGGCTAGAAGGACGGAGAGGAAAGAAGACTACTATTTAATAATCCTGTATATTGTCTTAGCCCTACATTGAAATTGAAATCAAGAAGCCTACACCAAAACCAATTAATTACATAAATGAATGTTACAATTGTGCTAGACATAGGAGGATAGGGCCCATAATCATAACGAATTGATTATCCCAGTATGCAAGCCCAGACTGAGTGCTCAGCAACTTTCAGAGGTCTATAAGGCACACAGAAAACAGTGGGCTAGTTGCTCTCTGGCTGTGTTATAATTAGAAAGGGTTCAGAATGTATCTATGAACGAGAGAAAATGGAGCTTTCTGATTGTATCAGTTTGATAACCATAAGCAGCAAGGAAAGGAGGTACATTTGGGCGGAAGCCAACGTTGCATTTGATGTAGTCTTCACTCAGCTAACAGGCAGGCTTTCAAGCCATGTTATCTGCCCCCACATCTCGACCTAATTTAACAAGTTGCCATGGGAGCCCAGTGAAGGCTGATGCAATTTTCTTATCTTTGAAGGAAGAATGTAACTGAGCAAGAGAATGTGAAAATCAGCTTCTAACTGATTTCCACACTTACAGTGCAGTAGCTAAGATATCACAGGAAGAAGGAGAATGTATTCCTGTGGAGATGATGCAGGCAGGAACCTCAGTCCCTAGCCTAGGGCAGAAACTACATCCTCTTCTCAGCTAGGTGCGCCTAAGCACATACATGTATAGCTCAGGCCATGCAGTCATGGTGCAGAGTCTGAGTGTCCCTAGTGTAGGTCACATACAAGCAGCAGCATCTGAATTTTAGGACAGAAAAGGGGAAGAACCAGAAGTAGAAAATGTGTGTGATTATATATATAATGATAAAAGTATTTATATTATATATATATATATATAAAACATGATAAAAAGTATTGCCCACAGTTACACAGTGATTTCCACTTTTCAAAGACTTCTCAAATGTCAGCTCATTCTACCAAGCCGGCATAAAGCCAGTTACCCATTTGTAGACACTATAGCTATCACCTCAGGTAAGAGAGAAGGCAGGGGTGTGTTCCATCCCTGTTTCTGAAATGAGAAGGGGCCATAAAGCCACAGGATCAGAGAACCTGCGCGGTGGAGGCAAGAAGCATTCCCCAAAGGCAGGGCACATGGGAAAAGACACCAAAATTTGGTCTGCTCATGCACACCTAACAAATCTCAAGCTTTATTTGTACCACAGTAACAAGAGATTCTAGTTGAAGGCTAAAGACATTTAGAATAAATTGGACAAGACACAACACCCCTGTGGGGGTCGACTCCACACCCAGTTGGTGCTCATTTGCTGAAATCATCAATTTGTTACAAGGCGAGTTTCCATCTCACCATGTCTAGCACAATGTCTAGCACTCACTTAATTAATCGATTTGGTTGAACTGCATTTTCACACATCTCCTACTGTCAAGATAAGGGTGAACAGTTCTACTCACGAAAGTAGAAAAAGGTACAAGGTAAATTTGCCTAAAATCACACAGTGTGTTAGAGCTGGGAGGGGGCACAGAGGACTTCTGTTTTCTGGGCTATTGTTCTCACCGCCATTTGAGTCTGAAAAAGTCAAATCCACAATTGTAGAGAAACAGAAACTAAATGTGGAGATGCTTTAAAAAAATATTTTTTTTTCAATTTAAAGAGTTCAGTCTTTGAGAAAGCTAAGTGATAGATCACTTTCCCATTTCTTCTACTTATTGACTGTTTCAATTCCTCATCCCATGTGGAGGAGGAAAGAAGGGAGAGAGAGAGGGAAGGAAAAAGTCTACTGAGCAATATCCAAACAAGAATACTGTCAATTATTTGAGCACTACCCTGGCCTTGTCTCTCTCTTCCCTTAGAAGCAGCCCTTCTTCCCTCCACACTCATCACTACATCCGGCTGGAGACAGTCTAGTTCCAATTCCAGGGTCTGCCATTCTTGTACCTTGAAAGACCTCCTGTACTTATTCTAATCTCAAATACCTTCGATGAAAATGAGTAAATGCCCCCAAAATCTGCTCTCTGGAGTTAGAAAAAGATGCTCTTGAAATGTAGCAAGTCTATCACCTACCAATACCTCCAAAAAAAAAAAAAGAAGGCATTTCAAAAACAAAACAAAACACAAATCTTCAAGTGTATCTGAGGCTCCTGATTCGACATATGGCCCTTGCACCTCTCCCAATCATAAGCACATTTCCTGAACACTACTGATGCAGGGTCTTCATGGAAGACAATACAGAGACTATATTCTTGATCTTTGAAGGAGGAGTAATTTTTCTAAATTTATGAATTTTGTTCTTGAATATCAGTTAAGTTTCAGAAAAAGGCCCAAGACTACCCTAGCTCATGTGTAGATTCGGACAGGGAGGTCAGCAGCAATACCACGCCTGCTCCTTGTCTCCAGTCACACTGGACCCTCGCCTGTCCCGGTGCAGGACGGTGTAAGCGGACAGCGGCTAAAGCACACCTGAATGGTCACGCTTAGCCAAGGCTCCCCTCTAACAATGCTCTAAGCCTTGAAAGCGCTGCAGTCTTACGGAAGGGCCCAGCACATTTATTATTTAGTACTCCTTGGATTTTTCTCGGACAAACTACTCCAAGGCTCCTGGGCTAAGTAACATATATACCGCTGTCCATCTGAACGGTGAAATGCCTTGCTCTACTACCAGATTCTCTCTCAAAGTCCATTCTCTTCGGGATCTTTAAGAAATCACCACTATTTGAACTATAGCTTTCATGCCTGGAAGAAAAGCGACCATAATGCTAAGCTGTTGTCGTTGTTGCTGTTGAGGTGTTTCACTATGGAAATCCAAAACAGATCTAGGGATCTGGACATGGTTTTGAACACTGTCCCAAAATTCAGAAGGTGAACTGCAATGATAAACGTACTGTGAAACTCTCCAAAATGCAGGCCACTAAACTCAAGTGTTTTTAAAAAAAGCCAGCTTCTGTTTTCATATTTGGAATGGTCTCCCCAGAGCAAAAGTCCCCCAATACCAGCCATGAGGCAGTTTCCAGAAACTCCCAGTCATCACAGGTCCCTTCCCCAGATATGGAAGAAGTTCAAAAGTTAAATTTTCTACCACTCCTAAAAATGAACCCTTGAGATAGGCTTCCAAAAATTGGCAGTTTTTCCCAAGCACCATGCTTGAGACGGAAGACCCTTGAGAGACAGCTACTCTGTACAAAAAGAAAAGAGGGTGCCCTTGGGTCTCTGTGCCTCACACTTGACCTGGCCCACAGACGCATGCAAATAGCCACCTAGACAGGGGCTGGGTGCCTACCTGTGTAGCCAGCCAGGGCAGCAGCAGGAATGACAGGCTTGTCCTTGTTGAGGTCAGCACGGTCACGCACATAGTCCTTGAAGGTGCCCTTGGGCTTGTGGTTGGGCAGGGCAGTGGGATAATCCTCGGAGTCGAAGCTGTCATAGGAGGGGACACGCTGCAGGCTGTTGAAAGATGACTGGCTGCTCCAGGACTGGGTGAGGCGGTCACAACTATCGTAGCTCTCTATGCTTTCAAAAGAGTCCTGGCCCCCGAGTTTACCTGGAGGTAAAGGAGGAGGTAGGAAGAGGGCAGGGAGGAGGGGTTGGGAAAAAACAAATGTAAAAACCCTCTTATGGAGGACAGATTGCCAATCAGACCTGGAGAGGGATGAAAGGAGAGAGGGCCCAGGGATACAGGAGCCCCAGAAATGATGAGTCTACACTTGGGGGAAAGCACCTCAGAGATGCTACCACAGCCTGGCTTCTAGTTCCCAGGATAGAGACCTGAAATCAGGTTCTACTCCTCTGATATGCCATGTGGACACAACAGTATTGGAACCTGGAGAATTCTGAAGCCGGGGATGTAGAAGCTTGGAATGTTACCTGTCATGAGATTCCTGGTTAATATGTCAGACTTAGCGGATTAATGAAAAAGCAAACAGAACCCTGTCAGGTGGAATTTCTTTCTCTCAATTCCAGCCAATGAAATTATTTCAAAAGGCCCAATTCAGCAAAATATTGTGATCATAAGAAAAAAAGATTCCATTAGATTAAGAGCAGATTGGCTTCCCTTGACCTTGGCACTAAATTACTTATTAAGCATTTTTCCCAAATACCGAGTGATTCCTTTACGCCCTCCCAGATAGAGAAAGAAGTCAGAGGATGTCTTCAAGGAGACGAAAACAATGCCGAACAAAGCTCACTATCATTCTTCTGGACAGAAAACCATACTGTTTATCCTCTCGGACATGAGGAGTTCCTACTCCAGGGGCAGCAGAAGCCGAGAGGATGGGAGAGGAGCTAAAGCCCACAGCAGGACAGAAACCCTCCGCTCTGTGAGTTGCTTAAGGCATTCATCACTGACCACAAGATCACGCAAGTTCATTCATTTCCCAAACCAGCTTATACACAGCTGCTGTGTTGTGTAATCATTCCTGGAGAAATTTCCACTGGATGCCATGAAAAGAGGGGCTAATAAGAAAAATTTAAGAGAAAAACAAATACACTGAAGATCTAAAAAGATTCCCAGGAATATTTTTTTTTATGTTCCGTGTCCAGCGACTTTTCTGGCAACCGGAGGCAGACCTCAGGAGATGGGATGGCTACTTCTATCCAAGCAAGATGCGTTTGCAGAAATACCCCCGAATCAATTCTCAGTCGTACAAAGCAGGCTAATCCTGAAGTAAACGTGCCTTATAAAACCACGCACTGTAGTGTGCTTCTGGCACACCCCCTCCCTCATGAGAGTGAGAACTGGTAAAGAAAATAAAATTCAAACATGAGCAGTTATCCAAATCAGACTTAAACACACGGGAAAGACATGCCTTTTTAAAGAAAAGGTAAGCCTTGATCAAACAAGTACTTCTGGTACAACCCACTCCTGTGGACATTCTACGCTCTGCTCCCCCCTGTAATGCTAAAGACAGAGAGCTCCTAGCTCACTTCCCTCTCTCTGCTCATCTGTTAGGAGGGCAAAGCAGAGCCTGAGGAGTGCCCGTACCCAGCCAGTACCACATCAGTCCCTTTCCAGTACTACCTTTTAAAGTCACATTAAATATCTCAGGGGAGCAGCTCATACACAGAACGCCACAGCCTTTTCCACAGGGCAGAAGCCTCTCTGGTGTCTCATAGAAAGGGGCTCTCTCAGACAGCCTATGGACGTTAACTGTTATTTGATTACTCTGGCACAAATAGAGCAAAAGCCTAAGATTTCATGAAGGACGCCCTGCCCACTGAGTCGTCGATATGTAGGGGTTCTCTATGCCCAAGTCTCCTACATTTACTCTTATCAGTCATCTTTCTATTTGGAGGGCCGGGAGCTGAAAGCGCTTCATTTAGCCAAAGTGCTAAAGTGGGCGTCACTACTCTCTTCCAGCCTCACCAGATGCCACTCGGTTCAGACTGTGGTTTCGAGCAGAGTGCAGCTTTCATTTTAGTTCTGTGTCACAACCCGGGAGCTGGAAGCCTTCGTTAACGGGCATTTTCTCCACAACACTGCTTGGAGCCACCAGGATTAGATACTCTGTTCTGCTGCTGTGTTCAACCAAGGAGGCAAGCATGCCCTAAGACAAGCACTGCCCATCTTTCCTGAGAAATGCCTCGGGAAGGTCCTTCCAGAGCTAATGGATTCCGCCAAGCAGCACTCTCAACAGTAGATGAGTAGCCTCACGGCAACCCACAGAAAAGCCTCCCACAAAGACCGGCCTTACAGCACAAGCAAGAGGGACAGAGAAGCACTTTGTACCCTGTCACACAGAATCTGAATACTACGATTATTACTAGTCAGCTAACGATAATGTCTGTCGTCTAGACCAATCACAACACTCAGAATCAAAGGCCCTTTGGCCAGCCATGTGGCAGCACATCTGCCATGCAGCAAGCAGGCCCACACGAGCCGGTCTTCCCCGTAAGTCTAAGGCCTGAGCTTGAATGAGATGAGGGACAGTGGAGCCACAAGGAAACACCTGAGGTCCTTCAGTAAGGATAAGTTTGGGTTTTTAATCACTAGTTAGAATTTGAAGGGGTAGTGAGGACCCAAGAACCAAGAAAAGGGAAGGGAGAAGGGGCATTTACACAAATGCGAAACCAGCCACAATTGTAAAACAATATGATCACAGATCTACCCAGATTTACAACATAGCTGAACCCTAAACCCACAACTCAGTCTCATTAAGTATACACAGAGACCACCCCATAAGGAAGAAGATGGCTCTAAGGCTTCACACTGCTTGAAAAGAAGTGCACAGATGCATACAGTTGTGAGCATGTATTTAAAAAGACACACACCCAAAAATAAATGACAGACAGAAAGGGGAAGACAGACGTGGTCCCACCCATTCCCTTTGGTTTGAGATACAAACAACCCAGGAGTCTAAGAAGGACCATTCAGGTTCTGGTTTCACAGGGACTTTCCCTGTGCAAGGCCAGTTAGCTATCCCAAGGCCTGCTGGGAGGAAGTGTAAGCCTAAAGACCTGAAGAGTCTGACAGGAGGCATGGTTTACAATGGCCACCGGGTACTCCTTTTGGCTCTCCTCCTTTTGGAGAGCTCTGCGCAGGTAACACAGGGAGTCATACAGTGAGCGGGAATCACTACCCTCCTCTTCCTCCTGTTTTTTAACACTTTCCCATTTACCCACCATGAAAAGCATCTTTAGCTTTTCAGAAACAAGTGGGCTCTTCCTGGAGGAAGAAGCCCCTCCTTCTCACAGACTACACTTTTCTCAACAACAAAACAGTCTGAACACACTGCTCCTAGTAGTCAAATGTTTATGGCCTCATCTTAAACATCACGTATGTTTTACCTTTGGAACGTCAGGTCAGCCAGACCTATTTTGAAATACGGGCTTTACTGCCAGTAAATGTTTTTATCGTTATTATAATAGCCTTGTCAACAAGAGTACCTTCATTTGGAAGCCTCTTGCCACCTCTCTTCCCTGGTCCCCTAGCTAAATACACACTTTCACCACACTGTTGATGACCAGTTCCAAATAAACCACTGGTTAACCATCTTGCATGTTCCCAAACCAAAGGAGTCACAAGTGGCTAAGTTCCCAGAATGAACAGCAAAGGTCATCCCAGGTATCAAGTCAGGTTCTACAGTGTGGCTCAGGTGTACCCTACGAGGAACACCAAGGCACATGTCAAACTTCAAGAAGGTTATGATCTCACACCAAAGTCTCTTAATAAAACTGCAGTCTACTTTTCAGACTCCAACTAGAAGTATTACACAGGCAAACCATCTTACCCTAATAACACAGTTGATTATTATTCTGCCATACCTAGTTCCATTATGGACCCCAAGCTCTTTGCCATCTGTTGTGAGATATTTGTACACAGTGTGAAGATGTGTTGCTGTGACTGGTGTAATAAGAAGCTGAATGGCCAATAGGTAGGCAGGAGATAGGTGGGACTTCTGGGAAAAAGAGAGGAACCCAGGACGGTTCTAGGTGCTTGAGAGAAATGCCAATGAGACACAGAGGGAGTCAGATACACAAAATGAAAGAAAGGTAAAAGGCCACGGGGCAAAATGTAGATTAATGTAAATGAGTTAATTTAAGTTATAAGAGCTAGTGAGACAAACCTATGCTAAGGCCGAGCTTTCTTAATTAATTGTAAGTCTTCTGATGTTATTTGGGATTAGTGGCAGAAAAGAAAGTTCGACTACAGCCACCACGTTGTATAAGGCTAAAATCCCATGGTAAAAGGTCTTACTGTCTACACACTCAAAAACAGAAAGGCTGAGACTGATGATAAGTGAGTAAAATAGGACCTGAAAAACTCATAAAGGTCATTCTTGCACACCCAAGGAATTTGAAAGTATATTTGACCTACCACGACTAGCCCTCCCCATGCACATGTTGTCTGGAGTCAACACTTCTTGCTTGATGGCAAAGTAGTCTGTCTGCAAGGTGTCTGTCTGGAGAGGGTCCCGGAGAATGACAGAAGGGTAGTCGTTCTCATATTTGAGGGACAGGAGTTCTTCTGAGCTGATGGGATGCAGCGTCTGATAGGACTCTGTGATGAAGCTGGGCTCTGAGAACTCTGAGGGAGGAACACACTGAGCATGCTCGATACCATAGCCTAGAAAAGGAGAATGTGTACAGTTGGAGAGATTGATACCTAAAGGAAGCAATTCTTACTACCTATCAAGGCCCCACCATGCGATATGAGTGGACTCCCTTAAAGAATAAAAGGAGAGTACATCAGAAGCCTTGATGTACAACTTGCTATCTGCAGCCCTTGATAAGATACCTGTCTTTTGGGACTTAATTTACTTGTCTGTAAAATAAGGTTGATTAAGTCTTCCTGGGAGCACTGTGAAGAGTAAGAGTAAATGAGACTCTGTGTGCACAATGTGTGCAACATTTGTGACACTCTTGATGAATAGTGAGTATAAGTGTTGTCACTGGAATAAAAAGTGTAATAAATAAAAGAGATAAAAGTGACATCACACCCCTTTAACACTGCCTTTGACAGCAGAGCCATCAGAGAAAATCCAATGGTATTCCTTTTCTCTGGCTACCTCCATGGTGTTCTAAGGTATTTACACTAAAAAAAAGAGAAGGCTTTACTTTCTGTACTAGAATGGGATGCTATATGGGCCATTCTTCCAGAAGGATTCCATATAAAATGCTACCATCAATAATACACAAGGAAAGCATCCTCAAAAAGGAAAGCACAATGGACAAAATCCAATCCCTGACCCAACCCTCTCCAGGCCACTATCACACATGAGATTAAATAAGAACAAAATCTGAACAGGGTTCAGTCCTTTCAGGTGGCAGGGACTTTGGAGACTGATGGACATGCATACAAGCTGAATGCTTGGACTCTCTGAAAAGTCATAAAATAGACAACCAAAAGCAGAACATAATTAAGAAAATATTACTTTCTATAGAGTTATGATTAAATCACCTGAGACCGACTAAGATGGGGACTTTCTAAGTTCCCTCCCATAAAGGGCCAAGAGACAGAGGCGAGAGGAGAGTGGGAGATGGCACTTACTAATGAAGTAATCCGAGGTATAACGAGATTCTGGATAGGTAGGGTTGACTCCATTAACCTGATATGGTTTCACGTCCTCTGTAAGAAACACATCAGGGAATAAAATAAAGATAATATAGATAATATACAAGCAACACTTGGACACACAAGGACCCCGATGACCTCAACCTTTTTCTTAAAAAGAAAGGAAGGAAGGAAGGAGGGAGGGAGGAAGGGAGGCAAGGAAAGAAGGAAGGAAGGAAGGAAGGAAGGAAGGAAGGAAGGAAGGAAGGAAGGAAGGAAGGAAGGAAGGAAGAAAAAAATCCTTCAAGCATATTAAAGGAGTTGGTGTCTTAGTTGCCTGACTGGGGCCTTGTCTCAGGATGAGATCACAAAGTATGGCTGAGTTTATCATTTCAGGGGCTATGAAATGAGATTCACTGTCTTGGATGGAGACCCAGCGGATAATATCTAAGGGTTGGGAAAATTTGTGATGTCTTGGTGTCCCCTTCAGAGAGCTGCATCTTCAGGCTCATCTGGGGATGTCTCAAGGACCCCGATCAGAGCTTAACACTCAAACTTATGTTGCATGAGGAGGAGCGAATTGTATTAATTAAATTACTGCCTGGCCCATTAGTTTTAGCCTCAACCCAAATACAGAAGGACCCTCCTACACCACTGATGAATTAAAAACCACTTCAGAAACGCATTCAGTCTTTAGGCAAGGAGATTTTTGTATCCTCCAGTTTTTGCAGATGTCTGAATTTTTTTTTCCTGTGCTTTTCACATTGTTCTTGGAATGCAAATTCAGGCCCAGACAAGAAGCAGGACACTGGTAAAGCAACTCCACTCAGTGAACTAGGGACTCTTACGTAAAGTAAGAAAAGCAACATATCTAAACCACCTAGACGTCAACTTCCTTGGGATCCAGAAAGGAATGGAGAGAAGGAACTGCCATGGTGGGCTCAGGGTCCCCTGACTACTCTAGAATCAAATGCAGTAGCTATTGACACTTTACAGAACCTGGCAGTATTTCACTGCCCTCCTCCCCCCGCATAAAAAAAAAAAAAACAATTGTAAAGGCAGACAACTGATATGGGGTTTTCCTCAGGTATCTGCTAGCCTGCTAAGAGCAAAGGCTGATGGGAAAACAAGTTTATGCCTGTACTCAAAAAAAAAAAAAAAAAAAAAGTTCCCAGTTGAGATAAAATGATTAAACTCTGCCTGAGCAGCTTATCAGATTGAAACATCCCCTGCACCTTTGGCCTCCAACTCCGCCCCAAGCAGCTATGCTCCCTGGCTGCCTGCTGTCCTGAGCACAAACATTCTGGTCACCTCTTCAGCTCTACAAACCCTTAGAAAGACAGGTTTGCTGCCTCAAGCAACAGGATACCGGCTGGGACCTGGGACGACAGGACTTGCCTTCTCAAACGTACTCGGTACTCAGTCAGTCACACCCTTACTTCACTTCACTTCCTGACAGTACTCCCCAGCATAAACAGAGTCTATGGTCCAACCCCGTCTCAGAGGCGGAAATTTCCTACAAGCCCACAGTATCACAGCAGGACCCCAGGATGGGAAGTGAAACCTGAAAAGATTGAGAAGCGAGTAGAGTTTAAAGTGCTGGTCACTAATTGGGGGCGATTCCAAGAGAAAATCTATTTTGCAACACTCTGGAATCAAGGATATGAATATATCAGGATCAGTGGTGGACTGAGACCACCCAAAGCTGAAGCTGGTACATCTTTGGGAACTCATTCACGTTCCGAGAAGCACTGTATTAGCAGACTATGTTTGGTTTCATGGTCTGGTGCAACCTGCTGTTGTGTTCCAGAGCCAGCAGTTAAACCAGCTCTGCGAGGAGCCTGCCGCATCTTTCCTTTCCTCTTAGGAGCGGGTCACTCGTGTCAGTGCTTAGGGGTCAGCACCCGTGCATACTAAGGCTGCTGTCCACGGGAAGAACCACCAGGTCCCTAACTGTGTTCATCCGCTGATCGTTTTCAACAAAAAGCTGAGGAAAAGGAGGGCCCATCACACTTCTGTGTCCAGAGGACTGGGACTGGGTCTCTCCTCCGCCCCGAGAGAAGGCCATACTCTTGAACAAAGGAAGGGATTATACGGAAAGAGCTGGACGCCTTGCCCTCAGTGGCTGTGCCTACAGCTTGGGCCTGGTGACCACAGGGAAAGGGTGGGCCTGGTTACAGAGGGTAGCAAGCCTCTAGGCTTACAGTCACCTCCAGGGCACTGCTGACTGCTGGTAACTATAATTTATTTTAAGAAGAAATTCAGAAAAATAAGCGCAGAAACACCCAAGTTTGCCGCCTGCTGCTGTTTCTATACTCAGCCAGAGCTACGGGACATGAGTCACTTGGTCCAAAAAGGTTAGAAGAGGCCGGTAGAGGAGGCTGTGTCATTACAAGGTTGCAACACCACGTCCTCATATAACCCCAGGTTTGGCTCCAAATGTAAAAGGTACTCCATACTACCATAATCCCAAGTCAGTGAGCGGCAGAGAAATCTGTCTCGCTAATAAGACTGGAGAAGCTGTGCTCCCCTGTACCAGGGAGTATACATCATAGATCAAGGGAGGATATTTTAAAGTTACTGAGGAAAAAAAAACATATTTTTTTTTAAAATTCAGGTTTTAGCTGTGGGAACTATTTGTTCAAAAATAACTTGGATTGTATTTTTCCATACAAGATGCTAACGCTCAATCTTGCTAAAAATTAAAATATTAACTCCTTATGCACAAAAGAAAAACAAGCCAGCAAGCATCGAGCTTTGGTATTATGCTAGGCTCTGTACCAAAGATGTCCCCATTGACCATCTATGCCAGGGCTGCACCCACAGACAACGGCATGGGCATCATCTATGCCAGGGCTGCACCCACAGACAATGGCATGGGCATCCTGCTATTGGGCAACTTCCCCCCCCCCTTGGAGAAATTTCACACAACCTCCTCCTCCCAGCGTTCACACATTTACCTTTCTGCAGGATCTCTAGATGCTCCCACAGGATGTCCCCAACAAAGTCGGGAGCCAGCTCGAGGAAACATTCTTTACCCAGGGCACACAACGCCGCTCCGTTCATACAGAACTTCTGGAAGTCCACGCCTTTCAGGCTGAACTCATTCACAGCCCACATCACCCAATCCCGAACATGGGTTTCGGTCCACTGCCGGGGGTCTGAGAAGAGAGACCAAATGAGGCTGTGGTAGGTCAGGCTGGGGAGGAGACAGTGAAGGAACCAAACAAGGCTGAGGATACTAGTTATCCTCAGACCTAGGGACCAGCATCCTGTGATAACGAACCTTGCAGCTCCTTTTCTATACTTCTCCCCACACTCAACATCCCACCTCCCCTATTTTGCCAGGTAGGAGAAGCTGTGATCAGACAACAACAGTTCCCTGCTTTCATTCAGACCAAGATTCCCATCGATCTCCTCTCTCAACCTTATTTCCATTAAAAAATTTAAAAGCCCCAGATAAGGGAACGTGCCTTCTTAAAAAAACAGTAGTAGCAATGTAAAAGGTTCCCCACAAATGGCACTCTCAACTCTTCAATACACTTGAGGCTTTTATACTAGATTATTTTCATCTTAGCCACTTATTATTTTACAATAATCACCGCAATCAGTAATAGCAAGTCACTCAAGTGTCATTATTAGTGACTACACTACACATATGCCCTGCAGTGCCTGCACCTGCCACAGGCCCTCCTTTGAATAGTAGTGATGACATATAATCTGCATACACGACTTAAGGGTTGACAGAGCTGCATCTGCCAATATCACTAAAGGGGCTCAAATAACAACAGGCTGCTGTGGTCATGTGACTGGTGCTTGAATCCAAAAAAATAACTTCATGAGATGCTGGAATACCCAGGGCTCAGAGGTTATTTTGCTCTGCCTTCTGGTCCTCATAGAAGGTTTGGGATTGTTTTCCACCCAGGTTTAGGGTAAAATTGCAAACAGAAGAAAAAAATATACATATATATATATACTCCAAAAATCTAAACCAAAGCCCTAGTCTGGCCATGCTGGAAATCTCTTATCCAACAGAGGAAGAGGCATGATTTATACAGACAGCCTTCCTTCAACTTTCTTAACTACAGCAGTGACAAAAGCCTTCCTGCTCTTGACTGTCCAACGAATGTTCCTAGGTGAAGCTGATAATTCTTAGCTCACTTCTTTCCTACAGCTCCAGACCCTTTCCGTTCTCCATAAACCCAAAGGGCAAGCACACGTGCCAAAGTGCACGGAAGCAAACAGAGCATAAACGTCAGCCCCCAGGATTCGGGGGCGCACGGTAGCCCAGACTGACCCACAACGAATGCTTCCAAACTTGTCTGCAAGTTGGAATTGTTTGAGGAGCTTACAAATGAGAGCTCTCTAGCACCTGTTAAGATTGCATTGGTCGCCGGGCGGTGGTGGCGCACGCCTTTAATCCCAGCACTCGGGAGGCAGAGGCAGGCAGATCTTTGTGAGTTCGAGACCAGCCTGGTCTACAAGAGCTAGTTCCAGCACAGGCTCCAAAGCCACAGAGAAACCCTGTCTCGAAAAACTAAAAAAAGATTGCATTGGTCTAGGCTGGGGCCTAGCTGGAAGTCCTCAGAGGTCCAGAGAGTCAGATGTACAGACAGGTCGAGAAACACTGTCCTAAGACCAAGATAGTGATGACAAGCTAAGAAAGGGTGGATCCTCAGTCTCTGTATCTCACAGATGGCTGCAATAGCCCTTTACTGCTGATTCCAGCCTAGCTGGGGGAGGGTAAGACCTTTCCCTAACACTCTGGCCTGACAGATCTCTTTTCCTACTGTAAAAAGAATACCTTTTGGGATTCCCAGTCGCTGCTGCTCTTTTGTGAAGCCACTGAAAGTAGCTTTCAGTGCTTGGGACATCATTTCTTTGCTGCTTGGAGTTAACAGTGGGACATCTGCACATTCCATATCTGTAAGGAAAAACAAAAAAAAAAAGCATATGAAACACGAAAACCGCACAGGTTATTAACCACTCACAAAGAATGAGAGGGTGTGAATGAGCCAGAGAATGCAAGCTGAGAAAGGACTGTGTTAATGTCCTCATCACAGCAGGTAAAATTGAAGGGGTTTTCCACAATATGCTCAGCTGCTTTGAAAAAAAAAAAACCTGTGTCTTGCTTACAATGCTCTGTACCCTAGTGAACAAAATATGAGTATTCTTTCTTCTGATCTCTACTATCCATGGCCCCATTTATCCTTCTTACTCAATTAAACCATTTTTGCTACTACATATTTTCAGTTACCTATAAAAAGAAGAAACAATATTATTCATTCAACCAAGAATTACTTTGTGCTTGAAATATGCAAGGGATAGGAATAGCACAAAACAAAAAAAGCAGCAGGGGCCATAGAGACAGTACTGCCCAAGACAGATTCTTGCAGTGGATTCAGTTAAGAACACCCTATAGGCACGAATGTTTAAATACAGTGTCAACATGGGCTCCAAAGGAGAAGATGCCTACTAGCCTAGAACGGGAACTGCAGGAACTCCAGGGGATCAGGAAAAACTTGCCATAGGCAGAGAGATGGCTGATGTGAGAGCTGAGGGACTCTCAGAAACTAAGGAAGAAAATCACATTCTAGCCTAGCTGTTCTGGGAGCGTGGTACCCCAAGCAAGCATACCAGCCTTGCCTGGAAATGACTGGATACAAATGTTCAGTCCCCTGCAGGCCTGGATCCGAGCCTATGTGTCTGGTTTTCAACACAAAGCCCAGTGCTGAGCACTAAACTTGAGCAGCTCAGTCTTCGGCACAGCATAAAGGTCATGAGATAAGAAGTATCAACAAGATGAAAGGAGAGGTTCTTCACCTCCTTGGTTAGGTTTACACCAAGTTATTTTTTTTTTTTAGACTACTGTGAATGGGATTATTTCCCTGATTTCCTCCTCTGTGCTTCTGTCGCTGGTGTATAGAAAGACTACTGATTTTTATTAATTTTTTTGTATGTCCTTTTTGTATCCTGCCACCCTGCTGAAAGCTAACTGGTTAGGAATTTTCTATTTATGTATAATACCAAGTCACCTACAAACAGGGGCACTTTGCCTTCTTTTCCTATGTGTATCCTTTTTGTTTCTGTTTTTAATGCTCTAACAAGACTTTGAGCACTCTACTAAACAGGAGTAGAGACAGGACAGTAGAGACACACCTCGGCTGAGTGATATAGAGAAACCAAGCTAAGACTGAGCTAGAAGTTTTCTCCCCTCCATGTAGTCTTCATCATCCTAAAAAGTGCTAGGGAGACTGCTGGAGAAAAGGCAGCCGTTGCCTTACACAACAGGGAACTCTACAGACTACACGATCAAGATGTACTCCCTTGTGCACCACTGGCACTGTTGCTATGGGGTAACCAACTGTTCTCTGGCTTTGAGGCCCTCTTCACAGGACAGAATTCATGCCTGCTATAGTAAGCCCTATCAAAAACTCATGGATGGGAGGTCTTAGGCTATACAGGGTGAGAAGTGGATACTGTTGTTTAGCTAAATTGGCATAGCATAAACTGCCTTCTAAATAGTTATGCTTATACTCAACAACAAATGCTACTCCCATCCTTAGTTAGAGAAGTCTCTTCTGCAGTAAATGGTAGCGAATGAAGAGACTCACAGCTACACGAGGTGCTGAGAGTAAGTGACAGATGAATGTTCAGCCCTAAACAAGACATGTATCCCATCCCCTCTAAGGTATAGGGAGCAAATAGGAGAGGAGACAGAAATAATGTAAGATCTATATTCTGAGGAAGGCACAGCCATTGTAAACTCAAACACAGCAGCTGTGGAGTAAGCTCCTCCACAGCCCAGCATGGATGAGAGAGAGGCCTAGGAAGCCCTACCCTTCACTGGGAACTATTTGCTAATTGATAGATTCAGGCAGATAAGCAGTCACTGTTTTAGTTGTGTACCCAGTGGTGACCCCACCAATGGGTGGCGACCAGGCTCCAGTGAACAGTTCCAAACCAAAGGTCACACAGACAGCCCTGGTTAAACTAACTGAGTCACAAAACAAAAGTAAAAGTCCTATCTAGGAAAGCGGCTGTGGGGAGGATTTACAGGAATGGTAAGGAAATAAGAGGGGAACAGTCAAAATACACATGCACACAATTTTCAGAGAACAAACTTCAGTTTTAAAATTACAGAAAAAGAAAGAGAAATAAACCTTGTAAGACTAGAAGAAGAAAAGATGAGCGATTACTGAGTCAGAGCGCTCAGGTGGGCAGCTGTTTGACATGAGGCTGAAGAGGCAAGTGGAGACCACGTTAAAGGGCAGGCCACTTTGTCCTACGGAAAACCCGACGCTGCTGAAGTTTAACCAGAGGAACTCGCTGCACTGTTAGTTTGTAAAGAGTGGCTTAGGTGCACATGAACGGATGCAAGGGGACTCGTGAGAAAGTGGGAGTATTGGTTCTGCTGAGACCTGACAGCAGCTTTGTCTAGGAAAGCAGCAATGCTGATAAGATAGGCAGGCAAGCCTGAAGTAGACCCAGGAAGTCCCAAGGTATGATTTCTGTAGGAGGGAAAGGACAGTGAGGTATCAAATCCTGCAGACCTGCCAGTGTTACCATTTGCCAGAGCCACACAGTTTTACCCTCCCGCACCTGTAGGCCCTGTGCCCGATCTGAGTACAAGTACAGAGCCAACACCAAGCATCTTCTAAAGGCACCTTGAGTCTATTTCTCCCCAAAGCTAAACCCTCCAAGCTTTTCTGTGACTTTATGCAGTGACTACTTTCAATGCCAGGAGCTCTAGAAGCCTGAGCTGTCAGTGTACGCACATGCAGAGACGGGGGTAAGATGACTGAGTTCCAGAAGAGGACACTACAGAAGTTCCTTAGCTGGCTTGTTGGAGAAGTTCCTAGGAAGGAAGAAAGGAAGGAGGGAGAGAGGGAGGGAGGGAGGAAGGGAGGGAGGGAGGGAGGNGGAAGGAAGGAAGGAAGGAAGGAAGGAAGGAAGGAAGGAAGGAAGGGCTCTGAATGTATGACCTCCAAGAAAGGAGGTCAATATGTTGCCTCTGAAAGACAAAATGAACAGAGGTAACACTGCATGACTGAGGACAGCCTTCAGCCATGCTGCCAGAGAGCAACCCAGTGTTCCGGCCCTCCTAAGAAAAAAACGGTAGACATAGCTACTCTCCCAGGCCCTGCCAATGACAGGGAATCTCAAGTCCCAGGGAGTATTTGAATTGCCAGAGTGTGCCTCAAGGAAGATTGACAAAATGATGGAAAATCCCAGATTTGGGAATAAAAAAAATAAAAGGCCCAGGGAAGGAATCGTTGTTGATTACACAATACCCAGCCCTTCAAACAATGAAATAATCATCAAATGAGTCACTAAGAAACACATCAATGTTCCCCGTTTGTCCTTATTTCACCAACCTCGAAACAGCCAAGTGACATTGAGTGCCTCCCCTTTGGAGCACAGGTCAATTTTACTCCACAGAAAGAGGCCCTTTAGTTAAGCAGGGAGCATGACTTCGGAAAACTCCAACAACCTCGGATGCTAACACAAAGCTAAACACACTTCAATCAGCGAATACTTGGTGAACTCAGGATTTCTCAATGTAATCAACTTTGTTCCCTTCATGCCCAGCCGATATAAATTCAGGAACTTGAACTGTGTAGGTTTTTCTCTCTGTCTTTGTGCCCACCATTAGATTAAAAACGTCATGAAAAAGGCTTTACTGATGATAGTGGAAATTGGCTGAGGCCACAAGTGGGACACGTAGGCCAAAGCTAATAAAAGCTACCATACACTGAACCTAGAGTGAACCTGGCAGGCTGGCCCCCATTATACATGAAAGCTGGGGCAACAGGACACCCTCATGAGAAGACAGCAAAAGGACAGCAGCAGAGCCTGAGGAGGAGGATTCCCTCAGGCTGCACCCTCTACGACAGCAGCACTCTGGCTGTCTGCAAGGACCAGGAGTGTTAAGTGGATGCTTTTTTATGCATGCTTCTGCATCCTGTTGGGGTAGCAAGCATGCCTACACTCTGGCATGTTTTCTCTAATGGAAGTGTCTGGAACTACTTTGGCTTGTCCACCTCGGTGTCACCTCTAAAAGTCTAGTTCGCATGCAGCCACCTGGCTCTGTCCCTCTCGTAGTGAGATCTAACCTCTGGGTCTCCTGGAAGAGCTCTCAAGTCAGCTAGAGAAAACTCTCTCCACATCTAAGACACTTACAATGGGATGTAAGCTCCATGAGGCAGCACTGTCGTTGTTCTTGGAAGCAAAGGCTGTAAAGAGGGAAGTCAGAACTTGTCTGCATTTGTAACACTCAAGATGTGGACTTAATAAAAAACAAACAAACAAAACCAAAGAAAAGGGCCCTTTCTCTACACAGCAGTGAACAGCTGGCTGGGTTGTCTTTTCAGTGATGTGGATTGATCACCAGCCAGGCATGTTGGTGTAGGCCTTTAACTTAGCACTTGGGAGGCAGAAGCAGGCAGATCTCTGAGAGTTCGAGGCCAGCCTGGTCTACAAAGTGAGTCTCAGACAGCCAAGGGTGTTACACCCTTGTCTCAAAGGAGAGGGAAAAAAAAATGAGATCAATAATCATGCTCAAAAGTGAATAAATTAAGCTTGTTACTTAAAAGACCAGTGCAAAAGTTCCATCAATATTATCTGTGATTGTGTAAACTTTGCTAATTACTCATATCAAAGATGAGGAGGAGGAGGAGGAGGAGGAAGAAGAGACAGATGGAGAACCTGACATGGTTTGGAAAGAAAACATTTCTATGGTTCCTACATTTACTTCATTACTGTAATACTTTGCATTATTACAGATACTCTCTAATCTTAGGAACGGCATCTGGACATTAATCAGTACCTCCATGAACATTAACTAATTGTATTTCTTAGAAAAATACTGAGATTGCCTTTGTGGTAATAATTACAATATCTTAAAATCAAATGACACAGTTCTCAAAATGCAGAGACCCTGACTTGAAGAAAGAATGTGCCAATCCCCTGGAGACTCTCGACATTGTGCATGGAAGCTAGAGTCATGTATTAAACCTCTGGCATACTAATTGTTCCTCAGGGTCCTACCTCTGCAATAACATAGGACTTACCCTACATTTCTGAGAAGACAATGGTAAAAACCTATGTCAAGATACACAATGTGAAGGTAGAAGCAGGCAGGGCAGCTCTCCTGGAATCTCCAGGCACACTGAGCCAGCAGCACTGGGGACGCAGGGAAACACCAGCCTGCATGTCAATGTGGCCCACCCCTGACAACACCATACCATTTCAAGGGAAACAGAAAATAAGAATGTCTAGTCTGTTTATGTCTCAGTCCAAGTTAAGGGCTGTTCGGTTTCCAAGAACCCTTCAAAGGCTTCTCGTGTGTCTTCTTCTACCATTCTTTGGATAACCACTTGTACCAACAATGTTACAAAGAACTTACTTGAGGTAACTTTTACTCAGCAAGAGGTTCAAGGCTTAAGGGCCTTATAAACTACAAGTTCTTTCTCCTGTTGTTCTCAAGAACTGATGTAGAAATGACCACAACATCTGGAATCCACCAGTAAGACAGTGAGCGACAGAGCCAAAGACAAGAATTCCAGGTGAGCATCCAACGTTGTGTGAATGCTACACCGGGAGAAGCTCTAGCACTTGACAGGGGTCCCAGGTCTGGGTTGGGTACTGCCATACTGAGCAGCCGGAGACAGAGATGGGAAAGCTACCTCATGGCTTTTGTTCATCCACCTTTCCACCATATCCCCACAGGGCGACAGTCCTGGGTGGGAGGTGTTGGGAAGTTCTTCAGGGTTCCTATTTTACAAATGTGGAAAAGAAGACACCAGAAGGGCTTAGCCTACAGTCAAAGAACAAGACGGACTAACTAGGGCCAGAAGACAGATTTCTACTCTTGAAATTCCAGGGTCTCCCTGCTCAATTCCACTACCAAGGGGAACAGGTTGCATAAATATAATCGAGAGATTTAAAAATTTCGAAGCAGAAAAAGACAAGATTTATTTTTGCTTGAAAATTAGATTAAATTTGAGATATTTTAACGATTAAAACTATTCCAAGACTATTCATTTCACACAGATAACCTCAAAAGAAATTATGAAGCCCAGTTTGTGGCATCTACTGCTCTTCTCCTTTCCTGGGACTAAGGGAAGCCTTCCTTCCTTCCATCCACATGAAGCAGATGGGCTAAAGAGCAACCTGGCCAGTTTCCGTCTGTCTTCACCTCCTCACCCTGATGGGTCTCTGTACATATGACATAGGACTAAGTAGTTACACAAAGATTTGCTGAAATTTTCTCAGAGTAAGCAGAAACCGAGAAGAAGCTTTCTGGCTTACATGGAGAAGGAAGAAGCAAACAAACAAACGAATGAAAGAATGCCCAAATGCAAAGATGGAGCTCTAAAGACAGGGAAAAAAGAGAACAAGAGACATGCATATGGCTGACTAGCCGTCTTGATCAAAATCTGTAGACTCTGCTGTCACTTTCTCCATTAGGCAACTCACACTAGGTAAGACACGTACTAATTCATCTCTAAAAGGAGTTCTGTTAAGAGGCAGCCCCTGTATCACTGGGTTTTACAATTTTGATCTGATAATTTTCAGATGTAATAGTGTAATGAACCCTTATTTCATATCTCTGACTTCCCACACACACACACATGCAAATACAATAAAGATAATCCAAGCAACAAGTCATTTCACCTTCTAATGTTCTACTGTCTTGATTTGAGATAAATAAGTATTATAGGATGAAAGTTCAAGAGACAGATGAAGCCAAAGAAAATGGGGCTTGAAATTACCTTGCCTGGTACTTACACCAGGCCTACAGTTCATCTACTGGCCCACTTGAGCCACAGAACTTCTGTTAAGGCAATCTCATCATGATTGAGAAATTGGCACAGGGGAAGCAGAGAGAAATGACTTCAGATCAGGATAGAATGCCATCCTGAGACTTCCATGTCCGACATGGGAAAGACTGAAGTTATCATTTGTCTTCCTAATGGCTCATGGCCTTGTGAACGTTCAACTGTAACTAAGAGCACACCAAAAATGTTGATGTTCTCACAAACACCAAAAGGGCAGTTTCAAAAAGACAAGTTTCCTAGAACAAACCCCAGTGTAGGAGAATAAACACAAGGAGAAAAATGGCTGTGGCCAGAGGAGCTGAAAACTCCAGCTGTTGGAAGTTGCTATTGGCTTCGGAAAGGACATAGCCACTAAAGGGGCCAACCGTCCCAGAAGAATGGGAATCTCAAAACCAGTGAGTACTGCCATATCTCCTTCACAGACAGTAGAGGAGAAGCAGAGTTAAAGTTTTGCTCTTGGGTCCACTAGCAGGCAGTAGAAACTGGGCAGACATGACTTCAATCCCAGGGGCAGGTGGGAGGCAAGAGTTCTGGAGTCCCTGGCTCGGGTTTCATTAATGATGTGATGTGATGTGACGAAGGAATAACTGGGCATAAACCTGGGGGTCCCCATTGGGTCCACCCATTCCAGCCATGCAGTGCATCACTGTTCCAAACAATGGAACAGCATGAGAAATGGAATAGATTCCCATTAGGTAGAAAAACAAACAATTGGGTATGTGTCCTTCTCTTGTACCCCACCCTCCAGCAGGCACCAGCCAGTAAAAACTAATCCAAAGAAGGCAGCAAGAAGTGGCATAGAAAATCCCCAATTCACCCTCCAGTGACCTGGCCGTCCAAATTTGTAAGCCAGTCTCAGATTACAGCATCTCTCTGTGCCAACGCACACAGCCACCAGAGAACACACACTGGGGACACCGTGCCAACACAAAGGTAGATGGCTCTTCTCAGAGAAATGCTGGCCTAGGACAAAAGAGAGGGTCTCCTAAAGGTCAGCGACTTCTCCAAGCTGCTCTGAGCCTGAGAAAGCAGTGTGCAGGGTCCACCAGGCACAGTGAACATCTGTAGGAAGTGACCTCAGACTTCCCCCTCTTTCCCCTCACCCATCCCCTGCCCTATCCCCCAAAAGGAGTTTTAACACATTATTACCGCTGAAGTCCTCAGGATCTGGTGAGTCACCAGGCTCACACATGGTTCCAATGAGCCCTTGACCATTACATGGTAGGGAAGAAGGAAAAACAAATGAAAGCAGTTGTAATTCGGCAGCGCCAGAGCTCAGACCTGCCAGACAAAAGGGATTGCAGCAGGCATGTTCCCAAATGCGTTCAGGCACCTGACATGCAAAAGCTATTTTTAATCACTGGATTTATTTCTTTCCAAGCCCCTCCACCATCCTCCACCTCAGCATATGCATAGGAAGGCGCGGCAGGACCCAAATCAATTCCAGGTGTTCAGGGAAACCCAGAAAGGCTCTTCCGTTCCAGGAGAGAAGCCAGAAAGTAGACCCGGCCCCTGAGTCCTGCAGATCGGTGTTCCGACTCTGTCCCTTGGACGGCTCAAGTCTCCCACCCAAAACACCCAAGGAGGAAACACGTGGATGAAGATGCCCTGCTAGAAGGCCTTTGAAATATAAATCTCTAGCAGCCCCAGCAAGTGAAGGCCCAGGAAATGGTCTCAAGGCAGAGCTCTGATTCTTCATTTTGTTCTCATTTTCACAGTTCCATACACCTGGGAGGTTGACGGATCCCTGAAACCTGCTGTCCTTCCAGGCACTGCAAAGAAAATCTCATGCCCTGCTTCTTGTCAAAAGTTGCACCAGTTCAATTAAGACACCACACTCTGCTGAGCGTCTGTTATGTCCCACTAGACGCTGGCATTTTCACAAGCCTGTCTCATAACCGCCATGGCAGAGCACACCCCGGAGGCAAAGCAAGCTCAGGAAAACTGTTTCCACTGAATCTCTCTCTCTCTCCACCCCACTGAAGGAACAGAGCGATGTCTTATTCATTCTGCATCTTGTAACCCAACCTGCCAGGGGGAAATCCTTTTGGTAGCCATCATCTAAAATATGTTTGCCATGACAACACTTCACACCTATACAAATCCTGTGGATCTTTAGTTTTTAAAAGCTTCCCGTGAGTGCCACGTTAGAATCAACAGGACACAAAGAAAATGTACAGTTCTGCACTCAAAATTCTTTCCTATATATGAAGATTTCTTGAAAGAGCGAGCAGTCTCTGCTTATGCCAAACAAACCATACTAATCATTTATGGGCCTTTAATTCAATGATTCTCCCAGAGTTTAAAGCAATGTTTGGCAGGCAAAGGGTGTGGTTCAATGGCAGAAGGTGCACAGCTAGCCCTGGATTCTAGTCCTACCACCCTAGAGCAGAGCTCTTCTGCACAAGCACCACCTGGACAGAATGTGGACGCCCTCAGAGGATCACTTTCGGCCATTTACAAGTGTTCACATACTTCCATGCATTTCCGTCCTAGGTGTCGGAACACTGATCTGCTCTCACCACACAATATGCCTGTGTACGTTCATAGAGTCCCTTGGTCCTGATAAACAGTACCGGGCCATAGTCTCCATGGACGTTCTAGGTAGATGTGCCCGCATCTGCACACAGCCATGCTGCACACTGATGACTCTTTCTGTCTTATGCCTTCTGGCTTGGCAGTGTGAGGACTGGAACCCAGGCATTGCACAAGCTAGGCAAGTTCTCTACCAGCCAGCCCCAGCCCCACCCCTTATACTTCTGATATTACTAGTCTAACCTTTAACTAAAATACTCCTGACAGGATCAGAAGGCTCTCAGTAATAGCATGACATCGAGCAAACCCTCTCAAAATGATCGGAACTATCTGACGTTCTACATCTTGTTATTATCCCACCCAGCAAGGGGTACTACTTCTGGTGTGTTGCTTATGGATTACTGATGAGTCTCGATGGCCTCGGCATCTACCATCCCAAGAGGTTTATTAGGACAATCGACTTACGTTAATCTCACTGGCTTCCCACCCATAATTACCATCATTGCTTTTTAAGCAGGATTTTACACTGCAGAAAGTGTTTTCTCAAATGTTTTAGTATTGTTTCCTCCACTCCTCAGCTGAGAAAACTGAGGCTCGCGAAGGCTAGCTACTTCAGTTATTTCACCACCGTGGCCAACAGGAAAGTGATGCAACCAGAAATTCAAGTCCAGATCTTTAGGCACAAAGGTAGGTATTTCCTTTGTGTCTATTTGTAAAATTCAGGCAGGGGAGGCAGAAAAGACAGGCTTGCCACAGGATGTAAAGTTCTTTCTGGAGAAGGGTAGACCTCAATCTCGGAGACAGGAGGAGAGCAGGCAGCAGCTGTCACACAGGGTTCCAGGGGCCACTATATCCCTACACCACTGCATAAATCCTCCCTGGACCGACCTGTTCCCACTCCTGGCTTAGAACCTCAGTGGTCCTTCACTGGAAGGTAAAATATGGAGAAAGGGGGGGGGTGGCCCGAGCACCCCCACCCCCAGGAAAGTAAATGTAGGAGAGGTAGAGATGAAGCATTTTCTCCATGGGCAAAGGAAAAATCTGGGCAAACAAATGGAGCTAAGCTCGTTTATTTAAGCTGGAAGAGGTAAAGTTTCCCTGCACTTTTGAACTGTTCTCTCAAGGCCTCACTCTCCCTCCCACGCAGGAAACAAACACAGAGCCAGGCCTCTTCCACCGAGTGTTCAGGGGCTCAAAGCTCACTCGGGAAGATGTTCTGAGAGAGAGGAGCTGGGGGACTGCCTGGGAAGAGACAGCAGGAGAAGAGGCAGCAAGGAGGATCACGCCAGAAGAGAGGCAGAAGGCCAAGTGGGAAGGGGCTCCAGAGATGCCCAATTTACTCCAGCTAATGATGTTCAGAAAGGGACATTTTCTGTGAAGCTTGAAAAGAAATTCTTTCCCCATTTTCTTATTTATTTAGAGATTATACAAATACATTTTAAACCCCCTCCCCTCTAAGAAGAACAATTTTCCAGTGGGGGGGAAAAAGCCTTGTTTGAGATGAAAGCCAGTCTTCAAAATCCCTCAGAGGAAGCCGGCATGTCTTGGTGCTACAGAAAGAAAAACAAAGTCGACATTCTTCCTGTGTTCTGAGGCTTTTTTATGCAGATGTGTTTTTCTTTTAATAAATAAATCTGGACGGAGAAGAAAAATGCACATTCACACAGTGCGACTGTCTGTATTCAAACCAGAAAAACCGTGACAAAAAAAAAAAATGAGTGTGCAAGTGTATTTTCCCAGTAGAGGAGACAGAGACGCTTAACGTGGCGCCATGAGCCCACACATCTGGGAACTAAGTGTCTCATCCTGACAACAGAGTGGCAGTCAAAGGAAAGGCAGAACCTGGGCAAAAGTCAGCTCTGCTCTGACTGTCTTTTGGCCGAAGACACTCAGCGGTGCTCTGCTTGGTGACCCTTTCCGTTTCATTAATACGCTATGATGGTTATGAAAAGAGCAATCATACCCATTTTGTTAAAAATGCCTGCTCAGGAGCTGTGTCCTTCAGACCTAGTTCTAATTGTACAAATCCTTCTTCATGGAGCCATGTTTCAGCTTTTCTCCTTCCCCATGGCTAACCCCTCTGTCCAGATTTTAAAACTCCCTAGAAGCATTCCCAATAGCCTCCTGCTTCACCTAAAAGCAGTATTGCAAGCCTGCGCTCCCGTGTAAAGAGTACCATAAACCTCACAGAGAATACCTTAGCTTTTATGGTAAACTGAGACCCAATGAGATGATCATCTAAAAACAGGAACACTGGCAACTATCCTGCAACAGCCAAACTCTACTGCCAGCTCCATGTGAACTCATATGGAGTCAGTCCCACACCTGGGGCCTGGCATTTATTGGCTTCAAAGCAGGACTTCGCATTTATCTACAGCAAACTGCACTGTTTTGATCCATACTTCTCCGTGTAAAAATCTTTACAGCAAGAATCTGCACACACCCTATTAGCTATCTATCCCAGCCTTTGCCCCATCTGCAACTTACTAAGAATGCTTTCTGTATCTTGCTCTAGTCTAAGGCCCTGATGATATAAAAAAATAAATGAAAAAAAAATCGAAAAGGCAATGGCCAAGTACTGAGCGCTATAATGCAACACCACAGACTATGTATTAGTCTGACACAGACACATTAATCAAACCCCTGTGGGGACAGGTGTTCAACCCCTTACAAATCCTCCTGATTCCACTATCAACACATCCACATATCTTTGTCTCGACCACAAATATATCAAGGAAGGACTCAGACAAAAGCATTGCTGGTGTCAAAATAGGAGGCTTAGAATTCAGCTGATCTACACCATAGGTTGATTCTCCCCCAGCACCCAACAAGTGCAAACGAAAAACCAGGCTGAAATTCAGACTTCTGCACACCAAGAGAAAGAGGTGGGGGCAGGAGCAATGAGGTAGGGAGGAGGGGCAGTGGGTAGGCTTCAGCACCGGAAACAATGGGCAGTCAGAGAACAATGGCTACAGACAAAGTCTTGGTCTATTTATATCTGCCCCTGTGAGTCCCAGACAGGAGGAACTGGAAGTCTGCCCTGTATGCATAGCTCCAACTGGACCAGAGCTGGGAGGAAGATGAGGTCACCATGAAAGCTGCCTGTTGAGGAATGAGCTATTCTTTTGCTCCCACTGTTCCTTCTCAATCTAATAGGTCTTTAGCCAAGTGTAGAGCTTGCTTGCCCTCTCTAGTCCCCTCTGAGATGGGCAGACCCGAAAGGCAATTAAGGCCTCTGTCTACACTGTTCAAGAAGGTAGGGATGCTAAGGACAAATCAAGCAGCCCATAGAGGTCAAAGCTATGGCTCCTGAGGCAACGGTTTCTTAGGTTTGTTCATTGCACGCGGCTAACGACACTACAAAAGCGTTTTTCTATGAGGACATTGCCCAGCTCACTTCTTTGGAGCTGAATAAAGGGACCAACAGGCAAGACTAAGAGTGTATCTCAAGGCTAGAACTCCTGTTCTGTCTGGGTTCAGCCCAGCACCACTGACAAGAGGCCTGAAGAGGCCAAGGGCTGAACCATGCAGACACAAATAAGGGAAAGATCTTTCATTCCCTTTTATCGCTTTGTCTTCTTCTGGGAATTTCATCTTTTGTTCTAACATGGCTTCACATTGTGATAATCAATTTCAATCCCTCCCTATTGAGTTTCTTGAATTCTTATTCTTCCCACCAGCATACTAAAATGGGTCCCAATGGTCTGATTAGCCTGCAATATACAACAACCTGAAAATGCAAAAGGGTCAGCATAGAAGAAAGATGTAAGGAAAGAGTGCCCATCCCCCACCCATCCCCACCCCCAGGGAGTCCCTATGAGCTGTCATGTCACCTGTCTCTTTGAGGACTAATAAGCAACCAATAGTCAGCAACTGTGCCCATTGGATTCAGTCCTACGAATCCTAAGTACACAGCTAGATTTTTCCAAAAGGCAAAAAATTGGGGGACCAATGCAGATCCCTATGAGGCAATAATCAGCTTTCCACTCCTGCCTCTGAGTCTCCAGTAGTGACTTCCTTCATTGCTCCTGGAAAACCAGCACTTAGACAAGCAAAAGGAAGTCCAAGTAAGGCAATTCTCCTCCTCTTCATTTAAACGCCTTAGAATGTGAAAGAGAGACTCCCCCAGGTTGAGAAGAAACTAATGGTGAGCACCTAAATGTCTTATAATTTTAGAGACACCGAGCAGACAAGGCATGGTGTTGCTGGAGCCAACAGACCCAGAGGATAAGGCTGTATTCCTTCCCCAGTCCCTTCACTCCCAAGTCCACTTCAGGGCACCCAGAGGGCACACTAATAAACCTGAGCTGCCAAGATAACTGAGATACCATGTACAGGGCCACAGCTAGCAAGCCCTCTAGTCACTCGGTACAGATGGTAAAGACAAAACTCAGATGAAGACCACCTTAAAATACACCAGACAGTGGCTGCTGAAGCGGTGTGTGGAACATGTGATCTGATCCCATATTTCATTCAAACCCTGCTTCCCTCATTTCTCTCCACCCATTTTCCCTGCAGGCAAAACACCCGCTTCTTTCCAAAGGCCCTGCTGACTCATCCCAGTGTAATTCAAAGGAGCCACATGGGAGCCACATGGTGGGAGTGGGGGAAGGCTGAGAAACGCGCATTCATAACGTCCAGACCTGAAGCGAGGCTGACGGAGAAGACGCGAAAATTCCCATCCGTTGTTGGCATGGTAAGACATGAGACAGCCCTCCTCAGGGCCTATCAGCCTTCAAAATTCCCTGCACGCCAGCAAAACACACCAGCAACCAGAGGCCTTGCCCCACACTGGAACATCTGGAGTTTACAGCCTCAGGCTTTGTATGTTCAACAGTTCACAGACTAAAGGCCCTCCTCGGTCCTGTAAATCCCAATGTATGTCTCTAATGAGCCAGACCCCTACGACTTCAGGCATTAAAGGAATCATTTTAGAGTCAGTCCCTGCTAAAGTCTCCTGAGCTGCTAAGGAGTTAAAGACTCAGAAATACACTTTGAAGAGAGGATAGTTACCCTCCCTGTACCATTAGGTTCCCAGCTAACCCTGTCATCTGGCCTTCTCCACGGTCGGTGCAGATCTACCTAATCTATAATTTGGGCCCGCGTACCTCTTCAGCTTTGGCTGAAGAGTCACTCCATACAGTCTGCCTGAGCTTTTACCCCTCTCTGGTCTGGTTCTTCTATATGCCCTCGCTCTGGCTATGCAAAGCCTCATCTGCAGCCAAGACGAGGAAAAGAATTTACAGAATTTGCTATAAAACCTTAACGACTCCTGGGAGGGCGGTTCTCCCGCCTGGCAACCAGACATAAGCAGAAGATGAATGAAAGAGAAGTTGCCAGTGGAGGAGGAGCTGCAGAGCTGTGTCACTGGCCAAGGGTCCCACACTATTCCTGGAAGAAAAAGAAGGACCTTTAGATGTCATCTTCTTCCAACTTTTTCTTTTCCTTATGGGGAAAGGAAGTCCAGGAGGCGACCCACACTTGACTTAGTCACATGGTTACTAATCCTAGACCTTCTGACTCCCCGCCCAGTAGTTTTTCCATCTACACCATCACTGTTTACTCATTGTCATAGACTGGGAGAAGGGGGTCCTCCATGCCTCTCCCACCACCAAGTCCTGGAGCATCACTCTGGATTAGTATTATTAATCCCCATGTTCTTCCGAATACCCAAGGGACAACTATCCAACATGCCAACACGTATGTGAAATGTACATACTGTGGAGCCCTGTGCTACCTGCTGCCACTATAGCTCACAAGGGATAATTGAGTGACAACCCCCAACCTGTGGATATTCCCACCAAGAGAAGGGTCCCTATTGTATATCAGTGATTATTAAAGAAGCAGGCTTTGGTGGCATGACACGAGAATGTGCCCCAGCTCTGAAAACCCAGGGTGCCATTCTTCTCAAAGCAGAGGCAGTGAAAACATCAGTTAATGTCTGATCTGCATATCTGCATCTAAAAACCACTGAAAGGAGAACCAAGAGTCACTGTGCCATCTGAAGCCTCTCCAACATTTCCATTTCAGTTCTTCTGTGGAGCCCAAACAGTAACCAAGACACAGAGAACGTCAAGGAGATACAACACTACCTAGGACCCAAAGTCCAACATACTCAGGCTTATGAAATAAACCTCATCTAATGAATGAAACTATCTGCCTCTGTCCAGAGGGACTGAGGCCTTGGAGCAATCCTAGTACCTCTCTTCCTAAAAGCAGACATACTCGGAGTATTGGACCTACAGCTTTAAGGAATGGTATATCTCTCCTAGTTAACACCTTGAGCTATACAGGCTTCTTACTTCTGGGTCTCTCTCTCATAACTGCCCTACGTACCCAGACTTCAGCATACTGACAATCATGCCGCTGCCTCAAAGTCTTGCCTGCACAGGCCCACAGCAGACAGCTATGGACGCCTCTGATCCAGTCTCCAGGCAGACCCAATCTTCAGATCAATGGGCTAGACAGACCAGTAGGTGGAGATCAGAGAAGAATTGATCAATGATAAGCAGGCAGTAGCTGAAGCCACTCTCCCCATCTGCCTGGGTCAGGTGGGAAAGAGAGGCCTGGACGCACTACCCTCATCCGATGCTAATAACTCACTCGGCCTCATCAGGAAGCCATTAGGAAATTGCAGCCACCACAGCCCGAGCTCCCTGGGCCTGTGTCTGTGTGCAGCTGGTGAAAGCGCTCATTACCCATTACCTCCACCCTACAGTACCGGGGCTTTACTCTCCGGAAAAGCCTAAGCAAGCTGGCCCACAAGAGTAGAACAGCCCTTGAGTGCTGGGGAGAGGCAATTGGAAAGTAGGTCCCTGGGGATCGGAAGATGGAGAACTCAGTCAAGTGTGTACTTTTGAGAACTCCTTGGGAACCTGTCCCTACTGATGACATGCCTTTATTCCATGGGCGTCCACTGTAGGCTGTGGGTGTACATGATGTTTGTCTGGAACACCAAAATCATTTTGAATGAGGCACTTGTGATAACTACACAACTCTGTGAATGGATTAAAAGCTACTGAACATCTGCTATATGAATTCTATCAGAAGAGATAAAGCAGCTACTGACTCAGAGGGCAATGGGAGTACCTTGAAGAATGACAGCCTAGACCCTGCACTTCGAGTTCCTCTTCTGGTGAGACAAAACCATGCCGGTAAATACGCAAATACCAGTGCATGCTCCCAACTGCACATTTGCCAAGACTTTGCAGAAAGACCAATGTGGCTGGATTCCAGAAGCTCTGGGAAGGGAGATAAGGTGGAGCCTGCAGATGTCCTGGGATGGGAGGGAACCAAAGTATGCCAATTACGGTGAAGGGAAGGAAGACCAAGAGAGGCTGGGACCTCCCACACCCACCTCTGACACATGGAAATGCTTCAGATGGCAGCTAGACTGTGTGTGCCTCCCTGAGACACTGTGGGAGAAGCTGGACAAGGGCCATTTCCAGAACAGAACCTGGTGTCAGTGACTTCTGAGAACACTTATGTAGAGAGAGGCCTCAGACTCTGGGGTGTAGAAACTCTTGAGTCCCTGGTCCAGTGGTTCTCCACTTGTGGGTCACAACACTTTTGGCAAACCTCTATCTCTCCAAAAATAATTACATTACGACTGGTACCAGTAACAAACTTATAATTATAAATTAGCAACAGAATAATTTTATGGTTGGGGTCACCACAACATGAGGAACTGTATTAAAGGGACACAGCATTAGGACTATTGAGAGCCAGGACACTAATCCCAAGCCACGCCCACAAGAGGCTTCCCCTGCCCTCACTTAAAGATCCTCAGAAGGAAAAGTACCTTATACTCTGGTCCCCGCCTCTGGCTGAAGGTTTCTCTCCCGAGGAGGTAACAGAAGAGGGGCAGATGGATGGGACCTCGGAGAAACAGACATCCGCAGGGCACAGCATCCCAGACTGGGAACTGAAGAAGGCTCAGTCACAACACAGTAACAGCAAGAGCATTTGAGGCACCTTTCTAGCTAGATAATAAGTTCTGTCCCCTGGAATATCCCAGCACAACACTGACTGGTTCCCTGGCCCTTACTCAAATGGCATGGGCAGCACCCTTGATGAGTGAAGCAGGGAATAGAGACAGGAGAGAAAAGAGAAAAGGAGACCTGAGGGGCAGGAATCAAGAGGGCAAGGAAGGACTCTGTAGTTCAGGGGACATACGAGATGAAATTCAGAGGACAGAGAGAACGTGCTTAAGAAATAGTTCTCCAAGCCTTACACACCCTCCATTTGGGATCGGGCCCCGACTTGGCAGCAGGCTCATTGCTGCTTTATAATATACTGAATTAGTCACTGGATTAGCAAGCACATTCACACACACTGGCACACAGCTGTTTAAAGGCGCACAATCCCATTCCTCAGTGCCAGGTTCTAGCTGCAAATCATCCCCTGTAACCATCAACTGTGAAGCCCAGAGGTGCATGGGTTTTAGGGAAAGTCTGGATGAACCGGGACAGTCCAGCAGGTGCCTGTTCAGGAACAGGATGAAGAACCCTGAGGAAAGACAGACAGTGGGTGGCTTCTGTGTCCTGAAAGTCTGCCAGGCAGATTCATCGCCTACACCTTCACTTGTGCACCTATGATGAGGGACAGCCTGGCTCAGCAAGTGACCTAAACCTTTACTTGCTAAGCTGGAGTATTTGGTAGTAGTTTTCCTCCTTAAGCCTCATGGTCTAGGCCACCTCCCAGGAAAAGACAAGAGTCCTGGAGCAAAGAGGAGAGCTTCCACACTGACAACCATTGGAGCTCTGATAGTAAGCATCCTACGAAGCCTCCTTGTTGAAGTTGGAAGGACTGTGTCTGAAAATAATGATTTGCAGTTGGAACCCTGGCCAAAGCCTGAACTCAGATATGGTGAGTATGTGAAGAGAGAGACTGGAAAATAATATAGCCAGCCACAGGACCGCTCTGGCTCACTTGGTTAAAGGGGTGTCAAGTGGAAAATTTTCTGTAACCAGGTTAACAGCAACCGCAGTTTTAACAACCGCCGAAGTAAGAACGGTGTCAGCAGCAAAGGAAGACTGGGACAGAACCTGGTGGGCTAAGACAATGGTGACACCATTTCCTGAGACCCTGTGGTGTGGTTCGAAGGAAGGGAAAAGGAATTTAGAGGAATTATCTCTAATCCTTTCCAGCACCGTGGAAGGGCTTTATCACCACCTTCCCAATGTGGATCAGAAAAGCGCGGCTTGGAGAAGCTAAATCATTTGCCTTAGGACAAGTTTGGGCGTGACAATCCAGAAATCAAAGCAGGGCTATCTCAGGTGCCTTTACTGAGGAATATGTTTGACCCAAGGGCAGAAATCACTTTGTACTGGAAGCCTAACTATGAGCCTTTCCTTTCGATTAGTTCTCATCTGTCAATCAAGAAAGGAGAATGGTCTGTAACACACGATTATGCTAAGCAACCCACGGCACAACTAAATCCACCTGACAAAGTTAAGAACCCAGCACTAATGACTAAATGAGATGAATCACATTCAGACTCTGTTGGAACAGGAACTAGGGAGAGCTCCGCAAATACTTTGGCCTATGTAGGAGGAGACAAGTGCGCATCCTGTGCCAGCCTTTGCTAACCCAAATTCTAAACCCTTGGAATTGGTCGAGTGGTAAAAGCACTGGAAACATTACTTTCCTACAAGGCATGGCACCTGGGATCAACCAGAGCCTTGCTTCATCTCTGCTCACGCACCAAATGAGCCACGCCAGCAGGCAGTGCCCACCGACCAGAGAGCCCTGTGAAGCCAAAGCAACTCACCAGGGCCCCATCTCCCTGAAACTCTGCTGCTGTTTTGTTCAATCAGCACTCAAAACCCCACTGGAGTCTATGAAATGTCTAAGTTATTCTATGAGGCCACCCGCTGCAGAAGACTGTGGGTAAGGGCAAAAGAACTGTCACTAGGGTCCCCTAAGAGAGGCCCTACTGAAGTGTCCTTTTTAAAAAAGAGAGTGGGCAAAGGACTCCGCCCACTGCGGCTCCACCTCCTGCTTTGCTCGGAGTCCAGCAGGCAGATGTTGATTTATTCCATGTGCCTGTTTATTTTTCTACAAATATTCCTGCTGCATCAAGTGGCCTCCAGGCCTAAACTTCTGTCCCCTCCCTGGAAAGTTCTCAGGCATGGCAGAGCTCTCACATCATTCCCCCGTTCCCAGTCAGCAACATGGGGGCCCACACGCCAATTCTGTATGCACGTTTAGCAAATTTGCTAGATACCTTTCATCTATCCATCTTGGACTTGAAAGTACATGGTGGAAAATTTTCAAGCCCATCCCTATGGTAAATATTTATAAACAACTGGATGATTTTTTTTTCCCTAACCCTGATGATGAGGATCCTAGAAGGAAAGAGAACACACAGAATTGAATCCCAGGAATCAATGTTTCTCTTAAGAGTATTGGCAAGGTGTTTCTCCAAATGGGCGTGTCTATTTAGGTTAGGATTTTTTTTTATTGATATTTATTGAGCTCTACATTTTTCTCTGCTCCCCTCCCTGCCTCTCTCCTCCCCCCATTAAACCCTCCCTCAATATCCCTATGCTCCCAATTTACTCAGGATAGGTTGGATTTTTTATAAAGGTCTAAATACAGACCTGTAACTATGAGCCTCTATGGCCCTGAGAAAATTATTTAAAAATTTCTGAGATTCATTTTCTTATCTGAAAGAAATGGGGATAAACATTAACTTCACAGAGGTGATTAAAGAGCTTGACTGTTTCTGCAAAGCTCCTTGTGAGTACCTAGTGCCTTGGAGGTACTCTACAAACATTACTTCCACTCCTCTCAGCCCTCATGCCGCAAGTACGGCAATGTGGAGAACACAATAACATTCACGCCTTGTAGAATACCTTATTTCTATCAGGATACAAGGAAGGTGTACGTCTGAACTCTTGATCTGTGTGAGATCAAGGATGCGTTTCCTGTACACATACATGTGACTCACCTTGGAGAGCTCATCTGGATTGAGCATCAGCACTCCACACCACATCTCCCACTAATTTAACAACTCCCGTGTATCATCAGTGACTCGGACACTTTCTAACCTATGGACTCTCCTACTCTCTCTTCCAAAGAATGACAGCTCACTCTGAGCAGCATCCTTCAAGGAGAATACAGAAAATATGAACAGCTAGCAAGTACCTGAAGGCCTGGAGTAAAAACAGACTCAGCATCCTGAGTCTCACATCAGGCCACAGAAGGACAAAGATAATCACCTCTTCAGGCCAGCTCCATCCACAACAAAGGAACTGTTCAAGCTAGGTAAGATAAGATCAAGGACTCACCCTTTAAGCCTGCTCTGAGCTACTCACAAGCAGGGGGTTCTAAGTCAGATCCCGATGGACTTTATGTGAGTTCTAGAATTTTCCTGAGAAGAACTGAATGCTCAGACTAAAAAATGCCAAACTTAAAACCTTTCTGTTTTTGCTATAATCCACTGTACCATTCCCTCTCTCCCATTTCCACCTCCCCATGCTCAGTCATCCAGAGAAACCCAGGGTACTGGTGGCTACTTAAGATTTACAGCCACTTACAAGGAAACAGTAGCAAGCCCATAAGAATACTTCTCAGGCCAAGAGTTTGTCATTTGACTGGGGAATGAACTGGCTTCCAGCAAGACCAAAACAACAACAACAAAAAAAAATGCAAGGGTGCTGATTTTTCCTAAGAAGACTAATATGTTATATTAGGGATCTGGTCCAATCTAACTAACCTCTGAGTGGACACACACACATACACACACACCTAGTACCACAGCAAATACCCTCTGTTTTAAATAGAAAGAATAAACTACTCATCTAAGACATCATTAATTCTTGCATGTCTCTTGGGTACAATTACTTTATATAACAGGTACTGTGACATTCAAAATTTTCTACTCTGTTTTGTTGTCTTCCAGAAGCATATGCTTCTGGCTGTCCAACTTTCCTTCTACTCATCAAAATGGACCTCACATGACATAAATTAAGGTCTACAAGACCAAAGCAAAGCACATTTTTTAATTTAAAATAAGTAAGCAGGGTTGGTCGATGATTTTAAAAAATTACCTCTTAAGGCTCAAGTTCAACCTTTCACATTGGAGAAGTGCACACTTGTCCAGTAGCCTATAGAAAAAACCCACATTTCTTTTTGCTTCTTGACAAGTAACTAACCTGTTGAGTTATTCAGTTTGCCCAGTAGCCTGCTATCTTGAATATTTAAACTATTCTCCTAGATCTGACACCTCACAGGTCTGGGCAACCTGTCCAAAGCCCTGTAAGTCCCAAATATGTGGTACACATTAAAGATGTATAAAACAGGCAGAGGAAGGGTTCTTCCAGCAACAGAGAAGGGGTGGGTGTCTTGTTGACATTTCAATCTCATGCCAGTGTTTATTGTGGCTATTATGTAGGTGTTCGTCAAACAAAAGAAATATTTAAGATGAGTGGCTAAATGGAAATGCTAGGACATCTGATCAAGTCCGGCTTTGGTTCTGTCATTTCTTTGCATGTGACACTGAGAGAACTTGGCATCCCTGCTGTATGCTCCCCTTATTCACTAAATATTGGCATTTCAGAAGATCACTGGGGTCTCTAATGGGTAAAGTCATATGTCCATCTTTAACACATAACCAAGATATGAGGCGTATTTCGGCAGACTGCTAAATATGCATAGCAGACCTCAGCTTCCCCGCCAAATTCACCATCTAAGTGCTTCAGAAAGCCACAAGCATGGCATGCATGTAAGTTTAGAGTTGGCTGTAGCCGGGCTTGAATGCAAACAATGCTTAGCACTTTCACAACAAGGTTTAACATCTTACTTCTATGAAATGGGAATAAATGTTTGACTAGCACAGAATAGGATAAAGCAATGTGGATCTTAGGCAGAAACCTAACATCCAACTAACATCCAAAACCTAAGAAAAAAAAATTAACAATGAACAAAACTCAACACCACCAAGAAAATCAAGATGAGTACGAATTCGATGTGCCCACTGATAAGAATTCAATGGCAATCTCCCTTGCTTTCCTCCCAGATAGATATGCTGAACTTAGGCCCTTCTTTGCCAAAGAAGGGCAACTGTGACAGATCTTTCTCAAAACGTAGAAATAACATCAATAAAATGAGATCACAGATAACCAATGTGCGTAGGCGACTCCACAGCCGCAAAGGCAACCTTTGAGAAGCGAGAGGGTCGGTGTTTACCACACCCAGTGCACGGTTATAACTTCCTGGATGGCTGGCAAGCTAAAGCAGGTGGCACCTTGTCTGCCCCCAACTCCACCAGGCCGGCCATGCCCATGGAGGGGTCAGCTGGTTGCTGCCCAGGAACCACCTGTGAGTCCCACAAGCAAGCATGGGCCCTTCCCTCTATGCAAACAGGCAGTAAGGACCTTGACTCACTGGGCTTGTCAGGAATTGGTGCTGAGGTGGCTCACAGCAGAGTACATTCCTGCTGCAGGAGGGGACGGTTTCTCAACAGAGTAGAACAACAAGAAGGGGCAGCGTCCATGAAATAAGCCATTACTCAGACCGCATGGGCAGCTGTGAGGACACAGCTGGGTCGGCTGCTGTACTTACCAGACTACTAACCCACATCTCCCTTCCTCCCATTCAGACCCCTCACTGGAGCTGCCCTCAGCTGGTCCCGCGGCCAAAGCTTATGCAGAAAGGAAATTGTGTATTAGGAGACCAAGAGAAGACATGACTCTTGGCCCAGCATTACCCTGAGACGACACATTCAGAAATGACCACAGACAACTTTGAGCCAGAGGTTAAGAGTGGAGCACTCAGGTAACATGTGGTACTCATGATTGCTCTGACCAACTCCTGCATCAGTTCCTAATACCTTTCTGGGACGTGTTCTTTACAGAGGTACCCAGAATTCCCCAGGGACCTATCACCAGAACTGAGGGCTCTGTCTAGCTCTTTACCAGCCTTTACTGCGGCCTAAAGTCACAAGACATCAGTGTTAAGAGAAGCCTTACAGGTTATCGTCTCTAGCTAACTTATTTGACTAATTAAGAAAGTGCAATTCAGAATAAATAAAATTGCTTTTTCCAAAGTCACTCAAACAGGTACACAGCATCCTCCTGACTCCCTGACTTGTCTCTCTGTCTCGATCTCTCTGTCTCTGTGTCTGTGGTGTTGAGCATACAAAGTAAACCGTATATATCATGCATGTTACTTAATTCCACTCTGCTGATAGGCCATGTTCTTCAGTCATGCTCACTCTCCACTGAACTCTGAACATTAGTAGTATCTGGATGATGCAAGAAAACCTATGCACAAGTCATGACATTAATCTAAAACTTAGGCAAAAAATAGCAAGAAAAATAAGGATCGGGATAAAATCAGTCACATGAAAGTTTTCCACTGTGAGCTCTCTGTAATGAATTTTCAAAAATACACTTTAAATCAGACCATCATACATTATTTTTTTGAATGTGAATGATGACAAGGAATTGCCTTAGGAAAATAAGAGTTTCACTCAACACACACACACACACAAACCATTAATTTAAGAACAGTTACAAGGCCTGGCATATAGTAGGAGCTCCTAAAGCCTTAAAAAAATTCATCTATAAACACAAGTGCCTAAGTTATTTTCCATTCTTACCTTAAAAATATGTACCTGATTGATTCTGTCATGTTCGTTGAGGTTTAACGCCTATTCTGATAAACTGATATAGAGGTTTTAGCAACTAACAGTATGAGTGGGAGGGAAAGTAATGCAAGAAAAAAAAAAGTTTAGCCCTTTCAAAAGCCTACTCAGTAACACTGCTCTGTCCTTGAAACTGCCATACCTTTTTTAAGTGTTCAAATTTTTTATTATTTTAAATGTTGTGCTTGTGAGGGAGTGTGTTGCATGGGACCACAGGTGTCCACTGGGTCCAGAGGTGTTGGGTCCCCCTGGAGTTGGAGCTACAGACAGCTGTGAGCCACCTGATAGGGTTTCTGGGTACCTAGAACTCAGAGCCTCTGCAAAAGCAGTATGTTTTCTGAGTACGGATCAACTCTCCAGCCCCACCCCCTTTTCTGAAAGGCAAGGGTCTTCATGAGATTCCCTATGTCTCTCAGAATCAGGCATCTAACTTCTCTCTTTACTTTATGATCAATACTTTTTCCTCCAAGTCATCCTTTTATTCCAAACTTGTAATGTTATCATGCTTTTCTATATTAAAAATAATTCTTCCCTTGTTCTTATTACTCCTTCAAAGGCTTCCAAGTAGCCCCTGATGTCCAGAAAACTGACCATGGACTATTGAAAGCATTCTAGCCAAAAACTATTGAAAAGGCATAGAAATACAAGGAGCCCTGGACAAAAGCACATGGGAAAGATAACATGGGAACTGTCCTGACCAGCCACAGATGCATGCATTTTACATGTTTGGAAATGGCATCACAAACAGCGAGAACAGGCCAAGACTGTCCACCACGCTACCTGAGACAAAAAGTTCTGGTCCAGGACAATGCTTAGTCCTGAGGAGGATGTTTTTAAAAGTCTATGAAATGCCACTTAAATTCCATTTATTCTTTTATTAGTGCTTTTGCACTCTTCCTGCCCTCCTTCCTTCCTTTTCATTTTTTAGCCAAAAGGGATGTTGTAACTGAACTCACCATTCCTCCCCTCCTGAGAAGATGAGGGTTTGTATAATATTGTTTTATTCTCATCCACTTTAAAGACAAACGAAAACCCACTTTGTTTTCTTTTCGCCTCTTTTTTTTTTTAATTTAACCTCAACATTATAAAAACTCATATTGGATATTACAACCTTACAACCAAACAAAGTTCTAATTATCTTCACTAATATACTGATATTTCCTGTCCCCCAAGTCAAAAGTTCATTTTTCTCACTCACACATTTACTTGCCCCCCAGCCCCAATACACACACACTTCCTGCAAAAAGTATATAGTTCCCCTGCGGAACTCTGCAAAACACACTTAACGGCTTTATCACAGTTACCTGTGGCTTCTTCGAAGAGTCAAGCACTCAGTATGAACTAGTGTGAGGTGGTATCTCGGGGGCTAAGCAACCTTATGCTTTCCATGGAAGATGAATTGAAAAGTATTGCTCTTCAGAGTTGAGGGAAAACGTGAAACTCCGACTAGTCCAGCTTGCCTGTTTTGGATAGTGTAAACCTGAAAATGAGCAACTGACAGAGAATCTTCTAGAGAATAGTCTGGACTAAATTTAGGTGCCTACGCTTGGAGACCGTCTTCTGATAGGAAGGTCCTACTTTATGTTTTATCACTGTGTTGGGATTATTGATAATACACGCACCTTCAAAAGTGTCATTTGGATGCTAAGTTATATGATCCTCCTATCTATACTGCTCCAGGATCTCAAATCCAACTGCCTAAAGATCCCCAGTGCTAACTAGATTTAATAACACCGTGAAGGTCAATTTATATCTCCCTGAAACAGAGCTTTCTGCTCCAGGAAGAGATGAATAGTATGTGAAGAAAAAAGAAACCCAAACAAAAAAGAAAACAAAGCACCCACCGTGTCTTGGGTAGTGACAGGCTTGAGCACAGCAGGGGCAGCAGGGAAGAACATCAAGATTTCAGACCCGTGTTAACCTTATCACGGGTCTCTGCCTTGATATGCACGATATACTACAACCCTATAGACAGATCAACTCCTTCCAGCGTAAGGATCACAGACTAGTCGGGTGCAAGAAAGGGTAACTCAGACAGATGTAGGCTTCAGAAACGTAGTCAAGTTGAAACAGCTTATTGGTGCAATTTGGGAAACATTTACTGAAGTTTTGCAAACAGGTATCCTCCATCCAACTAAAGAGAGAAGTAGTTACAGATGATCAAGAATGAAAAGGACAGATCAGGGAACAGCTCTGCCTTTCTAATCCGAATTAAGGACAGTGTAACAGCTATATGCAGAAAAAAAAAATCTAACATTCTACAGAGAGCTAAGTGTTACTTGATTCCAACTGAGCAGAAAATGGAACAATGCATCATTATGGAACTAATAAATACAGCATGGATCTATCTATTCATAAACAGGTTCCTCTTTATGATGGCAGAATGACTCAAGGATGCTAAGTAGTTGAAGAAACACTCTCCATAAGGCAGTGGCAAAGGAATCCACACCTTGACCATGGATGAGGAACCGGAGTCTGTTTCTCAATGAGCTATGGGCTGACGGAACTGCCCTACCTTGCCTATCGTCCCTCTGAACAGTCTGCCCTGACACAGTAACTGGAGTCAAAAATGAATAACTTTTAGGGGAAAAGGTAGAGGTTATTTGCTGTGTAGAGACCAAACGAAATGAACCCCAGCCTCCTTACAAAGCAGGAAATTAAACTTGAACAGCCTCCAGTTCGCCAGTCAACATCTTTCGCCATCCAGACTTGAAACAATGGAGTTCATGGCAGCACCAGTGACGAAGGAGATAAAATGGGCAGAAGCTAGAGGGTCAGGGACTTGATGGTCCCATCAGAGCCCAAGGCTGGATGCCTGAAAGTCACTGAAACACAGAATCCTGGTTCTGCTATACCATCTGAGGTCAGAGTGACTGGAATCTGTAAGCATCTTCCAAAAGATACACATCTGGATGGCCATGCCTGGGGACACCCTTTCACCAAGCTGTCAATGGTACACAACTCAGCTCAGGGGAGTTTTTCAGGGATATCAGGAAACCTCTATACTCCCTGAACCTCCAAAGCGTCAAGCAGCACTGCCTTCTTATATAAAGTAGACTGTGGTTTAATTTCCAGAGTGGCTGAAAATAACACAACCCTTTTGCTTCAGGTACAAAATGCCTGCCGCATCTCACCAGTGTCTAAGTTTCTCAGAAAAGGTATGGACGTCTATGCATATCACTTTCTCCATCTGAAAAATCATGGAGTAAGTAACATTTCCCCCGAGTTGACTGTGATCAAGTGCTCCCGTGTGCAAGGGTGTCAGCGTGTGAACATACAAAGCACACTCGATGCACATTTCAGGGGCTCCCTACAACAGTTGGTTAACAAGAATCTACCATCAACACGAGCTCCGGGAATGCCATCAGGGCTAGTTTTCATTCCGTCTATAATTACGCTGCCGCGTGTGCCAATAGGAATTAGCCACCATACTCTGAAACAGGGAGATTCTTTCCTGGAAAATCCTGGCAGCCGCTAACTAGCTCTTGCTTTTGCAGAAACTGTGGTGGGGCCCAGAGCAAGCTGGTTTGGGAAACTTGACCACGGCTGCTTTGTCTCCTACAGGGTGGTCTGGCCTCTTTAAGAGGGAAGAAAAAAAAAGTTACATGGACAAAAAAAAAAAATACAACAACACAAACCAACAAAAAATGCCAGGAATGCAAGCTCTGCCAACCAAGTAAATAAATAAAATGTGAGATACTTTATAATAACTGGACAAGACACATTTCTCAACCAAGCAAGATGGAAAAAACTTTACTTTACCCCCAAAACTCTGCAAATGCCCCCATTGTCTTTGGACTTGGGAGAGTTTCTGCTCTGAGGTATCACTGACAGGCTCTATCACCCCGAGGAATACACCAGGCTCTGGACCGTGCATAGTGACAGTCGGGCCTCCCAGACACTCTGTATGGCCTCGCCATACCTGCTGTCTACAGCTTAGGACACAGCCACTCGGGTGAGATTTCAGGCCAGGAAATCTTTTTCTCTGCGCTACCTTCCTCCGCAAGTGGTAGATTTGGGGCACATATATATATATACCACCCTCCAGATTTCCTACCGAACTTGCCAAGGTCTTCTGAAAGTTCTACACTAGTCAAGGTTTCTGTTGACTCGCTTTTTCATGAACTGCTCAACAGACTCCATGACCAGTCTGGCATTGAGTTAAGATTTTCCACATTTTCGGGTTTCATCTTCATCCAAGGATTATTACACTCATTTCACACATGCAGGAGCTGGAGCACAGGGAGATTAAGTAGTCTGCCCAAAGTCACACAGCTACTAACTGGGGATTCACACCCAGACAAGCTGGCTCCACTTAGACAGGTTTAGTCCCTGTCTAAACCACTGGGCTATTTAGTCACGAACAGTGTGGTAAGAAGGATCTAGAACCACGGTGAGCAAGTGATCTAGCGGCCTGGAACTCTCCCCTTCTTTCTGGCTTCCAGTGACACAAAGACTGTCCCAAACTAAGAAGCACTTGCTTCTTCCTATCTCGAAGGACAGTAACAGTCCCCAGGGGATGGATATCCTCAAAGAGAGATGGAAGTAGGGGCTGAACCTTTTACGTCTTAGAAATAGGCAAACAGCCAGGATGAAAACTGTTCCTCTATGGCTGTTGCCTTCGCCTCCCCATAAAGGTGGGGTGGGATGGGAGGGAGGGAATAATGAAGCGGCATCTGCTCCCATACCCTGCTGTCATAGCCTCATCCACTGTTCAGGAAGGAACCAGGAACAAGTCAACGCTACCTTTGGCTTAAACCTGTATCAGGCCTAAGAGAAGTGTGCAATGAAATAGTATGCCCCGCTTTACACTCACAGGGGAAATTGAATGCCAGTGTTATTTTAAAGTATAAATTAACTTGATATTTGATGCAGTCAAAATCCTGTCAGACCTCAACATAAAGCCAAAGTGAATAAAGGTTCTCGGTAAAGTCCTAGCCACAGAGAGGCTGACAAGTATCGCAGTTCCTCTGTCTCCAGTTTCAACCCTCACACTGCCCACTGCATCTCTTTGAATCTAGGAATCTGTGGAGGGGTGGGGAAGGAAGTTCTGGTTTAATCTCTGAGGTAACATCACACCCCACACTTGTCTCCACACATATATAACAAGGAAAAAACAAAAACAAATAAACAAACAAAACCCGATAAACACGAAGGTCACAGTCCTGGATGCAAAGCAAGGCAACTTAGACACAGGTGGCCTATGAGTCTGATGGACCAGGTAAAGCTGTACCTAATATCTTATCCTACTCATGAAAGCTGGCAGTCCTGGCCAGGGTTTCTTCCACCTTTGCACCCGAAAATTTAAGTCTCCATTGAAGTTTCTCTGTTGCGCTTCCCAAAGGTAACCTGCGGTAGTTCTCAGCTTCTGTACACTGACGAGTTAGAAACGAGGACTCATTTCTCTTTGGCCACTGGCTCTGTGGAGAATTTTCCCTAAGGGGCTTAGCTGTTCTGTGCCTCTCACGCCCCATCTGAGGGAAGGACGTAATATTTACATAAATGCAACTACAACCCAGAAAAAAATGATAATCATCAACAAATTATTGCTATTCATTTTCTCTAAGAAAGTACCAGGAAAAAAAAATCTCATCACAGTAAATGGCAGAAGACTCCTGATTTCCGAACCAAAGTAAATTTTGTTGCTTTGCCGTACTGCACAGATGGTCACTTATAAAACCTGGTCAGTGGCTTGGCAGCTTTTTATTTTTGAAAATGGATTTTACTGTATTGCTCAAGTTGGTTTTAAATGCACCATGTAGTTCAGGTTCACTTCCAACTTGCATTCCTTGAACACGTTTTCTGATGAGAAAAAGCCAGTGTAAAGACACTTTGTATGACTGCAACATTAGGCCTGCCCAATTCTATTTTACTGGTGGGACAGCTCAATAAAGTTACTTGCCCGCAATTTATTTTAATCAGTAACTGAAGTAATAGCATCAAATACTTTAAAATCTCAAATATTTAATATTGAATTACCAAAAAACATGCCTCAGCTGTTTGCTATGATCTAAAACACGTGCTACAAGGGGCTCTCACTCGCGACAGGTATGTGAACTGACGTAATATACATGATGTTTCCCAGATGCCCAAATCTGTCTCTTCCCCATAAACACACATTGCACATATAAACATTCTTAAGGAAAGGGCCTATTAGTTGAGTTTATATCTTCGCTGGAAACTATCCTTTCACTTCTGCTATATATGGTTTCAATCAATTGTAACACAGAGAACTTCTGGCTCCCTTGAACACTCAAAAAACAACCTTGAGAGCATCGTTTCTACCTGTAGCTCTAAGTGCCGGAGAAGTCTCCACTGCCCCAAGAGAGGCCTCAGCATGGTTCTGACTGTCATCACACTGTGACAAGACACAAGCCCAGTTTTTATAGAGTCAGCTCTGTATTGAATGTCAGGAGAGTTTGGGGGAGGCAGAAGGATGGCACCCAAATGTCCTTATTAACATCTTGAAGCATGTCAGAATGTCAAAACCTCATTTTGGCTTGGTTGTTTGAAAATTTAAACAAAGGGTTAAAATACAGAGTTCACTCCTGCAGAGAAAAAGGTTAGGGACAGCAACTAAACTTACTTATAATTGGACCCAATAGAGGTTTGTTTTGTGACAGCTGATTAGTTCCCAAAATGCACCACCTCCCCTTGTATCCTTCCACCTCCAAAGTCGCTCTTCTCTGAGGCCAGCTGCAGGCTCCCTATCCTAAAAGAAGGCACAACTCCCTCTCAAACTGTGCTAGCTTTGGAGATCCTGAAGAGTTGACTCCATCTGTTGAGCACTAAAATTTCCTTCTAAGACAAAATTCGGTGTCTTTACTATCCCTCTCTTCTTTAAATCCTTTAAGCCTTCTAAATGAAACCATGAACCAACGACACTAAGTCACATCTGATGTTGGGATGCTTTCCTTCTTCTAGGACCTTTGGTACCAGAGGACAAAACACGGCAGAAGAGAAAGCCAGTAAAGTTAGTAACCTACACGAACAGGAGGGAATCAGGCTTTCTCAAAATTAGACAGATTCATTTCATTTCTCCTTCCAGTACCTCCTCAGACTAGCAAAGGGGACCCTAAGGGACGTGTGACAGGGGTGCTCAGGACTCAAGAGTGCTGGAAATGTGCTTGAAGGCTAGGCAGTTAGCCAGACACCCTTTCAGCACTCCGCAGAGCCCTCCCATCAATCTCCAATTCTGGGGAGACATAGAGTTAGAGGGTGACCTGAGAGACAGTGTCAGCCTCTCTTGCTAACGTGAAGGTTCTCGCTTATGTGGGAAAATTGAAACACCAGAATTAGGGCGCTGGAAATTCTATAAGCTTCTTCCCATTAGTCACAAAAAAGCAGCTGTGAAAATAAATACCGCACCCCCCCCCAAAAAAAAAAAACAAAAAAAAAACAAGGGTCTCAGGCCACCAACAGTCAGTCCTCCTGGCCTCTGCATCCTTGGCTCCTGAGGGAGCAGCGCAACCCAGAGGAGAAGTGAAGGGGACCCAGAGCTGGGGTGGGGACCTTGCTGTCGCCACTCACCCGGGGAGGGGAAAAGCTCCAGATCCACTTTTTCTGTCTTGATGATGGTGAGAGTCGGCTTGAGATCGACGGCCGCCTTCATGGTGCCGGGAGTTGAGGGGGCCAGCGGGATGAGAGCAAGTTTGTTGTAAATGTTGTTTTGCTTTTTAATGGGGATTTTGAACCCGGGGGGGAAGGGGACAGGACGAAGCCCACTTTCTTCCCTAAAATCTCAAATTCCCGCTGACTGCCTGCCCCGCGGGAAGGTGCGCACCCAGCCCGTCCGCACAAAGTTGGCACTAGGCTGAGCAGAGAGCGCGCTCGGGTCCCAGCCTCGCCCGCGCCTCGCTCGTCCGCCCGCCCGCTCGCCCGCCCGCTCGCTCCTCAGTCCCTGGCGCTCGCTCTGCAGGCCGGCGCTGGCGCTGCGCAGCTCGCCTCCGCTTTAGGGCGTTCCTCCCGGAGCCCAGGCCCAGGGTCCCAGCGTCTGCCCTGCCCACTCCTCGGGGCGGCGAGGGCGGGGCGGAGGGGGCGGGGCCTAGATCCCGCAGCCAATTACCGCCCTCCTCCCAAAAGCGAAAGGAAGGGCGGGCGCGCCGGACCCGGACCCCGCAGCGCTGCGCAGCCCCAGCTACTCCGGACACAGGGCAAGGGCCTCAGGCCACCTCTGGTGAGAAAGGCGGGCGCGGGTAGCTGGCGTGCAGGGGCTGCTGCCACGGTCTCGGGAAAGTCCGTCTGATTCTACACGCATTCTTGAGGGCTTGGTCACCGCTGTGGCCCGCTCCGGTAGCAGCATAGTTTTCCAAGTGCGTGTACATCATTCATTCACAAAGCTTGACACACAGGACGTGAGGCTTGCTTGGGTGCGCATCGAGGGGCGCGTGCGGGGGATTCCACAGCGGGTGTTCTGGGAGGCCTCTAGCTGAGATGTGACTCAGAATCCCACCCTCGGGATGGTTAAGTGACAAGGATAGCCAGCATTGGTGAACGGAAAACCTTAACCAGCTTCCCTAGCTCAGAACCAAGCCTACCAGAGACCCCCAGAACTCAAGCCCGGAAAGCTCCTGGATTAAACGGGGAGTCCAGAACCCATAACTAGTTCTTCTGCTCTATTAGAAAAAAAATTCCAACATCCTTTTCTATATTACCACATCCACCAGCACTCTGGTGTGAATCTCTAGGGCTCATCGCTAGTCCAGAGAATCACGGTGCACATCATTGTCATATTTGGGAACTCCCAACGCTCCAGATAAGAAGGTGAGCCAGGATAATCCATAGCTTGCCACTGATAATTAGCTAACATACATTTACAAATTACCTAGGACATGGTAGCGCATGTGTAGTGGGAGCAAGGCATTGACATCTACCTTTGATTAAAAGACAACATAAATCTTCCTGAGCAGCCTCAGGGAAGGCTATTCTTGGTACTGTTTCCTGATTTCTAAGCATGTGATGAACTCCCACCCCATGTCTGCAACTGTAACTTCTGCTCTAGGAAATTCCATCACACCTGCTAACTTTCATCTAAGCATGTTTGGGGGGGGGCTTTTGTTGTTTCTTTTACCCCCTTTGGGCTTTAGCAGTATACAGGATTCCCAAAGCAAACCAGGGTGAAGAAACATCAATCTCTGGGTCCTGGTCCAACCTCCGGGCCCCACCCTTCTTTGGTCACCAGAGAAAAATATGTGTATGTGATAATCCTCATTTTTTGATTTTGGAAGAACAAAAGACTGTTGCAGTCCAGCTGTGTTTCTGTAAGGTACGAGCAAACAATGCTGGCCTCCAGATGACAAGAACAGACACTTCGGATCCTGGGAAAAGCTCAGGGAACCAGCTGATGAATGGATTGTACATCCACATGCCAAACAAGCAGCAAGGGACGGAATCTTGAGCTGGTCCGGACTTACTATGACATCTGGAGAACTGAACAAGCGAACAGTTTCTTGGGGGGATTTCATTGTGTTGCTTTGGTCTTATGAAAATGCTGGAGAGCTCTACTCTGTTTGCAAAAGCAGCTTGCTCAGAATCGCTCCTTTTCTCTCTCTCTCTCTGCCACGGGTCACACCTCTCTTCCTCTACTAAACGAGCGTCTAGTTACACTACTGCTTACATGCCTGCGTGTGAGACACTTAAAGAAGCCCACCACGATACAGCTGTAAACATTTTCTACCCTGGCAACAACGAGGGAATGTGTTCCTTGTAAACCTCGCACAGGGCCCGTCCATCTGTAGATCTTCCTGTTCCTCGCCCTGTCCCAAAGTGCAGAAGCTCAAATGTTCTCATGCCCAGACCAGAAAGTGGGTTGGGATGATACTGATGGCAAATGTTCCCACCATCACTAGTCCTGTGAAGAGCCCTGGTTGAAATGCCCTGTAGAATGAAAAGCACTGAGAGAGAACCAGTTAAGATAGTTTTACATGTTTGGGACATTAATAATCCAACCAGGACAGTAGTGTAGCTCACTTAATTAATGTTTGACAAGTGGAATTTGTATTCTCTTTCTAACAAAAGTAGATTTTTTCCCCAAACTAATATATATATATATATATATATATATATATATATATTCCTTCTTTATACCTGAGCACACTGTTTCAAGACTGATGGTTTTTAAGGCACCTGGACTGTTTCAAGACTGATGGTTTTTAAGGCACCTGGCAGGAATAGGGGGGGTGGGGGAGGAGAGTCGGGGGTTAAGTAATGTCTCTTTTAAGTTTGCTTCCTACTCGGGAGAAAACTGATTTGTATCTTTAAAAATCCTCAGAGTCTAGCAAATTACATGTGACCAAAGGTTCGGACTCTGGAGAATAGGGATATTGAGTCCAAAAAGGCATGAATGGCTTCAAGATAGGAGTCACCTTTATACAGGAATGTCCTCACCACAAGGAGCATCGAGCAAAAATTAATAATCTCCCTTCGTTCTTCCCTCAATCCTGTCCCAAACTCAGTAAGTATATAAAAATGCATTTAATTTCAAAGACTTATTCTGCAGAAGTGTGCTAGAATTCTCAGCGTTCTGAACCTTTAAAAATAGGCCTCACTGAAGGGAGCACAAAAACATTCGACCACTAACAGCTGATCCCAAGCGAGTTCATGACTCAGAGGCTGACTTACTGGTAGAAATATAAGGTTTTTTTTAAAACAAGCTCTCAAGATCTCAGTTAGCAACCTGTCTGAGCTGCACTTGTGGTCTCCTTTCAGACTGAGAAAAGCCAACAGGCCCTGTCATACCCTGAAAAACACATCAGAAACTTAACTCTGTACCAAGCGGTTTCTGTTTGGTGCAAAGTATGAAGGAGGGAGGGTGGAGTAAAGAAAAAAAAACCGCCCCAGGCTTCAATATCTACCATTAAGCAGCAATAAAATGGAAAGTTGGAGATAAGCAGGAAATTAAAATAACTATCAATTAAACTGTAATTCCAAAAGGCCTCAGGGTCAGCTTAGGAACTAAGCCAGGGACTCAGAAGGTGGTGTGGCTGGGTGCAGGCTGGCTCTGTGACCTCACCAAAGCCACTTAACCTTTCTAGTGTCACAACCTCATCTCTGCTTCAGGGAATAAAACCACCCCTGGATCATTCTAGCATGGAATACACTCATTAACTATTGTTCGAGTAATACAATAAACAATGGACCATAAGAGAGCTGCAGTTGTTTGGCAGAAAGGGAGGAGGGTGGGGAGGACTGAAGGCCCATTCGGCTCAGAAAACTCTGTAATAAACAGCGATACTGAGCGGCAAGGGTTCAGAAGTGAGATTCAGATTTTTAACTTAACCAGCTTGCTCTTATTAAGTTACTAAGGTAAGCCACTTAGTCCTGAAACTCGGGTTCCCATGTTTCAAGCGGGGAAAATAATAGCACCCACCATTCAAGATTATCTGTTGGCTTTAAATAAGGCCATATGTGCAAAACTTTAGCAGAAAGTCTAAGGTAGGAAGGTGTTCAATTAACTTCAGAAGATCATCATTGTCTTTAGGACCCAGAGTAAGGGAGACTATCACTTTAAATCTGTCTCCCTGGACAACCCTGTGGAGCGGAGTAGATCCTCAGTTAACTGAGAGCTCAGATGACTATCATGTCGAATTTTAAAATCCTGTCCCCTTCCATGGTTCTTGAACAGAGAACTGCCTGGCCTTGCTTGAGAATTTCCAGCACTGACTGAGGAAGAAAAACCGTGGATTTGTATTTGTTCTGAAGATGAAGCGGAAAGGTACTGTTCTAGATCCCACTGGAGGCAGAACCTCAGCCCTTTCTCACCACACGATCTGAGATGGAAGCCTGTTAGTGACTTCCCGCCTAGTCAGCGGAGGAGAAAATCGGGCTTACTCTTGTCACACACACAAAAGCCCAACCCCATGTGCATCCGAACAGGTAGGTGGCCAAGCACTGTTCCCAGAAATCCAGCAGGAATCTGTGCTGTTTTCGGCAAGTACATTGCAGACTAAGCACCCTCGTTCCCTGTGGGAGATAGCTTGGCATGGGCTAGGAGGAGAAAGGGGGTCTGGCTTGGCTCTATTGCTGTCTGCAGTCTCTTAGGCTATAATTATGAGCCATTCAACTGCATCTGCAGCCCCAACAATGTGGAATGGATTGGCCTAATCCACAGACCAAGCGACATTTTAAAATCCATCAGTTTAGACATCACGTATTCTTCTCGCAGCAAATCAGACTTGGCACAGACAGAAAAAGGAGAGGTGGTGCCAAACAAAACTGCAGAGCTTGGGGGCCTTCTTCACACCCAGGGTCAGTGTGTTTCTCCTTAATCTCACTGAATGTGTTTCTCAAGATTGCTGCTGCTTTCTGGGCCAGGAGAATGTAGAATGTGACTGTCCTATGAGCCTACAGGGATCTTATAATTTAGATCCCAATTTAAGTTGTTCTAAATTAGATTAGTGAGGAGATGGGGGAATGAGGGCATTGGCACAGATGACAAGAGAACTGGGTTCTTGAATAACATTCAGAAGCCCCTAGCAACAGGCTTTTACCCCATGGCAACAAGATTCTATCCAACCGAAGGGTTTCAGGTGGTTTCATCCTAGCAGAAGGTTACAACTTTCCCCTGGTCTTAGCCGCTTTTTCTTTTAGATTATAAAGACAGTGCCAAACTTCAAGATGGGTTTTTCTGGCCGGGCGGTGGTGGCGCACGCCTTTAATCCCAGCACTTGGGAGGCAGAGGCAGGCAAATCTTTGTGAGTTCGAGACCAGCCTGGTCTACAACAGCTAGTTCCAGTGCAGACTCCAAAGCCACAGAGAAACCCTGTCTCGAAAAAAAAAAAAAAGATGGGTTTTTCTGTATGCATGGCTTGAACTTTACATTCAAATAATTTCACTGTGAAATCTTTTCCCTTCCCTTAACTCACTTTCATTTTTAAATTCAAAGTCAGTCCACCCAAAAGACTTTACATGCACCACTCTGGAGATGAAAGAGCAGAGACGAAGTGATGGATTTCTTTATCCATTCTGTTTTTGGAGTTGGGAGTCAAACAAAGGAGGCTAGAAGAAAACAGCCCTGCCAGGGGAGACAGTAAGGGAAGGGAAGGGGGCTCCTCTGGAAACAACGGAAGGCATGAGGGAGGTCAAAAGCACAGTGGCTTTCTGCCCTCTTTTTCTGTGTCTTGAGTCTCCAAGAATCTAAGATGAAATTAGGACCTGATAATGAACCCAGGACTTTCACGAAGCCAACTTAACCATCTCACATGACCAACAGCCATGAAACTGAGAGAGGGAGCTCTGAGAAAGAGCCTCATGCTGAAAGAGCCACAATGGAGTCAGGGGAAAATTCGGGTCGTAGGATCCTGGCCGGGGGGGAGGGGGGCACAGACATTGGCAGGGCAGGTCATGCTCAAATATATGGGTATTTCTTGGTGTTTCTGTCCTCACAGGAACACAAGAAAGGATTGCCATAAGAAAGGATTTCCTTTAGGAAGCTTTATCTCCTTCCTAGGAGACATTGTGTGTGTGTGTGTGTGTGTGTGTGTGTGTGTGTGTGTGTGTGTGTGTTCAGCAGAGTGAGTGCCTGCTTGATATGTGTTGAAACACGCATGTCTGTCCCCTCAGTTTCTATTACACCCTGTGTCATGGGGATGAATACAGTTGGAACTCAACAAATAATCATATTTCATTAATAAACAGGTAACTTATTAATGTCTCAAATATCGATCTGTACAGAGAAAATAAAACTCATTTACTTGTTTTGGTTTGCCTACAAATGAGGCAAAGTTGCCCAAAGTTTGCATTAAAGAACTAAACCATTCTCTCCTAACCAAAAAGATACTTCTGGCATTTTATTCTAATTTATACTGCTTGCTCTGCTTATCCTTGCATCCATACAGCTACTTAAAACGTTGGCAAGATCACTATAGTCATTTGACTTTTCATCCATGTCGTCACCCATGTAGTTGTTTGTGGAGAGTAGCCTTTGGCTCACCACTGGGCAAGCTAAGGATCTCACTGTCGGTCTAAGCGTTTATACAGCATTCTGCTCATTTCTCAGACTCTGCTCAGAAGCCCTTCCTCAGACTGAATCTTCTATTTCACTGACCACCAATTGCTGGTGTGTCTGTGTGTGTGTGTGTGTGTATGTGTATAATTTATAAGAAAAGAAAAATACATGCGATGAACTCGTTTGTGTGCCTTTCAAAAAGAGTAATACATGGCTCCCAGGGGACACTGCATTTTCAAATGAATCCATTTGCTATAAGGTATCCCAGTGACTAAGAATGAATGGGTGGGGAGTAGAGATGGGATGATGGTGGTGGGGATGGTTGAGCAGGATGGGAAGGGGAGAGACACGGAAGCCACTGAGCTGCAGGTGCCTGACAAGCACATGGGGACATGGCAAGGTGGCTGACCTCTCTTGCGGTGATAGAATCACACTCGCTGCATCCTTTGTATCTGTGCATGGGATAATCAAGATATAGTAAAGAAACTCTGGCTGATCCCAAGCCACAAAAAACAAGAAATCCATGGGCTGTGACTGGGATTGTGAATAAACGCATGGTAGTTTTCATCTGTTTTTCCACTACCGAAAAACAAGGAAAACTCACACAAGTCACACTGGGAACTTGGTACTAAGCAGCAAACACATTTTGAGTACCTTCCTTCAGTCACCCACAGACATTTTGCTGACATTAAGCACTCTTCCTTGAGACCCATTATGGTTTCGTAATGAATTAATAGGAATTACAATTTTATCAGTCTCAACACTAACAACTAATAACAGAGGATCTAGAACACACAACGCTTGAATTCTCATGCTGCTTCTAATCTAGATGCTGAGTGTGTGTATTTGTGTGTGTGTGAGTGTGTGTGTACATTCCTGGGAAGTGTGACTAGAATCTAAGTGTCATGAATACACAGGGCATAAATCTGGAAAAACAATTTTAGGGTGTCCAGTATAATTACTCACATTTGTGAAACACACACACACACACACACACGAACCTCTGCCACAAGTACCAAATATGGCACCCATGTAAGACTGACAGATGAAAGTCTGCCTCAAGAGGGATCTGTCTGCTTCACTAGGACTGCAGTTCAGACTCAATGCTACTTTACACACACACACACACACACGAACCTCTGCCACAAGTACCAAATATGGCACCCATGTAAGACTGACAGATGAAAGTCTGCCTCAAGAGGGATCTGTCTGCTTCACTAGGACTGCAGTTCAGACTCAATGCTACTTTAAGAAGGCTCAAAGAGAGATGTGAAGTCAGTTAATCTGCAAGGAACCAGCTGTGCCTCCTCCATACCATGCCTCAGCCTCAAGGTGGAATGAGGTGGCGGTGAGCACTGTGGTGACGCAAGGCTCCGCTGGACTCGGCTCCTGGGATTGGCTCCCACGCGCTGACGCTCCTTTTTCCTTGGAGACAGTGATGTGAGAGAAGGAAAGCCCACACGGAGGACATGCAAGGATGCCCTGGACTCCTCCGGGCCTGTGAACCACACATGGTCAAGAGCTTCTGACTTAAAACGATAACTCAGGGGAGAGAGGTGGGGAGTAAAGAAGAACCCGCCTAGAAGTTCCTTCTTAATGGAAACGCTCTCTGCCTATGATCTGAAACACGTGTTCTCCCAGACTGGGAAACCAGCCTGAAAGACTTCTTCACAAAAGGACCTAGGGTGGGAAGCACCCCCGGAGGGACCCATTGGAAGGGGGAGGAACACAGCTGGGTGAGGAGCTGGCAGCTGTCTGGGAGGAAAGAACAAAAGGCAAGCAGCTCTCATGTGGCAGGTTCCCAGGAGAGACCCCTTTCCAGGAATTAAAATTTCTAAATAATGTTGAGAATTTTTTAAAAAAAATATCAAAAAGACTGTAGACTTTTTTTTTCCGGGGTGGGGGGAGTTCCACAATTCTGAGAGAGACCAATGGCTGGCAATAGCTATTCCACATCCAGAAAAGACCCGGTGCTCACGTGGATGCCTATATTTTAGAGTTAATAATGCTTTCTACCTTCGAGAACTTTTTTAATTGAGCTGATCTGAGCTGTAGAGGGAAGGAGGCTATTCCAGACGATGCCCGTATTTCCGAACACTAAGAACAACACTTCTTGTAGCTTTATGCCATGCACCCTCTCAGGCTTTGTCCTCCTTATGTGGAACATACCGTTCAACTCTAAAACACCTAGCGGCAAAGAAGTAGAGAGGCAAGGCTCATCCCCCAGCTCTAGACTCTACACTGCTCTACGTCTTTGCCGCCTAGGGGATGAGTTTATATTGGGTGACAGAGAGTGAGTACTCAATGACTCTTAGCTGCTGTTACCACCTTTAGAACTCAGACTAGATCCTACAGCGGTAGTATATGCCTGCAATTCGGACGTTCGAAGGATGGAGGAAGAGGGTGGGGAGGGTCAAAGCCACCTTTGGTGTAATAGTGTTAATTGTCCATGGTGGCAGAATCTAGACTTACCTGGGAGCTGGGCCTCTGGGCGTGCCTTTGCAAAATTATCTTGGTTTCCGTAATTGGGGTGAGAGGATCCATCCACCGTGAGTGGTAGGTGGTGCCATTCCCTGTCTGGGTCCCTGGACCACATAAGTGGAGAAGAAAAGCTGAATTCCTCACTCCTCACTCTCTGCTCCCGGAACAGTGGATGCCATGTGAACAGCCGACTCACTTTCCCGCTGCCTTCACTTGCCCATCATGACAAACTATGCCTTGAACTGTGAGAAAGAACCAAACCCTTGCCCCCTTAAGTTGCCTGTATTACACAAACAGGAAAGGACACTAAGACGCTTGGTTACATAGCAAGTTTGAGGACTGCCTGGGCTCCATGAGACCCTGGCTCACCCCACCCCGCTCTTATCCACACCAGATTTGTGACTTTTGATTTAGTGAGCGCAAAATTTTTCAAGAATGTTAATCCAAACCACTGAAGGCTGTTTGCTTCACAAACAGATTAGGCGCTGGCGCCCCTCTTGGTGTGTGCCATTAACATCAGACGCTGGGAGAAAGATAATGCTGAGCAAGTAAATCACACAAATCCTTGACACCATTCCCTTGTAGATGAAAGGAGATCGATTCCCATTGAGGAGATGTGAGACACTGCTGAGGAAGTTCTAGGCACAGGTTCATAGCAATACTACCAATTAACAGCAAAGATGAGTTCGTACCCTCAGGGCTCCTCCCAAAAACGAGGCCCCTCTTCTCTCGGGTGGAAGGTTTGATGCAACAATTTTGTACAACTTGAAGAGCATCGTGTTTTCTTAAAGGAGCTGGCTTCATCCTTCCTTCAGCTTCCCATTTTTGTAGGATTTCATCAACACTCATCTCTAACCCATGCCAGTGACAGAATTTGGATGTATACAGCAACCCTAAAAGCCTGGGTTTGCCATCTGGATGTGAGATGCTGTTTTCCTTGCTGGGAATGGCTACCTGTGTGAACTTGTTACCCCGAAGGATCCTAGGAAATGCTATGATATTCTCCTCTTTAGGCTGCCATTCTGAGCCATCACTGCTCCAGGAACTCCCTCTAGCAACACAGATTTTCTATTTAGGGGGCTTCAGCTACATAATTTGCATTTTGGCACTGCCATTTGCCTGGCGCCTTGCCAACAAGGCTGGCAGTATGGGACTCGCGTCATCACCTCACTTGCCTACTCTGTCTTGGCAAGACCAAGGCCGTATTGTTGGGAAAGCGGAGTTAATTGGTATTTCTGGGGGTGTTTGGTTAACTCACCCCACCTTAGCTCCAAGTTGGTTTAAAAAAAAAAAAAGAGGTAGCCTTGCCCTTTCCAAAAGCCACAGTAAATAAATGACGGGGAAGTACTCAAAAGGCACATGGCAGGTCCTCTGGCTTGCCTTTTCTTTCCTCTTTTTCTTTCCAATGACTTTGGGGAGGTTTGGGCACTGATCCTGCACACACAATACACTTCTTGTTCTTCTTTTCTCTGCAGAGCAGCCGTGAATAGCTCTGTCTAAAATTATAAGTAGGGGCAGCCCCGGGCTGCAAGAGATCAGAGCTCTCATGCTGGGCTTCAACAAAGACCCTGCTCTTTCCCAACAATTAGCCCCGCAAAAAAGGACATCTATCTCCCTCTATTAAACCCACCACGTGCCTTCAAGTCTGCCCATTGTAAAGCTAATTAAATAACACGCCTCTCTCCCCATGCAGGTCTCCTGATTAGTTTCTCTCAGCCAGAAACTTCTGCAAAGAGCCTGGAGATAGACAATCCAATCTTCTGCTTCTCAGAAGCCCCACCCCCGCATCACCAATTAGCCATAGCCCTTGAGAAGCCACCCTTATCAATACGGTGGAATTCATTCGCGGTCCCATTTCCCCCACAGCTCACACTCCAGTCATTCCCAGCTTGACAGCATAGACCAAACTGACATTCTTTTGAAGACCACTTATTCAGGAAGGAAAAAATTTCTAGCACATTGCGGTCTTTGGGGAGCATCTACCCATATCCTAGCCACTGGAATGAAGCATGGGTGAAAGACTTAGGGCCAAACGGAGACGTACTCAAGAACTCTTGGGCTGCTGTCCCTTTGTACTGGGAGGCCCAGGACCTATGTAAAAGGCAAGCACAGCCTTCCAGGAAAGGCATTACATACAAGGGAATGCTGGGATTACAAACAAATGTTCCCACCAGCTCTTGTTAAACATCATATAGAAATAATGACATGCTGCCTACAGCCAGGCAAGCAGAGGCCCGCTTGTCGTTCTGTCTTCCCCTCGGTGTCATTTCTCCTCTCCCTCTTTTCCATAGATGGTCCTTGCTCTCTAGCTAGCAACCCCAGACTTCTGGGAATCTAGGATTATACACTTTTATGCATTTTTTTTTTACAAGCCCTCATCTCGTTTCCACTATGCTGACAAGACTGACCAGCAAATGTTCCCTCCCAGACAAGGTTTTCAGGGTCTTCCCTGCTGAAAACAGTCCTTTCCTCCTCTGGGATCTCAGGACAAGCAGTCTTCAAGTGTGTTCATGCAGGCTGCGGATGGAGCAATTGCTATATTACTGAAGATAATCTGAGCCCCTGCCCCTCCCAACTGGAGGAACTACATTCAATTAAAATTTTAATTTCTAGCATAAAACACAATGACTTGGACATAGCAAATACCTGATAAAGTTTGG
>JAQHUG010000062.1:3036329-3054134 GCA_028555095.1 Dicrostonyx torquatus
ACACACACACACACACACACACACACACAGAGAGAGAGAGAGAGAGAGAGAGAGAGAGAGAGAGAGAGAGAGAGAGAGAGAGAGAGAGAGAGCCAACCCCCCCCCCATCTCCCCTTGCATCATTCCAGTGAGCACCAAGCCCTAACTGCTCTGGGTCTGGATTCTTCTTCCCAGGTGTCCCTCTTTCTCCTGGTGAAATGAGTTAGAGAGAAGGGTAATGCTGGTAGGATGTAAGTATGTGATATATGATGGAGAGGAAGAGAAGGAGGAGGTGGGGAGAGAAGGAGGAGGAGGGAGCACAAGGGTAGGGTGTGCCTTGGGTAGTGAGAGAGTAGTCAGACTCATTAGGTCAGTGTCAGATAACCTCCTTTCTCTGGCTCCTTTAAGTTTACACTCAGACTATGCTGGATGGCAAGGGTTCCATTTATTGGCTATAGGCCATGACCTTTATGTCTTGTACTATGGAACCAACAGGAGAGTTCAAAAAATAAAAGACCCATGTGTTAAAAATTGGACACCCAAGGAACTTATCAAAAACTCCAGGACATGATGCTGTATTCTTGCTCTTTCTACCACACCAGGCAAAACCCTCTGCCTGGACAACACAGTTTCATTTAGATTCAAACCCTTACACCAAATGGTCAAGGAATCTGAATGTCAATCAAGATGTCGTAGAAGCAGAAGGTGGGAGTCTAAGATAGGCAGTACAGCAGGGTCAACGAGGCAGCAGCAGGCATCCACAGCTGGTCAGAGGACCAGCTTCACTTGCAGAGAAAAGGCTCGGGCACACAGCTACCTCGCTCGAAAAAGCAAAAGATGGCGGCAAGCGTGGAGGAGACGGTGGTGAGAGGATTTAGGGCTAGGCTCACCTACTTCCTCTTCCTTTCCAGCCCTCAGAGATGTGATGGGGTAGGGTATGTGACAAGTGACAAGACTGTTCAGCCTCAAGGTTCCCTGGGCTCTATCCTCCGGGGTACTTAATCAAGGCAGTGAGGCCCCAAGCATGATCTTCTGTGGAAGATGAAAGTTGTGACAAGACTATAGCTAGCTCTGTCCCAGACAGTACAAGGCCAAACCAGATTCAGAGAAACACAAGCTGTCCATTTCCCTTAGTGGTCAGATGTTATTTGCTGAGAAGAGGATTCTCTGGTGTTGGGCTACATAGCCCGTTCCAGGCCAGGCCAGACTACATAGAGACTGTGTCTCAAAATTAAGGGAATATATATTTTAAAATAATATTAACAACAACAATAATAATAACAATAATAGTAATAATAAACAAACTAGTTGCAAGGAACTAACTTTTGAAAGTTTAGACTGTTCCACATTGAGTTGGGAAATCAAGAAAATTCAATGAAATGTTGAGGATGGGGACCAGTGAAGGGTTCCTGGTTTGCCTCACTCTAGGCTCCCCTAAGTCGTCTCTGACAGGAACAGTCCAGCACTCTGTCTGGGACAGGTTAGTTCAATAGAGTAATATGCAAGGGTTACAACATCCAGGATACTCACAGACCCACAGGCTCAGGATTGTCTGGAAGAACAAAGAACCTAAAAAAGTGCTCTAGAAAAAGAAAACCGTGTCCTGAAGAAAGACAGAACAGATACGTGCTGCAGCTGGAGCTGAAACCGCTGGTCCTTAAGCCGCGCGGCCATCCTATGCAGTCAGTTGAAAGAAGAAACCTGCTATGAGCATAAACATTCCGGGCCAAGGTGAGTCTCCATTGAAGGCCTGCTGGCTGGCGTTTCTTCAACACTCTCAACACTTGAAAGCCAAACTGGAGGCTCTGCTTTTCCCGCTGAAACATCCCACCTGGCTGTCGATGGCTCTTTCCAAACACTGCCCAGGTTTGATCCCTCCCAGCCGCTGGGCCAGATGACAAAGCCCCAAGAGAGACCGTGAACCTGGCCTCTCAACATGTCTCCCACGTGAACTTCTAAAGTTTATTTGTGGAAGGCATTCCTCAACTCCACCATCTTATTAGTAAGTTTGTTTCAGAAATTTTAAATAGTGAAATCTGAAGTCACTCCCCGATGTTCCCAAGCCTGTGTCATACGTAAGTGTGCTATTTCATATAGGAGCCATTTACTCTCTCACAAAAAAAAAAAAAAATTGTACCCTACACATGCAGTTTAAAAAAGAAGTTGCTTGCAGGCAAGGACTCTGTCTTCTCTTTCCTCATCTGTCTTCTTGAGACCCACCATGTGCCCCTGGCAGTCAAATGAGCTCAGCCAAACAGTGGTTCACTTTCTGACTCAACCTTTAAGCACTTTTTGATTTCCAAAACATACTTTACGGGACAATGAGTCAAAAGGCACTTGAAGGCATTGGTTTACAATAGCAGACATGCACATCATGTTTACTGTATGCTGACATACTTCAAGTTTCATAGATGTGAACTGCGTGGTTCTCAGAGTGTGAGCTCTGGGGTTTCAGGAGCAGAAACCGGGGCAGCTCCTAGAAAAGTATTAGAAACAAACATTTCTCAGCCCTAACCCTGGACTACAGCCTTAAAGCCTGTGAGTTAGCAGATTCTGAAGATTCAAGTTTGTGAGTCTAAAACAAGAGTTAAATATTATGTATCTAAGATCCTCCCCTTCTTCTTCTTATTTTTCTTCTCCTCCTTCTTTACCCTGTGCCTCCTGCTCCTGCCACTGCCTGTGGAACATACTTTGCGAATCTCCCTGTTATATGAGGAAGCTAGAGAATCAAAATCAAGTTGCCCGAGGTCACACAGTGAGGAAGATCTTCTATAAACCTAAGTAATCTCCTTTAAGAGTCTGGGTTTCCTACACAGAGAAAGACCTTCTCAGAAAGAAAAAGAAAAAGAAAAGAAAAACAAGTAAATAGGTAGGTAGGTAGGTAGACAGATAGATAGATAAAAGCCCAGGTCCCTTATTCTTGGCCCATCTCTTTATTCTTTCTCCAGACAGATGAAAAGAGGCAGGATTCTGTGCATGAGGGTAGATGAAGGTTTCACTGAACTCAGCAAACAAAATATGCCAAACTACATTATAGCAGGGGAAAGGCAGCACCTGGTAGTTCAAATCAAGGACCATGGCGAGAATGAAATCTGTTCTTTTCTAGCCTCTGTGGCTGTGCACTGCCTCCCAGCCTAAGCAAGTATGTGACATGAGTGTACATTGATCAAAATGCTACTCTTATAAATTAAGCTGATCCAAGACTAAAACCACCTCTGCATTTGAAACATAATTTCAGAAATGAAATTAAAATATGATGCCAAACTGTAAGGAGGCTAGAGTGCCATGTCTTCTGATACACGCTTTGGTCCCTCATGATGGCTCTAACTGAGAAGCTAAATTCACATATGTACAGCTGGCAACTGTAGACAAACTCTGGTCCTGTTGTCTCCGTGTGGAGTGCCGTCTCTGATTTCTGGTTCCCGATAGAAAACAAGCATTGCCTGACTCCACTCGGGGCTTGGCTCCGCTTCCAGGCTTATCTTTTCATCTGAGAATGGATTGTATCTACCCAGTCACTTCTCAGCAGGGATGTGGGCAGGAACTAGCCCTAAGGGCTCATGACAGCAACATGCTAGTGAGTTCTTAGAGACAGGGAGCAGGAGCCTGACGTACACAATGATTCTTATGATGCCGGAGAGGGAGGTGCTGAGACAGAGGGACAGAACAGAGGAAGGGAAGAGAAAAGAGGCAGGGTCAATGGGCTACACTCCAGGCAGACTATAAACAGTAACAGACAGCACAGCCCTAGCTTGTTAAGGAGCCCCATTGATTCACACGGTTCCCTGACAGAGGGATGCCGAGAAGCTGAAACAGAAAGGGCCCATTCATTCATGCAGAACACCAGCCCTCAGCCCCCATTGGCTCTCCATAATGGCTCCAGGCTGATAGCGAGGAGGGGGCTGTGGCAGAGGGAGGAGGAGGTAAAAATGAAAGAAACTGATGACTGCAAGATCATTGTGAAGCAGTGTACAGCTGCACAGGCAATTGCATGCAAATGCGACTTCCCTTTTTAGCGGCCGTGAATGTCCTCAGAATCATTTTTCTCTCTCCCTTTCACACTCTTTCCTCTCCTTCTTCCCTTGTCATCTTCTGGGCTCCCCACTTCTCTGCCCCCCAACCCCCAGTCATCTGCCACCTTCTTCTCCCATTACCCTCCCCTGCCTCTATTTTACCTGCTCCTAGCTTTCCAAGTTGCCGAGTCTCCCTTCCCCTTATTGGTGAGGCTTTCCCTACCCAAGCCTGAGTTCAGCTTTATTCTCTCTTGCCCTCCTTCCTTCCACTCCTCTCCTCCTCCTCCTTGGCCTCTGCCACCTCGAGAGTGAACAGAAAAAACACTTGGGTGAAGGACAGTATGAGGGAGCCTGGGTGTGCACGACCGGCCCCTCCTGTCAGTATTCCAGTCACTGACAGATGTGTAAACCTTGGAAAAGAAGTCCATTCATCCTTTCTGGGAGTACAGACGTGAGGCAGAGCAGGGATGGGAAGTAGCTATGAGTCGGAGGAGGGGAAGGAAGCTGAAGTTATAAATAGGATGAAAGAAGATGAAGGAAAAAAAACCTAGAGTATTTTTCTCCTTTTCTTTTTATTCAGCACATCTCCACCCAAAAAATAAAAAAAAAAAAGTGCCACAGCTGGAGAAATCATTTGTTCACACATCTTCATCTCCCATCTTTATTACCCCCCAGCAGCCTTCCAAAGGACAACCAATCACTGAGGAGAACTGGGCCACAGACCAGAGAGAATTCCCACTGCTGCTCCTTCATCTGGACAGCTCACAAGGCAAAGGGCAGAGGAGGAAGGCTCAAGGTTCTCGCCAGATCTTTCCATCAGAGGGAGCCTGAGGAAGTGGGAGGCACTGCCTATAGTTGCAGATAGATTGCCACCAACTGGTAGGGAGTCAGACCCCATGGGTAGCCTGTCACTCCAAGCTGCAATGGAAGGCGTGTCACGCCATCCTAAGAATAGTTATTATCCCCCCAGTCTTCCCATCCCACCCCAAAGCCACAAGTCGAGGGAACCCCAGCTTCTGTCGTGCAGCCACCAGCTACGGCACAAACACCGTAGCACATCGCTAGCAATTCTCTGCATTTTAAAGCTAGTAGATTGATTTGTTAATTATATATTTCACAGAAATTGTCTCGCTGGCCCTGAAGTAGAAGGACAATGAGATACCATCCCCTCTGGCCAATTATATGCTCCTCAATTCAGAAAGAGAAAAAGTATGCCTGCTTTTTGGGAAGCTTAGACATTCTCACCTTGGAGTTATGGATGAGTGTGCAGAGAGCCTCAGCTACAAATAAGTCAACTTGTAGCAAGCACAAGTACCATCGGAGCAAAAGTTTAAGGCAAGTAGCTTTACTCACAGTTGCAATTAGTAGATAAAATCCCTAAATCTTGTGGCATTAATGGTACTCAAGAATTATACAAATCCAGGCATGACCGTGTGGGTCTTCTGCTTATATAGATGAGATCTAATTTGTTTGTATTTTTGTTTTGTTTTATGAAACAGAGTTTCTCTGTGTAACCCTGGCTGTCCTGGAACTCGCTATATAGACCAGGTTGACCTCAAACCTGGGGATTTGCCTGCCTTCCTCCTCTCAAGTGCCCAACTTGTTTGGAATTTTAGGAGCTCCTTTTTCACGACCTTGCATCTTGAGTCTTGAATCTAACCTTTGCACAGGTGCAGAATCTTCCCAGCCTCTTTGCGGAACCGATGGGCGGCTGAGAGGTTCACGTTTATGCTTTCAGTGCTTGAAGGGACTGAGATAGCAACAAGAAAATGATAGCATAGACATGATTGATAGACTACTGCAATTACCACCATTCACGGAGTCAACAAATATTGATGCCATTTTATCCTAGAGATGAGCCAGGGAACTAGGAAGAACCTCCCATACTGCCCTGCCCACCACAGTAGCCCTGCTCACCACAGCACACCCCGCCCACTGAAGCAGCTCCGCCCGCCCATCAACAGCAGCCCCGCCCACCCACCCCAGCAGCCCCGCCCACCAAAGCTCGGCCCTGCCTGGAATAAGCATGGTTCTCTGTGTCTCACTGTTCATTTCTGCTGCAGGATGAAGCACGGGCAACAAAGCAGATGTTCGTTTTATTTTCCCACTGTTTTACAAGTCACTTACCATAAGTCAGGAGGAGAGTAAACAACCACCACAACAAAGAATTCTACTTAGTTCCAGAAATTCGGTCTCACAGCTTTACTTGTCTAATTCCTGAGAAATGCGTATTTCAATATGCAGGCACAATGACATTTCTTATGCTGGGAATTTATCCTGACCAAAAAAATATCTGACGATTTGGAATAAAATTCTGACAGATTTAGAACAATTATATGGACTAATAATACATACGGAATAATATGTATACATATGCATATTACATTTTATATATATCATTATAGCATGGTTTCAAAGATAATGAAATTTCAAACCCTCGAATTCAAGTTTTACACTTATTATTTTCTTAAAATGCTAATAAGTAAACAAAGACTAATAGAGTTTAAAAGAAATGGAAGTAAGCCCTGAAAAGAGAACAACAGAGGAGCACAGGCAACAACTCAGGCTGCTTTGGTTGGTCTTGGGGCAAGCAGGTAGACTTGCTACAGACAGGTTCTGGGGAGTCTCACTCCAGCTTAGGCCCCCCCTGTAGCCAGCAAATCAGGAAGAAGGACTAGGAAAAGTGCTGGCACAGATGGTTGGCAAGGAGGAAAAGGCTGGAGGAAAGAGACTGCAGACCAGTGGAGAATGAGAGCAATGAAGAACAAGAGATGTGTCAGTCTGAAAGAAGGCTGATCCGCCACCTTTGTCTTTCCAGTTCATCCTTAAGGATGGCAAAATGTGTTTGTCAACAACCACCCTAAACGGAGAAGCAACAGAAAAGTGCACAGAAGGCACAAAACGATTTACAAAACAGACCGAAAGCAACCCCTCTTGGCCCCATTGGTAGTTTCACCTTCCTGTTGGACAATAAAGTAATGCAAAGTTATCGAGAAGACACGGGGCTTTCCACGAGAGAACAATAGCATCTGTACCCGTGGAAGCCATGGAGGTGTTATTTCAGAGAAGTAATCCTCAGCAAATTTCCCCTCGCCCTTCAACTTCTCTCCACATTCCCAGCTTTTGTTTGTGTTCCTACCTGAGGCACAGTGTTCAAGGCCGGTCGGAACTTCCTGAGTGGCGGTCTCATCCCAGAGTGGGTAGAGAGGTCTTTGCTGATGATAACTGGCCTGGAAACCACAAGTCGTTCGAGGATCTTCAAACAAGTTAATAGGCCCCTGCCTCTGTGACCAGTGAAAATAAAAGCGCATGGATTAGCAGAGAATAGTTCTCTATAGTTCAATCCTACTATCAATATGACTGCACACCATCCAGTTACAGGTATGCAGAAACGATCTGTCAGTCAAAACCGGACACCCATTCCCAAAACTTTGCCTGCCAGACTCACAGGGAATGAGAGGAACTACTGATTTAGATTACGACTTCATTCATCTCCACCCATACCTTCCCACACTCGAACACCAGCTTTTACAAGGTTCAAAAGCCTTCGCAGTGAACAGCGAGGCAGGACGCTGACCTGTCAGACTTACACATTCTGGGCTTTTCCTATCAATATTATCTCCGTCTATAAAAACATCACAAAAGAATGTTCTTATAAGGCAACTCCATGTCATAGGATAGGTGATAAATAAATGCCACAAGAAAGAGAAAAGAATGGATCTCTACCATAAAAATCCATTTCATTTCTTATTAATTGGTAGGGGTAGATATTGATGATATCAGTTGCTGGTTAAGAACAGTCTATTTCCTGTACTATTTGGAGATTTATGCAACCAACCTCCTTGCTACCTTTATTAAATTCACACAATATACATTGTGAGAAAACCAAACACGCTATGCAGAAAACCACATTTCACAGTATTTAAAAGTCTCTCCCTTGAAGTCAGATGAATTCTGGTAGATAAAAATTCAAACACAGGCTGTACTAGTTACTCATGGGTGTGCAGACCTGGCCCTTCATCTAAACCTTATAAAGTAGGAAAGTTGAGGGGCTGGAGAGATGACTCAGTGGTTAAGTCAGTTGTTCTTCTAGAGGACCTGCATTCAATTCCCAGCACCCTCATGGCCCCTCATAACCACCTGCAATCCCAGTTCTAGGGGATCCAATGTCTGCTTCTGGTCTCCTTTGGTATTAAGCACACATGTGGTGCACAGACATACATGCAAATCAGCACCCACATACATAAAATAAAAATTAAATGTTAAAAATGCATAAGAAAATTACATATAAAGCAAAATTAAATATAAAATGTATTGAATAAAATGATGGACTTATGAAATGCATGCCATGAGTACTCTATGTAAAGTTTTGTCATCAGTACAAGGTAGGTGTTATTTTAACCTAAGAGACAGCTGGGCCTGGTGGTACACACCTGTAGCACCAGAAGACACCTATAGCACCAGGAGATGCTTACAGCACCAGCTATACAGGAGACTGGAGCAGGAGAAAAGCAAGTTCAGGATCTGCGTGAGCTTTAGGAGGCCAAAGCAGAAACACAGCAAGTTTGAAGGCTGCCTGGCTACGTGGAAAGGTCAAGGAAATGAAACAGATGTGTCTCAAAATAAAATTTTTAAATTAAAATGAGGTTTTCTATTTTAAAAAGATAATCTGTTTTTATTCTGAAAAAGAAACTGTGAGATTCACAAGACACCAATGGCTGAGTCAAACTGGACAGGGCAAGGTTCACAAGGCTGCCACTCTACAGAGAGAACTGTAAGCGACTGAGGAAAGTTGGGAAGAGGAGAGGTGGTCTTCCCCAAGGAAGAGCACACAAATTAGTTATCCAGTGCTTGAAAACACAGATACAAGTAACATTATATGTACTGAGCAGGTTATATTTAGAAATATATGTGTGTTTATATATACACATATATGAAAATGCACATACAAGTAACATGGCACTACTGAACAGGTTATATTTAGAAATATATGTGTGTTTATATATACACATATATGAAAATGCACATACAAGTAACATGGCACTACTGAACAGGTTATATTTAGGAATGTATGCATAAACATATATTTATATATGCATGAAATAATTAGTGAAAAAAGAGGCCATGAATCTGAAGGAGAACAAGAATGAATATTTGAGGCATGTAGGAGGGCTTAGAGGGAGAAAAGGGAAGGGAGAATCACAAAAAAATAAAAATTAACAAAATTAACAAAAAAGAAAGAAACTAGGGGAGACAAAGAAGCTTCAAAGAATAAAGGCACTTGCTGCCAAGCCTAATAACTTGGGTTCAATCCCTAGGATCCAGGGAACACGCAGAATCTACTCCAGAATGCCCTCTTCTTACCTCCACATGCATGCCTTGGCATGAGAATAAGGGCACCCACCACACCACACACATACAATAAGCAAATATTTTTAAAAAAGAAACCATGGAGCTTAGGGGATGGCTCGGTGCTAAAGCGCGGGCTCTGCACACGTGGGAACAAGAGTTTGGAGCTTCATAGCCCACATAAAAAGCTGGACAGGCCACTTGTGATTTCAGGATTCCATAAGTAGATACATGGGGTCCTCCTGGAAGCTGGCTAATCAGACGAGGTGAATTGATGAGCCAACTCAGAGAGAGACTGCCTCAGTAAACAAAGTGGAGAATAATGGAGGAAGCTGCCAAGCCCAATCTCTGCCTTCCACACACATGCATGTACCAACATGCAGGAGAACATACACACATGCATGCACCAACACCCAGGAGAACATTCACACACGCATACACCAACACACAGGAGAGCATACACACATGCATGCACCAACACCCAGGAGAATATACACACATGCATATACCAACACGCAGACGAACATACACACATGCATGCACCAACACGCAGGAGAACATACACACATGTGTGCATCAACATGCAGGAGAACAAACACAGATGTACAAGCACCCCACCTACACACACATGCAACGAAAACAGAAAAAAAGAAAAAAAATGTTTTTTCAGACACATTCATTCCCTCTGTGACGGCCTACCATCAAGTCGGAGGACTCTGTCTTTAAGAGCGAGATGTGGGGTTCTGCCACTAACCGCAAGTACCTCCGCTGGCGTGTGCTTCTGAGAAGCCTGTCACAGTTCTGTATTCTAAACACCTGCCTGCTTATTAGACATTTCACAAATCTACTTGATAGCCATTTCATAGAGTATGAGAATGACCTTATTACTCAACAGAACCACATCAACAGCTTCCATTCATTACAAAACTGTCCCAGTCAAGGAGAAAGAAGCAGGGTATTAGTGGGTCCGAAATCTGGGTGGTGCAGCCCTATCTCATTGTTTAAAGGGAACCACCTCAGCTAAGTTGCCACTCGGAAAGGCTCTTCACCTGCACCTTCCTTTCTTGGTTGCAAATGGAGAAGCATCAGTGAGATGTTTGAGCAACACCCCCATCTCTGTCACAGTCTGAAGAGAAGCATCTGGCAGTTTCTTACTTGCTCATCCCCAAGTGGTTGCTGAAAGGAACTGACATGCACCACACACCTGCCGGTACCAGCTGGCACGCTACACATCCGAGGAAGGTGGCCACTTTGGATCCCCATGACCATCTTGTAAAGCAAGAACCCTTATCTCCATCTTAGAGAAGAGCAAACTGACACTTGGAGGAGGAAAGCAGACTGGCATCAGCCGCTCTTGCTTATAAAATGATGGAGACAGAAATCTAACCCTGGTCTGTTTGGTTTCCAGCTGCCTCTTCTTCTACATACACAACATGAAGCTGTGTGGCTCAAAACTGACTGACAGAAGCCAGTCATGGTGACACTTATTTGTTCTCTCAATATTTGGGAGGCTGAGGCGGGAGAATGACTAGTTTTAACCCAACCTATGCTATGGAGCAAGACTCCGCCTCAGTAAAGCTAATTCCATAATATATATGTGTATCCCATAGTAAGTGTTTGATGAATTATCCCAAGGTGATGTCACAGAACTAATATGCCGGGTACACTTAGGCTATGCCAAGTATTATGTGAGGTACTAAAAGTATAACAGGACTGTGAGATGAACCACACCCTTGGAAACTGCTGCCTAATGCTTACCTCCTAGATTGAAACATTTCATTCTTCAGGGAACTTCCTAAAGCAGGAATGGTAAACTACTCAAATTAGCTTCAGGGTGTCCCTGAAACTGACCAGATTCCCTAGTCCCCTCCCTGCCACAGTAAGAAATAAAAGCTGAGAGAACTTCTCAGAGGAGCAAAGTTGAGCTGCAAAGGAGACTCTGAGACCAGAGCAGCTGCCTGGAAGAAGCAGAAATCAGCCAAACTCCCTGGAAGAGTAACTGAGTCACTTGGAAGGCACACTCCAACCTCCTTAGCTGCCTGTAGGATGTGGAGCATGTTGGAGGTGCCCAGATTCTGTGAGCTGTCACGCCTTCTGGGGTGGGCCTTGGTGATGCAGCTGTCTTTGAGGCATTTCTGTTCCTATAAGTAACCCCCTCACCCATACTCCTGTAAGAACCCCAATCACACTCATTGGTTTACCAAGATGGACTTTGGTGGTGTCCGTACTTTTCTCTGTCATGAGATGCCTATCTAGGGTGAGTAGATGTGGGCTTTGTCTCCCCCAGGACAGCATTGTCACTCAACAGGAGCACACAGAAAAGCAAACAGGAAGTTCTAGTGAGAGGGTGTGGCAATACTAAGGACCTGTTTGTAGGGGAAAGGAAAAGTAGCAGAGAAAAATTTCTAGAGAAAGCGGACTAAGATGAGAACATTGTCGAATGGTCAAGCAATCAAAGGGTAAAGAAGATGGCAGGACCTGTTAGACAGACATAGCTACAGAAGGAGGAATGAAAAGAGGCTTGGATGGGTCAGAGAAAGTTGGAGACTGTTTGTTGGTGGGAACAAACCTTGGAGAAAAACATAAGCTTGGGCGTCCTGCAATGGGGTAAGCATGGATGATTAGAGTCGAGCTAGAAGTAAGCCGCGCATGCCAGAAAGAGGTTGTGCATGTGACTTATTAACTCAACACACTCTAGACAGATTCACTTGATGGGGCTACATAGGATGGACTGGGCAAACAGAATAAGGAGAAGAGGTGGCACGGTCAGTAAGGACCCTGTCAAGCTACACGGGGAGCTGAGGTAAGAACACAATTCTGTGCTACTGACCCAGACATCATTTTGTTTTCAAATTCTTTAAACTATTTCCATAATGGATTTTTACCTCGATGATAGTTTTTAAAATTGTATTTAAAAGTAGTCTTCAGATTAATTGCTGCTTCGAGTACCCACCTCACATGAAGCCTCATTAATCTTGCCTAATCCAGCTATGAAGAAAGACTTACACGCGTGTCACCACAGAGGTGAAGGTGGAAACAGCCATATGGTATGCTAAAAGAAGAATCCGCATGATTTTTGTTTTTTGAATGAGGCAATGAAAGAGAAAAGAAAAAGAAATCTAAGATACACAGAGGGCTTGCTCTTGTCCAGTGAAAACGCTGAGCTGTGTGGCATGTGTAAGGAGGGTAGAAGACAGTGTCACTTTGGGTCATGTTCGGATAGAGGAATGGCAGAGCAACTTGGTAGAGAAGTTTCTTCAGACAGGAAAGAATGAAGTTAGAGATGCTTGCATAAAGAGCATGGTTTGAGCACAGATTCAAGGAAATTGGCAGGTGAAGCAAAAAGGAAAATGATAAAAGACAGTGCTTTGTGGCTGTTGTTTTTCTTGTCACTGTACAAAAATGCCTGACAGACACGACTCAAGGGAAGAAAAGCTTACTTGACCTCGAAAGTCCACAAAACCTCAGTCTACCATGCCAGGGAAGATCAAGTCAAGCAGCTTGGTCTGTGTCATGGTCGTGTGCTGTGGTAACTGGCTCCGCAGAAGCTGACCAAGAAGAACCTGGGCTGGAATAGGGATGTTCCAGGGCCACGCTTCACTTCTTGTGAATTCAGACCCCGCCTCCTGAAGGTGCAATGGCTTTCAAAGTCACAACACAAGCTGGGGGGCCAAGCTTCTAAAATATGAATCTGTGGGGGATAGTTCAGATCCACAGGTCTGCAGAGACAGGAGAAATAAGAGTATAAAACAAAGTCGATGGTATACAAGAAAAAACAGTAAGTGTCTGCAGATGTGGTAGCCAGCAGCACAGCTTCAAGCACCGGCGGTGGTTTCTAAGCATCCACTAAGAGTAGGAACCATGTAGCTGACAAATAAGAGGCCCTTGAAGTCTCTGCCATGCTCTCTCTCTCTCTCAAGAACAATTCAGCAATCGTCGCTGCAGAGAAGCATTATAGGAGAGCATCCAGGAACCTGCAACCCAAACATCTCTCCTACCTAATTCTGAGAGCCAGTAGAGCAAAGACACGGCTCTGTCACTGCTCAAAGGATGGGCTAAATGTCCTAGCCATTTGCGCAGTGGATCGCGTCCCCTCTTCTGATGGTGAAAGGCTATCTTGTCTGTGTCCTCCCTCTGCTATACTGACCATGCATGAGGATCAGGTCTGGCAACTTTGCAACTGCTGCTCCTTCTGGACTGCAGGCAGCTGTGTCTCCAAGAGCCACCGTTTCCCCTCCGCTTCTAGTCTTGCTACATCCCAAAGCCATTGTAGTTGTTCATAGTCTTGTAAGTGCCCCCAAATTGGAAGAGGGACTAAGAGAATATTTTTATACTATCAAAACATATATAGATACATATGTTATAATATCACAAACATATGGAGTCAGTGTATCTGTGGTAGTGTGTGAGCTCTTTTTCTAGTGCCTCTCCAGCTTCAACCAAGCAGCCTTCAGGTTGCAGGTGTTTGTCTGTTAACTCCCTCTTCCCTCTCCTATCCTTGTGTCTGTATAGAAACACTGCCTGTCCTTCGGTTGACAACTGAGGCCCAGGGTTTAGCCTCAAGCCATAAACATAGAAGGCACAAAAAAACACTTGAAGATGTTTTTCAATCCAGAATTACAGTGGAGTCAGCACTGGGCAGGATGGACTTTGTGATTTGTCATCTAGGATAACTGGATCACGTTCTGGGAATGTCACAGACACTCATACCCTCTACCAGGAACACGGAGGCCTGTAACGCAGGAAGCTTGTGTGTAAGTCCTGTTCCACTGCCACAGAGCTCTGTAACCTCTGGCCTGTCACTTGACCTCCCTAAGCTTTTGCTTCCGGAGGAGGATAGCTTGCCGATCTGCAAGTTCCTTGCCAACTCAAACTCTCCATTTTGCTGACCTGAACACATTCCTGCTCCTGACCTTGTAACTAGCGATCTTCATCAGACCAACATGGGACAGACGAGAAAGCCTATTGGGCCAAAAGTTGCCAGAGTCAGAATGCGAGTTCACTACAGTGTTCCTGTCACGTTCACACCATGTCCTCATGCTTCCCAAAGTCAAGTTCAGTGTTTTCCTCCCAGATGACTCACTATTCAGAAGAGAAGAGAAAATGAAGTTTAGGCCGTTCCTGAGGTTTGAGCAGTTACCAGGCTCTCATGTGGTGTAGATTATAAAACACTGCCATGCATAAGCACAGGCTTCCAATAGATTCTGAAGTCTCTCGGCCTTGGGATTGACAAGCATGTCGGCTAGAACTCTTCTGGCAATGCTAACGAGGAATTCCAATCAGGCTGTGTTTGGCCTCAGAAGGGCACAGGGACAAGAGCTGATGCTTGGGCACACTTGTCCTGTTGAGAGGTGGGAAGAGAGGCATAGCCTAAGTCCTCTGAGCTCTCCTGAGTGTGACTGTGAAGGACGAGGGACAAAAGGGTGGTATGACCACCAGGAGAGGTAGGAACATACAAAATAGCAAAGTCCCTTAGGGCAATTTTAATTTTAGACTCAAGGCCAGGAAATTCTTTTTAAAACAATGAGGGTGATAGGCTTGGGCCCTGGTGAAAGGGCAGGCTTGACCCTCTGCAAGTTTCTGAGAAAGAAAAAAAAAAACAGGACGGAGGGCCCAGGAAGACAGTGTCTAATGTGTTCTTCACATGGACCAGCTTTAGGCTTCCCTGCAGAGCCCTGGGAATCTTCGTGCCAGCCAACAACACACGGGACTCTCCACTCACATCAGAAACTCACTGAGATCCAGCCAAGGGGCATGGATGGCCTGGACCATGAAAAGACCCTGAGAGGCTGAAGATATTACTGTCTTGATGAGGAATTTGAAGTAAGATGAAAGTCATTTGCTCCGTTTCGAACTACTGGAATCTCTAAGCCGCCACTCACTCAACCAGGAGCCCTTAAACTTCTTCTCACACCCCAACTGGATGACAGTTGCAGGTACCCCATGATGTGAATCACGTAGTAATGCTGATTTGGAGCCTCGGGGTAGAATCCAGCTTTGCAGTTTTCTCAGCAGTCTGTATAATGGAGTTCTGACTCCTTCCTAGATCAGGGGAGGTCAGCTTTTCATAAGCAAGGTATGTGGGTACATGAATGAAAGGGTTCTAAGTTTTCATATGCCACAAGTATCTTTTTCATTTTTTCTTTTTCAAAAATGAATAGAGCGCACATTTTAAATAACAGCACTCAGGAGGCGAAGGCCAGTTTGAGGCCAGTCTTGTCTCCTAAGTGAGTTCCAGACTCTGCCTCAAAAAATGAATACAATAGCAAGGACGTCCTATGATTGAAACCTATTTCTGAGATTCATTCACCAATGTGATAACATGAAAAGGAGGTGACAAAGTCGGGGGTGGGGGAACTTCACAGAGGGTAAATGACCCTTTGCAAAAGGGCCCAAAGAAGTAGTTCAGTCCCTCCCACCCCTCGGCCATGTGGGAATGGAGCATTCATCCTGTTAAGAAGACACAGCAATGAGGCGCCATCTTGGAAGGAGAGCCTGAGACATCACAAGACCCGGAACCTATCAATGCCTTGATCTTCAATCGTCTTACTTCCAGAACTGTAACAGTAACTCTATCTTTATAAATTTCCTGGTCTCATAAATTTAGTGCTAGAAACAAAAACAGATTTTAAAGGAGATATGGGTCACATCTATGCTTTGTGGCATTAAAAAATTAGGCAATTCAGTTAACCATGCAGGGCCTTTATTTTCTGATGTTGTACCATCCAGTGTGTGTCTTGACTCTGAAATTATCTAGTTTATACTGACTGACCCTAATAGTTTAAAAAAAAAAAAAAAGGCCTGTTCTCTAAGATGTTAGAAAGGTGTGTGTGGAGGGGGGGTGGTAAATACATAGATAAACATATACATATATAAGCACTCTATTATACTTCCATAATTCCATCAGTCATAGAGCCATCATTACCCCCAAACAACAAGAAAAAGGGGAACATTCTACGGTTTCTATTGTGACACTGACTTTCTTTTGCGTGTTCGCACTTTCCTAAACAAATCACTAGCTACAATGCTGCCAGAGTCCCGCAGAGCTGGGGTGGGACCTAGAATGGCTTCACAGTAGCAAGCATAGTGGCTGCACGAACAGTCGGGAGACATGATTATTCCAGGAACACACTCAAAACTAGACTCAAAGCAAGAGTGGTAGGCAGGCTATCTACAGCCTGAGCCGCTGCTAAGAACAGAATTGCTGTCCAAGGAGGCCCAATGAAACCCAGCTACTCTAGATAAGAGAAGCAGGTCTGGTTACCCAATGGGGCTGTAAACCACCAACCTATGACAAGAGAATTTTGATCTGGTGGCAAGAGGGCTCTTTCTCATTCAGGGGAGCATGAAGCAAGATTTCCCAACAAGAATGTCGCCACCTGTACCCCAGCAGCTCCATCTTGTTCTGACAACACCCCTGTAGAAACACCCCTGTAAAAATCTTCTCTATTCCTCCCCCACCAAGAATCTTCTTAACATAACTTAAGAACCCAGATCAGAAAGGAAAGACATAGGGAAATGGTTTAAAAAAAAAAGGAATTAATTGAGCTCATCTTCATGGAGGCAGTTGATAGGAGAGTCCCCGAGAGAAGCAGCACTGTGACCTTCATGGTAGGTTATAGTCACCCGTTTTGTAGGGAAGACTGGTGTGGTTTAGAGCATTAAAAGACTGCTTAAGGACTAACCGACGAGACCTTTCTGACTCCAGCAATCATCGTCGAGGCTGCTCTCATTTGAACTAGTCTCTAAAACCAAGCAAGAGTTTAATCACTGTTAGGGTAAGTGCTAGAGTGGACCCACTGATGTTGACTGGGTGAAAAAGGCCCCCCAGCTCTCCTCTGACTGTAGGAGCAGATTCCTGCTGAGAATCTGCTGAGTTCCAGTTACTTTCTAACCTCACTCTCTCATGCTCATCCACCCTCTTCATGCATGCTCTCATGCCTAAGGTAACTCCACCGTCTTTGCATGACAGCAAAAGGGTCTTCAGGAGAGACAGTTCTATATTCTGTGATTTATCCGGTCCTGGAACAGAACCTAATGAACGTCTTTGGTTGTTGTTGCTTATGTGTTTGTTTACAAATTACAGTCTCGAGAACTGTGTTTTAGCAGAAAAAAAGGAATATAATCCAGGGGCATTCCACAGCTGCCAGCCCTGGGATCCCAAGTTCCACCTAATACCTGCTATAAATAAGGCAAGAGGAAAGAGGAAATTGGGTTCCCCTTCTGCTAGCCAGAGTATCTGAAGACAGAAACAAGGAGGTGTGTGTGTGTGTGTGAGAGAGAGAGAGAGAGAGAGAGAGACAGAGACAGAGACAGAGACAGAGACAGAGACAGAGAGAGACAGAGAGAGGTGTGTGTAGTCTGTTAAGAATCAATCATAATGGGAGGGAAAATAAAATATACAAATGAGACCAGACTGGGTGCCACAGACATGTAATTCCAGTGATACAATAGGGTGGGACTG
>JAQHUG010000062.1:3054675-3081270 GCA_028555095.1 Dicrostonyx torquatus
GACTTACAGACTATTAAAATGGGGTGAAATAAGATGTGAGAGTTAGCCAAGAAGAGGCTAGTGATAATGGGCCAGGCAGAATTTAAATAAATATAATTGTCATGTGGTTATTTCGGGCATAAGCTAACCAGGGCCAAAAGCAGGCCATGCAGCTGTGGGACCAGGGAGCCGGGCGAGACTGAACAAAAAGACCCGTGCTCCCCTCAGGTGCTGGGAACACAATCCCCACCTTATTTGTAACACAGCAGTTATGAGTACACATTACTCCTGCAGAAGACCCAATTTCAGTTCCCATCACCCATATAAAATACTCATAACCTTCCGTAATTTCACTCCAAAAGATCCAACATGGGCACATGTACTCACATGTACATGTACACACACACACACACACACACACACACATCCACACAGTCTTTAAAACAAAACTCTGAGACAGAGAGCTTGTGTGAGGACTGTCACTTGGAACATATATTGCAAATCTAAGTAGCTGAACTCAGTGGTTGGGGTGCTGTTCTTTGGGGGGTCATCATTTTAACATTCAGCCAATGAGCCAAGCACACAGTTCATTAACACAGCCTGGGACTCGTGGAACAGATGTGTGAGCCAGCCAGTGGCTGACAGCCTCTCTCAGGTCCCTTTGAAGCTGACATCCAGCATGAGCTTAGGCACACTCCAATCTTCTGGACTCTTCAGTGATCATGAATATATATGAGGTAGCCCTGGCTTCATATTGCTTTACTCTGCATAACACAACAGCTGTCAGACAAAGGCAAGACGGTTTACAAGACTTAGAAATATTTGAAAGTAAGTGTGATGTGTGTGGAGGTATATATGGAGGCACGTGTTGAGGTGTGTGTGGAAGCACATGTGGAGGCATGTTGGAGGCATGTGTGGATGTGAAGGCATGTATGGAGGCACGTGTGGAGGCAAGAGAACAATTTTATAGAGTCAGTTTTTCTACCAGCTTCATGTGGGTTCTGGAAACCTAACTCTACCCACTGAGCCATCTCGCCAGCCTAGAGTTTATTGATATGATACATTCCCAAGTTTTCATTTTTATGGTTTTGTGGGACAATCTCTGAGTTTGTTTTTATTTGGAAAATAAAGGCACCATATTTATATTTAAAAGATAAAATATGGTTGAATTATAGTGAAAGAGTAGGGACTTTTCAACATGGTCACTCCACCCTCGGATAAACAGATGTCTCCTAAACACACAGTCTTATCAAAAGAAATTCTAAATGTGGGTTTCATTTAACCGCTTGGGCACCAGTACATTCCATGTGGTACAGTACACCAGGGTGCCCACTCTCGGTCCTGGGCATATTGCTATGTGTCTCAAAACCTCTCTGTGCTCAGGGTGCTTCCTAGTAGCCTGGCCACATGATCCCCAAATAAGGTCAGTGATTCTTGACAGCCTCCTCCACACATCCTCCTTTTCAGGAAGATGGTCACAATCGAGGTCATGTTTAGTTAAAGCTCTAACAGTTTAGCTCTGTCATGCTTGCCCTTCCCCAGGTAGGCCAGCAGGGTGGCATGCAAAGCGGGATGACGCATGTGAGGACTAACAAACCAGCCCTGGAGGAACTTCCAGAGCCCAGGAGGGCTAGCCAGAATAGCATAACAGGAAAGAGCACTTCCTCAGTCAGATGAAAGGGTCCCGCACACCACCCATGTAAGTACCTGGAAGCTGAACCCCTCCCACACAAAAGCCAGACAGCTTCCAAAAGTGTTGTTTCTTTACCTCCTGGCTGTGACATCACATCCTTCTTTATAGTTTCCCCGGAGGAGCTGACCTTACAAGCCAGAAGACTCACACCCTGCTTTTGACAGACTGGCCCTGAGGCAGAGAACATCAATGGGCCATTACTTGAGAGCTACAGAGCTTTGACAGCTATGGCTGAGATTGCTTCAGGTATGCTTCTAGGACAGCAAGGGACCAGAGAATGGTAATGTGACTTCTAGTTCAAAATTTGAGACTCAGCTACCCGGTCATCTTTCAGAACTAGAAATATTGCTTATTGTCTATAAGACAAGCTGTTAAGTGGAACCCCCTGGAATAGGGACACTGTCTCGGTTAGTTTTCAAAGCAATGGTTTACAAGGAAACCAGAGCAGCTTCGAGCAGTCTGGGCGCATAGGATGATCTACCCTCAAAAGTGAGGACCAGCATCTTTGAACGGCAACTGACTTTAAGAGCTTCGTATCTTTCCTGTGGAGCTGTTGGAGTACCGTGGGAACTTAGCTATATCCCTGGTCTCTCTTAACAAGTGACAGTAGCATGTCCCAATAGTGGGCAGCCCAGCCTGTGTCTGGGCATCACGCCATACCTCCTTAGGAGGAGTCGCGTCCTCTGAAACTACCTCCACCAGACCCTGGAGTTCTGAATTTCTACGTTATATTCGTATAAAATGTAGAGAACCTCACATTTCAACTCCTCCAAGAGGTCAAGAGTTGAATCCCTGGCTTCCAGGGGTGGGAAGAAATGTGTAGAGACTGGGCAGGTCAGGGAAGGAGGCGGGGAAGAAACCATCACTCACCAGCGGACGTGGGGTGGAGAATGTGGTGGGGCTGCCCATGGCGGAATCCACATAGTAGCTCATTCTGTTCTCCACACCTGTGCAGAAGAAAAGATCGACTGAACCTCTGGCTGTACATGGGCGCAGGGACATTAACCCCGCCCCCCCAAGGCATCCAAATCTTTGATCCTGGCATCTCTCCAGGAGCCAACTTGTTAGCTTCTTTGTGAGGCTGAAAAGTAAACAGGATTCAGAAAGGTAGAAAACCTAACCCAGGGGAGGACAGGGTGGGACAGACCCTAGCCACAGCCAGCCAGCGTGGGTCACAGATCATGCCTGTGTGCTACAGAAAGTGATAGGGTCTAAAAAAAAAAAAAGATCCCTTTGACAGGATTTGTGGGCAAGGGCCAAGTCTCGTGTGTCTTTTAAAATAAGATCTCCATGCATGTTTCACATATCCCCAACTCCACCCAGACCTGGCACACAGCAGAAATTCCATATGGAGTAAATAAATTATTGATAGAGGCATTTACAGAGGCTGCATTAGAGAACAGAAAGGAAAACGCTTCCACTAGGAGCCTCCAGCCCCAGGCACAGAGACAGGCAGAAGCTCGTAAAACAGGCTGGACAAATTTATTTGATATCAAGAGAAAGACTAAAAAAAAAAAATCATTGTTGCTGAGAGCTATTATCTGTATTGGAGGCCTGAATGAGAAGAATGTTCTGGAATGTTCTAACTTAGAGGGATTTTTCCAACAAGCTGCCGGTCACCGAGAAAGTCATTGATATATCAAACATTTCTGTTGAGTTGAGTGCTCTCCAGAGTGCAAAAGTTCACACACTTTCATAAATTCAATACTACACATGAAAATATGCCTCTCTTGAATGATTGAGAAGATTACATTCCGAGGCCTATCGTCCAGAGGCCAAATCCCTATTGTTGGGAAGTGACATTTCAGCCTCTCTGCTCTCCAGTTCCTGTCTGCCCTTGCCCCTTCATTCCTGCGTATGCTCAAATCAATCAACCTATTTCAAGAAAACACAGGGGGCTGGAGAGATGGCTCAGAGGTTAAGAACATTGCCTGCTCTTCCAAAGGTCCTGAGTTCAATTCCCAGCAACCACATGGTGGCTCACAACCATCTGTAATGAGGTCTGGTGCCCTCTTCTGGACAGAAGACATACACGCAGAGAGAATACTGTATACATAATAAATAAATAAATCTTTTTAAAAAAAACACAGAAAGTGCAGAGATGGGTTTTATGTTCAATTGCAATTCCAAATCGCTCTCTTAAAAGTGCCTAATAGCCAATGGCATACCCACTTTCACAGTCTGGACTTGGCAATATGCAATCCTGCTCACCAAGGGCTTGACGGATAGAGCCACAGCATCAGTTGGGCTTATAAGGCAGAACTCATCCTAGAGCTGTGGGGTTTTGCTTTGAAGTAATGTACCTTATTAAGAAGTCTTTCCTCCTCTTCCTTCCCCATCCCTCGCCCCAGCAATGCCTAGGGCGAGTGAAAGAGCTAGTCCTCTGGTCATAAAAGCCTGAGAGCTCTCCCTGACCCCCAGCAGCTGCAACCCTCCCTCCGGAGAGCAGTCCCTGCACCAGCACAGTAGAGCCTGTTAGCGCAGGTGTGGGTGAGTCAGCCCTGAGGCCGTGAGCATGCGAGAGCTCTCCCCACTTCACATCTGTCCTGTGGTGGCATGGGTGGGGGAATGATTCCCTCCGGCCTGCCCATCAATGCCCGAGGAGGTGTGAGAGCTGCCCCTGTGGTCGTAAGAGTGGGAGAACTAGCCCTGACCGCCACCAGCTGCAGCACTTAGAAGAGCAGGCCCTACACCTCACCAGGGCAGCAGAAGAGAAGCCAGCCCTGTTGGAGCAGGTGTGGGTGAGTCAGCCCTGAAGTTGTGAGCATGGGAGAGCTGCCCCCATTTCTCATCTGGCTGACCAACCCTACAGCTGCCCAGGCCCAGACCCAGGGTCATGGCTTGGCCCGCCTCATCATCCACCCCATCTATGATCTGCTGGAGCACCTGACCTGCGGACCCAACGCTGGTCAACAACAGGATATTCAGGAAGGGGGTCTAGCGAGGGCCCAGCATCGAGAGGGTAGCAGAAATCAGAGGCCTCTAACCAGACCAATGACTCTGCAATGAACACCTGGGAGTAAAGACACATGGACAAAGGGTTCACGGCATGACTCACTGTGTCATACTACAGCTTGCATGAGGAGATTTTTAAGTTTTTTCCCTTTTTAATAATTTTTTCTTTTTTCTCTTAATTATTTTTTTAATTTGGGGAGTGTGCAATGGCAGAGAGCAAACGCAAAGGGCAGGGAAATGAATGGGATCAAGGTGCATGATGTAAAAGACACAGAAAAATAAGCTAATTAATTAATTTAAAAAGATGTCTGGCCGGGCGGTGGTGGCGCACGCCTTTAATCCCAGCACTCGGGAGGCAGAGGCAGGTGGATCTCTGTGAGTTCGAGACCAGCCTGGTCTACAAGAGGACAGGCTCCAAAGCCACAGAGAAACCCTGTCTTGAAAAAAAAAAAATATGTCTTACCTCCTCAAATTATAAGATAATCCAAACAATATTAGCCAAAAACAAACAAACAAACAAAAATCAGTTTGTTAAAAATCAGTTAAGTAAGAGTTCTAGGTCACTAGGTTAGGCACACTACTCAAGGTTTCATCCTTGTTTCTGCTGCAGCTGATGGACCCAGGAAGAGCTCCTCAGAAGAGACGCTGAATGACTGAAAAAGATACGGGATGGTCGTTCCAAGAACATTGTTTTTACCTGTCTGTCACCTCTGGCCCATTCAGTGCTTTCGCCAAATTTAGTGAGCAGCTCCATGTCTCAGACTGAGAATTAGATACAGACAACATGGATCCCCAAGTGCCTGTCCCAACCAGGTGCGGGATGACAGTGTCCAGAGACGCAGCGGCCCCTCCCTCGCTGAAGCATTCCCTCTTACTGGCTTTTGTTTTGTTTTCATCTGAAAATCAACTTTAAAGCTCTTTAACAAAGCACCTTTAAAATGCATAGACCTATGCAAGGATGAGACCCAAAAGCTACATTGACCATGCCACACTACAAATGGCTTATCATGATGAAAGCCCCTGAAGAAAAGCCGGCCAGCCCTGCAGGGTCCTGCAGGATGATTTGTACCTTTGTACTGGAAACATCCAGGCGTGAGGGAATGCTACTTCACCGGAGCCATTCGACCTTCTGGTGTCCCTGCAGGCCTGTCCTCCCTCTCACAACAATAGCAGGCTCTATTAGGAATCTATTTATTCCCTCAATAGTTACTCTACGCCTCCTATGAAGCAATGTGCTGGGCCCTTGAGACATACTAGTAAACAAATACAGATTCCTGACCTCCTGGCCCCTGGCTTCTAACAGGCTTCTAACCGGGAGCAGAGAGCTGAGAAAGACAGAGTCTAGAGTCCGCGGCTTCAGAAGTGGAGAAGACAAATTCACATGGAACTCTATCATATTGTGATCGGTAGTTTGCCAAATATATGGAAAATATAAGCAGTGGTTGGTTCTGCGGGGTACGTGGAATAGGGTATCATGGATGACCGCAGAGGGAGATGCAACCGCATAGTCCTGTGAATCATTGAGACTCCTTCAGCAGCAACGGACCGCCACCCTTCTGAATGTCCAGTTTCCTTCTATATTCACAAGAGAAAGAAAGAACTTTGAGAATTGGCAGCAGTGTGCCAGAGCCCAGCTCCAAGACAACAAGAGTTTCTGTCTGCCAGCCAGACAACACTCCCCTTCATAGCAACACACTTGGAACAAGGTCCAGTGGAAACATGTTTCTCTTCCAGTGGACGGAGGGAGGGAGGAAACCTCTGGCCGAACATCTGGTGCATTCTGTGCTGGACCATCCTCTCCACAGCATGAATGACACTTCCCTTGGGGAAAAGCCCTTTGCCCAGGGAGGAAACTAAAAAGAAGGAGTTGCCAGGGATCTCAAGGGCTCTCATCGCAGGAAATAACTCTGAGACAGAAAGCGATTGCTGCTTTATTATTTTTTTGGAGAAAGAAAAAAAGAACCTGCCCCCTTTCCAACTTGGAGATTGTGACACAGAACAGCTGCTGGAGACCTAACCCTTTCTGAAGATGCAAAAGGGGTGTGTGTGGTGTGTGTGTGTGTGTGTGTGTGTGTGTGTGTGTGTGTGTGTGTGTGTGTGTGAGTTCTTTCCCCTCTTGGCTTTTTGGCCAACAGGAACTCCCTCCCACATGACAACTTCTTGAACATCAACTGGACTTGAACATTTTGTCTTGGCCTTGCACATGTGTATTACCTAAATAGAAAACAACTGTGTGATTTTAAGCCTTACTGTGCAGCTGAGAAGCAGCCCTGAGCCCTGTCTCGGTGCAGGGATGATGGGAATGTATAGGAACAGTTAAATTATGCACAGTTAAATTCACAGTTAAATTCATTTTTCCTCAACGGAACTAGCTAGCATTGCCCAATCAGCGGAACGGGTGTTTCCAAAGTGAGACCACTATGCCACACTCCCAACCTTCCACACCCCACAGAGCCCTGCTGTAGCCTCCAAAGCCTTCCACTGCATACCTCAGGTTCTCCCTCCGCTGCACTTCTTCAGTTGCCATGTTTCTGGAAATGCCCTCTGTCCTCTGGTTCCTCCAGAACTGTGAGTACCACATCTCCTGGGGCCTGTAGGCCTGTGTCAGACCCTGTGCCCCCACCCCTCACTCAGCCACTCTTCACCCCAGCAGGAGCAAGCTACTCCCTTCCGACAGTCGCCAGCGTATTATCTTCCTATTGTCTGCACTTATCGCTCCGCTCTACCAACATCTGTTTCTATTTATCTCGCCTGCTCCATCCTGAACTGGTTGAAGGTAGGCACTATGCCTTTTTTTCACTTTGCATGACAGAAACTCAAATGTTTTTAAATCCACGATGGAGTGGGTGGGTGGGTGGGTGAGTGGGTGGTGGGGTGGATAAACAATTCTCTGCCTAAGAATGAAAGAGATGGATCAGACGTGATTGCACCTGTTTTATAAATTGGAAACTCTGCATAGACCAGGTCTGGATAGAGACCAACTGAAATGAGTGTGCCCCGTGTCCATCTCTAAGCAAAATCTGTTTCGCTATGGTCACATCACTATTTCAAGTCACCTTATGGAAGAGACCTGTTCCCAATCTCCTATGCAAGCACCACACCGCTGCACTTAGCCATTCTTCCCTCTCAAGCTCTGCCTCCCCAGAGCAGAACTTAATCTCTCCCTGGGTTCCTGCAGCGTCTTGCCACATGACTGACATGCCAATAACTGCTGTGGATTAGAGAAAACCTGTGCATGCTTTTGATTCCCGATAATCCCTTTTAGATGGTGGGGAAGTCTAGACCACCCTGTCCGCTGCCCAGTAAGAGTTGGCCCTAGGGCTTTATCCTTCCCCTTTGCTTCTCTGCCTTCTTCATCCTGGAGCTTAAGGAGCAAGTAAGCTCTGGGTAGAGGAAACCAAACAGTCAACAGTTTGGCCTACGGAATCTCATAGCCAATGTACTCCTTGAAAACTAGCTTTCCATTCACTCCGAGAGAGTTTATGTCTCTGCAAAGTATGTGGCCCTTTCAGCTTCCACCTGGTCCAGGAGCCTTGGAACCCTGCCAGGACCTGCAAGCCCACACCCCTTCTCACCCAGGTCAAGTGACAGGGAAGCACAAAGCCGAGAGATTAGCAGGCAAGAGAGTGGGGACAAAGCAAGAGAAGAATGGGGACTCTGAACAGATAAGCCTTGGTCAGGGCTGAACCCAGTTCACACAACTCTGTCCTGCTTGATTCCATCAGGTTAATGAGACATCAGTCAAGGGCTTTTAATTTAAATGATCTGCCCTTAGAGGAAATGAACAAATTGAACAACTATCCTAATAAACCACACGTGATTATTTTTTTTCTACATCCCAGGCATAGTGGTATGCACTTACGATTCTGGTGCTCAAAAGAGGGAGACAGAAGCTTAATGAATTCATGGCCATCCTGGGCTACATAGTGAACTAATATTTCAAAGTCAATAAATATCTCCAAATGGTTAACATGATAGCATGCGTTTATTGCACATGTTTTTAAAAACCCTCATATTCTGAAATCATTCTTCTCTAACATATTGAAAATTCACAATAGAAAAATCTTAAAATTGGTGCCTTTTTTTAAAAGATTTTTTTTTCTGAATACCAGACTATTTTGCCATTTCTGAATGCTAAATACTTTGGCTTTTGGAAACCAGAATTTAGAAGTCTTTTGTTCTCATTATGTATATGTGGAAATCAACTGCCATTTTTATGTTTGTTTAGTGAAGTGCCCCTGTTGAACTGGTCTGGGTTATTTTATAGTTGATTCTGTTGTTTTCTTCATCAACAAATAAGTACCTAAATATGGGGGAAAATAACTCAGAAAATTCTCAAATGGTTAAAAAAAAAATCCCCTTCAACCCCATCATCCAGTCACCTTCATGCTATAGTCTTAATTTACTGTTTTTTAATCTGCTTTTCTCATTGATATTTGGCATAATGCTGTGGACATTTTTCTGTCCATAAGTATTACTCTATCTCCTCAAGTTAAAGACTGTAAATACTTACAAATACAATGCATTCCATAATATATAGTTAGCCACACTGTATTGTTACTGCCAAATATCGTTTTTAAAGACTGGGTCTTTTTGTATAGCTCAGACTAGCCAGGAGCTCCCCATGCAGCCCAGGCTAGCCAATATTGACAAGGAAAAGAAGTCTATACATGTTCAAAGTTGGTGTGACTTTTTTCTGAATATTCTCCATGTTTGGCTAGTTGGATGAAAACAGAGGTCTGACTATGCCATATAAACATGTCCTGAGCTCTGTGGACACCTTTATTGTCCTCTTGTAAGTGACACTAAAATGGAAAAAAAGTATGGTATTCCACCACCTTGACTAGAGTCAAGAGTTGCCTGAAAGAGAGACCGTGCCAATCATGGAAACTGCTTGCCGATTGGGTGAAGGAACATGCCAGAATATACCCGGAAAAACACAGATCTCTTAGGACAGAACTTTGTCACTGTGTGTTATGGAAGGTGTCCACTTGTAACAGTGAACTTGGGCTTCCTAAATGCAATAGAATACAATCAATGGGTAGTTTAAAATGTTGTCTACAACTGATGCTATGTTTGTCTCCAATCTAATTAAGACTATCTTGTCTGTCTTCCTCCATCATATCCCAGTTCCCACACATGGCCCATGGCATTTCTCCAGTCAATTTGGAAGGTATCTTCTACATCTGCTAGTATAACAAAGCTACAAAGGCCGGTTCTGGAAATGCCTTCAGAGAACTCATATTAAATAATGGAGCATTCCTTACCATCCTCCTAGGAAACACTGCTGTAAAGTAGCAGTTTCTCAACCCCTCTGAAGAGTCAAATGACCTTTGCACAGGGGTCACCTGAGACCATCAGAAAGCACAGATATTTACATTATGATCCATAACAATAGCAAAATTATAGTTATAAAATAGCAACAAAAATACAATTATGGTTGGGGGTCACCACAGCATGAGGAACTGTATTAAATGGTGGCAGCGTTACGAAAGCTGGGACCACTGAGAGACAGACTGAATGTGAATGAATGGTTAGAACTGCGGGCAGTCGTTCTGCCTCACTAAGATGGAAGGAGCCTCGCTCTCTTCAGTATGGACTGCGGGCTCCCAGTGTCAGTATCCTCTAAACAGTGGCATTGACCGATAAAGGCCATGTTCTGACTTCTGCGTGCTGCCCTCTCTTTCAGCAGTCACCCGCTCCTTCACAAAGTTCTGAGGCAGCAATGATGACCGCATAATCACCGTGTCTTCTTCCTCTCCAGCTTCACTGCCAATTGTCCCTAGTCCCTTCTTAAATAAAATGCTGCATACCCACCTCTTATTCTTCTGCCTCTGAAATTTCTAATTAAGCCTAGCATCGTCCAGGCCTATATAAAGGTATATGACCAATCCTCCTTACGATACTAAAATGGGCTCATGCCCTTAAGACTTTATAAGCATATATTCTTTCGCTCTTCCTAGGGACATAGGTCACTGATGCCTTCTAGAGAGGGCAGAAGGTGGCTTTAGGGAGCTGCAGAGATGGCTCGGTGGTTAAGAGTTAATATACCTGTCACAGAGGACCTGCGTTCAGTTCCTAGCACCTACATTGGGCACCTCACAACCTCCTGTCATTCATCCCCAAGGCGTCTGAGCCCCTCCACTTTCCTCTGCAGGCAGCTGCCCCACTCACACACATAAATATATAATTTAAAAAGAAACTATCTTTAACAGTGGCTTTACTCTAGTGAATTATAGAGCTAGGAAATAATTATTTCCTAGCTTCATAGATGATTTTGCCTTTCGTCCTGGAGAGAAACATCCCCTAGCCATCCCGCTGTCAGAATGAATGGTCAGGAACAGACACAAAGGTTCTGCTCAGCTCTGATAGCCTCCAAACTCAACTAGGACAGTGGCAACTGTAGTCGCTGAAACACATCAGAAACTGACAATCTACTCCTTCTAGCCGCGCAGCTAGCAGGTAGAGCATAGTGTAAGAAAGCCGGCCTCAGCAATAAGTGCACTGATGATATTGTTTTCCATCCCGTGTAGGACCCTGAAAAGCAACACTCAAACACAATAGGCCTTCAGATGCACTGTGACCATGTCAGGTGCTGACAGCTGAGTAAACTAAGATCATTTTAAACTTCCAACATGGAAACCAAAAAGAGGAATCTAGAAGAATGATGTTAAACCCTTCTTCTTCTCAACCAGGGATGCCTTAAGAGGTCAGGGTCAAACAGATCCTTGGCCAAGCCAAATCCAAAGGAGAATTGTAAGACAAAATGTCAACTCTTACTCAATGCTTACTGCTAAAGAAATTCTTCAAGACCCTGGAATCTTAAGTAATTTCTTTTCAGTCCATAGCATGTGGCCTGCATTTGCAATCTAGAATTTAAATTGGGTTCTTGCTCGTCGTCAGAAGATCCCAACAAATAAGAGAGGTCATAAATAGAAAGTTCCCCTGTTGGGGAATGACAAGAGACTGGATAGTTTTAATATTTTGCCTCTAAAACGGAATTGAAAGACACCAGCTGACATGGATCTCTCAAATCTGGCAAGCAACTTCTTGAACTATGTCTAATTGTGATTTGCATGGTGGGGTTTTATTTGTTTTATTGCCCAAATTCTAAGGTTCCAATTTCCCAATGTAATGCTAAACAGCTTGCTGGCACTCTGTGGCTAAGAGGGGTTCCGCAGAGCCAGTGAATCTTGGACTCGGAAAGAAAAATGAATCAAATCATCTCATTTCAATAAACTAAGGCCAGAGAACTGAGGTGTCAAGAAGAGCTTTGGAGCTACAGACTGTGGGTGAACCTGGCTGTCCTTCCTACATGTGCCATCATGACAGGATTTCTTAACCTAGCCATCTTAGTTTCTTCAACTATAAAATGAAGACAAAAAAAAAATACAGCCCTCTGGGTTGTTGAGGAGGGATATACAAAAGAAAAATATTTAGCTGCATTCTTATACATACTTAAAATGGTCAATAAGTTATTTTATTGTTATTTCATCAGCAGCACCTGGCATTTATTGTTAGTAAGAAAGATGGGGTTTAGTATAATTATTATATTAGTACTATTTTTACAGACTGAGGTAGCAGAGGTTACTTATTTAAAAAGTAGATGTAGTAGTGCATATCTTATCTTTAATCCCAGGATGCAGAGGCAGGCAGATCTCTGTGAGTTTCAGGCAAGCCACTGAGGCCTTATTTGGGGGGGGGGAAAGGAAGGCGAGAAAGAAAGAGGGGGAGATAGAGACCTAGAACACCATGATTTACATCTAAATAAATGACATTTAAGTCATCCAAAAAATTAATCCCTTTTAGGATCACAGACTGAATATCCTTAGTCAAAAATTTTTGCAGGAAGAAAGAGCCACAGTTTCCCATGAGTGCTAGGCACTGGATATGCATACAACCAAGAAGCAAGCATATTCTTATAGGTCCAAAAGAGCTCTTGGAAAGACTGTAGCTGCTGTCACACAAACACACAAACCAGGAACTACTGCAGTCACTTCCTGAGTTGAATGTGTGTGTGTGTGTGTGTGTGTGTGTGTGTGTGTGTGTACATATCCATGTTTTGTGGAGTAACACTTACACTAACTAGTTATCAATACAGGGAAGCTAGTTGGCTGCTCTGGAAAGCATTGTAAAGCATTGCAAAGGTTCCTGTTTCTCTGGGCTTCCATTTTTGTAGCTGTCATTGCTTTTGATTTGAGGCCGGGGCACCCAAACTATGAAGCACACATGAACTGAATAGCACAGTTCTGGTTACAAAGCAGCTCCAGGCTCTACCACGCCCATGTGAGGATGATGCTACCGGTCTCAGGACCTCACTCAGCAGCACTGCAGGACTCACCTGGATACACTTTGGAGCTTGTCTACTAAGATGGGTACTTAGGAAGCAGAGTCACCTGGGAAATAGAAGCAAAGATATCTGCTGAGACTAAGCACAAGGCTGCACACCGCAGGTGCAAGGCACACCTAGCCAGAAAGAAATGCACAAGAGAAGTGCTGAGGCTCCTCACCAAAGGATGGCCAAGGCTTTGGTCTTGCCCAAGAAACAGGCTAGTTCTTTAGCCTCTGATAACCTCAAGAATCTGAAGCCCTCAGGCTCCTTTAAGTGATTCCAGGACAGGGAATGTAGGAAGAGCTTCCTACAGGGGACCAGAATGACAACAGATCCCTCCACAGTAACAGGAGTCCTTTAAAGACCTCCACCCAGAGGCACCAAAAGATGATTTTGAAGACTGACTTGCCCCGATTGTTAAGACTCACAGACTTTTAAAAAACTCTTTGAACTGGTTTTGCAAACTTTCCTGCTTCTAGATTTGTTTAAAAAAAAAAAAGAAAAAAAAGAAAGAAAATCGTATTTCCCCATGAAGGGTAGACTCCCAGTGGGCACTCAAAGTTCCCTGCCTTATTCCCACCAAGAAGGGATGGCCCAGCTTCCCCTGGAGGTTCTGGAACGACACCTACACCATGGGGCCATCAAATTCACCAGCTTCTGCTATAAGAAGAAAAAAATGACCTCAAACATCCTTCCCTCTCCCCCACTCTGCTGGAGACCCTGCTTTGTTTGGTGGCACTAGAATTCAGGAAATATTCATAGACTGTATCACACCATTTAAAATTGTATTGTCTTTTATTTTCAACTTTTTCCAGCAAAATATTGCTTTCTAAAATAAATTATATACAATTGTAAATACGTTCATATGTATTCTGCAGCCCTCTCTAAACAAGGCAGGGCACAAAGCAGAAGCAGGGCTCAGTGACCACGCTGGGATGGATGGCTCGCTCAGGCATTCCTGACATGCAGTTTTCTCCAGAGTCAGTGCCTTCTCAGCAAGGGGTAATTAATTTACAAATTCATCTTTGGAAAATAGGCCTGATCCCCAATACCCTCCCAGATACTTTGCAAAACCCTGGCAGCTTTTGTGTGTCTTGGAGATTCTGCTTCCTGTGATTGGAGACCCAGCCCTGGGTTCTCATTTCCTTGATTCTGATCTGGTCCCATCAAGAGGTCACCCTGGTGATTTAAAGGAAGAGGCCCTTGTAGAGCACCTCAAATCCAATTGCATCCCGCTAGGTGAACAAAAGTTCCTCCAATGAAGGAGTTAAGTTAAAAAAGAGTCCTGTGAAGCTACAGTCTCAGTAGAGTTAAGGAGGCCAAGGAGGATCTCACACAGAAGTTTCCCCGGGATTAAAGAAACAACTGTCGCCTTAAATATCATTAAATTGCTGCTTCAAATATTAGTGTCACTCATATACTAAATGCTTTAAAATTCTCATGAAGCAGAAAGAGGGAGGGAAGAAGGAAGGGACAGAAGGAGGCGGAAGAAGGAAGGGAGCAAGCCCAAACTTTTGACATATACCCATCTCTTCTGCTACTTGATGTGAGCCACTGAGGAATTCAAATAGGCAATTAGAAAAGGATCATTGCTAGGGACTGTGTGTCTGTTTACCTAGAAATAAAGTTACAAGACCCATACCTAAAAAGAAGACAGGAAAGTACAAGGGTGTAGGTGTTGAGATGTATTCCCTAAGGAAAGGAAGAAGGCAATGAGGTTGACTACAATTTTTTATAGAAATGTATGAAACTGTCAATTACTTAAAAAAAATTCATCAGGTTCAGCAGAACCATAGTTAAGGGTGAGAAATTTACCCACACACTGAGGCTGTCTCTGATCACAGGCAGAAATCTGTGCCCAGGACCTGTCCCCACCACGTTTGTTTGCCTTAGCCCAGCCCTCCCTCCCCTTGGAACCTACACCCAATATTTCCAATATTTCTTCCAATATTTCTTCCAATATTTCTTCAGACTACGCTGGCCCTGTTGGCTCTTTTTTTTTTAACTTTATTTAACTTTTTTTCATGCGCATTGGTAAAACAATGTCAGATTCTCTGGAACTGGAGTTACAGACAACTGTAAGTTGCCATGTGGATGCTGGGAATTGAACCCACCCCGGTCCTATGGAAGAGCAGAGCAGTCAGTACTTACTTATAGAGTGCCCTCTTTGTAAACTAGGTGGGGCATCAGTAATCACTTGCATTTTAAAGACAATAAAGCAGGCTATGTGCATTCACTAACCTCTCCTTCGCTACAATGCTGCCTCACACAGAATCTAAGCTCTTACTCATTTTCCTCCTTCCAAATTTCAGCTCTGACCCTCCTGGTCTTTGAATTCTAGCATTCTTTGGAATTTGAATAGGCAACTGGAAGTGTGGGCTAAGAGACTCCAAGGTCACCGCCTGCCAGGTGCTAGAGGATTGCCCCACTTCCCCAGACTCTGCTCTAGTCCCCCCTCCCCCCGCACCTCTGGCAACTAGCACCTGGGTGTAAGGTGCCTTGTGAAGCAAAGAGCCCCTTGGTAATCAGACACGCGTCTCCAGTCCCCAGCAGCAGATCCAAGACAGAAGAGGCGGCGTGGCTGCTGCCTGCAGTATTCCACTACTGACTGGTAAGTATAGAAGCTGTCGATTTACGATTTAAAAAAGCGGCGCGTTTCTTCGAATATTAATATTAATAACTGCAATAGTTAACACATGAAAAGACCTTTTCATCTTCAAAGCACTTCTCGCGAATTAACCCCTTACAGCTCTCTCTGGCCAGGGTTCTGGGAACAGCAGGTAAGCTAGAAGAAGAGAGGCCACCCAGCCCGCCCTGCGTGATCCGGTGCCTGCCAAACCAAGGGGGCTTCTCACTAGATTAAAAAGGTGCTGAAGTAATCCAGACCCCGTTGATGAAAGAGTTAGAGTGTTAGTAATTTTACAAATCAAACGGAGCGGCCAGAGGTACGTTTTGGGATCTGAATTTCCTGTTGTTTCCCACCCAGTTCCATGCAGCGATACAAAGTCGGAAGGAAAACAGCTTTGAGATGAAAACCCAAAAAAAGGGGGAGCCTTACAATGGAATATCATGATCTCGCGCCACCCAGCATCTTTGGACAGTCCCCTCTCAGCAAAGTCTGCTTTGAAAGGTTATAGCAGACATTCTTAGAGTAACAAGAAGACCCTTGGAAAGTGGAATTGCCGTCCCAACTCCAGCCTCCCTCGGTAGCTGGGGTCCAAGCCCTCAGTGCAAGGAAGAAGACCCCTCTAACCTGCAGACACCCCTACAATTACGGACCTACAGGGCCTGCAAGAATTGTTGGGCTTTTGCAGGACGTAAGTCACAAGGTTGAAGAAACGACCCAATAGGCTGGCTTGCCTTCAGAAGGTGTGAATGAGAGCGATTTGCCCCCCTGTGAAAGTCATTCATTAAATCACTGGTAAGGGGGAATGGGCAGGAAAGGCAAAACAGTAAACTTTCACCAAGAAGGAAAAAAGAAAAGAAAGTTTCTAAGTGCAGTTTTATTTCTCCGGAAGGGTCTGCAAAGGACATTCACGTTTGTGAAGTGTCATTTGCAAGGATTTACAATGTGAGTGGTTTTGCCTTTGGGGGCGGGGGTGACAAGAGTTGATTTTGAGCTTGTCTAATGAGGTTGGGAAGTAATTTTGAAAAAATATTGTTAAACAATGGAATAGGTAAATAGGGAAAGAGATTTTTAAGACAGGAAAAGAAACCTGCTGTTTCTTAAAACTTTCCCAGTTTACCCTTTAATTCATAAAATATAGAGGAGAGGAAAAATGGGATGAAAATTTTCAACAGAAACTCAGCCCTCACTTACGACTTTGCCGGAGAGATGGGTGAGGAATGAAGCGAGCTTCTCCGAAGGTCCGTGGGCTCTTTGCTGCTACTACCTGCGGGAATCCTCCACTCGCTCCAGGCTAAAGAGGATGCAGAGACCATAATGCTCCTAAGAGAGCTGCCTCCTGAAACGGGAGGTGTGGTCAAACGAGGGAAGCAGAAGAGGCGGTCTCCAGCCAGCCTCTGGCACTGGGGCAGCGGTCAAAAGCCCAGCAAATAGTGCCGCTGGCTCTCTGTGGCAGCACCAAATCACACCTGATTATTTTTATCCTTCAAGTGATACTTCAAATAAATATAACTGAGCCAGGGGCATAGTTGGGAGGAAGGTGAGCCAAGGAGAGCAAGCTAGTTACTTGGGGTGCTCTACTAGACATGTGACTACTTCTATCCCATGTGGTTGGACTCTCTCAGTGGAATTGTGTTCACCTAGGCTGAGTTGGGGGAGGGGCGGGTTGCTGTAAAATCACTCAGGGGAATGTCTCCAGTCTCTCACTGTCACAGGGGAATGTCTCCAGTCTCTCACTGTCACAGGGGAATGTCTCCAGTCTCTCACTGTCACAGGGGAATGTCTCCTGCCTCTCACTCGGAGGACTGGACTTAGGTTTCTTGTTGTTCTTCATTAAGCTGATGTGTGACGTGTGCACGGTGCACACTGGGTGTGTGCTGATAATCACGTGTGTGCACTGAACATCACAATGCATTCCTTCACAAAAGTCTGATGATTTGGGTCCACATCATGCCAGATGATCTCACCAGCCTCCACTCTCTAACTGGGTCTGATAGAAATGCAGTCAATTGCCCAGACTGTATGTGACGGGGAGATGGCCAAACAGGAAGCTGGGGTTTCTGAAAAGTAAAGCTAAAGTGTCTCTTCACATAAACCTGGTTCTAGGTGACCTTTGCCACAGAAGAGCATTGGTGGCTCTGATGGCTTTGGTGATGCCTGCCATAGGTGAGAATTAATAGTGGCTCTGATGGCTTCAGGTGATTTCTGGCATAGGTGAGCACTGGCAGATTTGGTTTTTCTATGATGTAGGGATTAAAAGGCAGAAATATTAACATGTATCATTTTGAGAAAATAAAAGCAACACAGGAGCCTAGAAGCCACTGTAGACAAACACACACAGCATCTTTTCTTCACTTTTCATTCACAGGGATGATGATAAGAATGTCACAGAGAAATCTCATTGGGAAAGTCTTTATCTGCCTGCAGTTCCAAGACTTTGTCTCTAAGATTCCATTTATACTGAATAATGGATGAGTCAAGATTTGCACAATTGCTTCCTTCCCTTCTTAATGAAGACACAAATACTCCACTTGGAAGTCCACAAAGACCTACAGCGTCATTCAGAAAACCATGGTGTTCATCCTTCATCATACTTGTTAGTAGCACAGTTCCTATAAGCTTGTGGCTAAAATAGTATTTAACGCGCATGTTCCTCTCCTGTGTATTAACACGACTTGGATGAAAGCCAGGCTTTGCTATTGGATCGGTCAGTTTAGTTTAATAAATGTCGTACACCAGGCACTGTTCTCAGGACGAGGGATCTAACCAGATCACATTTCTGTGAGAAGAGACACATGCAAGCCAGTCATCTCCAGAGAGCGTAATGTCAGCCGTGAGAGACGTCTATGAAGCTAAGCCACTTCAGCCTGTCAGTTAGTTCAGGCATGCTGCCCTGCTTAAACAGTGCATGGTCAATTAAATCCATCACAACTATTAACAATCGTAACCACTATGTGTACAAGATAACTGGACAAAAAATAAATGTTGATTTTTGTTCTATCAAAGTGTATGGTGTAATTGAGAGACGTTTTGCCCTGCACTTGTCTAGTAGAATTCATATCCAGTCACCTGTAGGACCTTAGGGCCATCCTCTTCTGCAACCTGTCACAGTACAGAGGAGAGGAGAAATCCAAATGGTAAAAAAGAAGCCATTGCTAGCACAAAGTGCCTAGCCTCTAGGCTATAGAGAATGAATACTCAGGAAAGCAGAAAGTTATATTTTAGACAGTATCTTCAGAAACACAGCATTGGATAGATGTCTACATACAAAAGAAGTAGTGAAGCTAGATTCCTACCTCTGGAGAGTTGTTTCTGTGCAAGCAGAAAGATCTGAGTTCAATCCCTGTACCCACAGAAAAGTTGGTTGTGGCATCATGTGCCTGAAGTCTTAGTACTGGGGAGGTAGAAACAGAAAGGTCTAGCTGGTGCATCGCATCTCATGGGCAAGCTCCGGGTTTGGGAAAATGCAGTCAGTAGTGCTAGATGGCCAAGCTCCAGGTCCAGAGAAATGTAGCTAGTTGAGCTGCACGGACGAGTTCCGGGTTCAGAAAAACGCAGCTAGTCACGCTGTGTGGGCAAGCTCAGGGTTCAGAGAAATACAGTCAGCAGAGCTGTAGGGACAAACTCCAAGTTCAGAGAAATGCAGCTAGTCTCGATGCGTGGACAAGCTCAGAGTTCAGAGAAATGTTGTTCAGATGGTCTTGAATCAAGAATCTCCTGTGAATGAGCATGACTTGGAAAAAAAAAAACCGATTCCTTGGTACTGGTTCAGCCAGTTTAGTTCAGTAAGTGTCTGCGCTAGGCCCTCTTGTAGACACGAAAATGGATCAAGATCACACTGGTGAGGGAAGTGAGACACATAAGAAAGGGACATGCGTGTTTCGAAAAGAAATGAGGTGGAAAGTGATTAAGTAGGACATCCGATATCGGCCTCTGGCTTCCATACACACGAACACTTACCCTCACAGTCTTCTAAGACGTTGTGATAATAAAATTTATGCCACAATAAAAAACAATTACTCTGTCTCAACTTGTATTAAATAAACCATAACGGGAATAAGTGCCGTGATCACAGATGGCCCAGAGCGAAGACAATCCTTCAGAAGAAGGGGTTATAAACTAAGGCTAGGGAGGTGGCTCAGTTGGTGGAGTGCTTGCCTAACATGGAGGAAGTCCTGGGTTCAAACCCAACCCTGCATACCCTGGGTGTGGTGGCCCACACCTGAAATCCAGAAGAGAGTATTGAATTATGGCAGGCAGCATGGTCTCTGCATTCCATAGAGGTGGCTCGTTGACAGAAAGCAACTTCAAGGAGACAAGATTTAGTTCAGAATTCCAAGTGACAGTCCCCCCACCCTGTGCAGAGAAGTCATAGCAAGAACTTGAAGCGTCTAGTCACATCACATCTGAAGTCAAGAGTCTAGGACATGAGGGCATACATGTTACTGCTCAGCTAGCCTTTTCATTCACACATATGAGCCTGGGCCCAACCCATGAAATGGGCCACCCACATTCAGGAGGGGACATCTCTCCTCCATGTATCCAGTTTTTAAAACTTCCCCTCACGGGCATGCCCAAGGTCCAACTTTAATGAGGTCATCCCTCACTGAGACCCTCTTCCTAGGTGAGTCTAGCTTTATCGAGCTGACAATTAAAGCAAGTCACCACAGAGAATTATTCCAAAGAAAGAAAGAAAGAAAGAAAGAAAGAAAGAAAGAAAAAAAGAAAGGAAGGAAGGAAGACAGAGCACCTTTTTTCTCAGCCTTATGTCTGTAGGTTAGCTTACATGAAGGATGATGCCACTATGGTTCAGACGGTACTACTGAGACAGCAGAGCATGCATGAATTTCCAGAACAATGGCCTCCAAGCTACGGCTGTTGCAGCTGTGAAGAGGCCCTTTCCCCTTCCTCATCCTAGCAAGCTACTGTGCAAGGCAGTGTCACCTAAAGAAGAAAAGGCAGTAGACTCCTGGATATAATGTGTAGCGAGGGCCTTCCTTCAGCTCTTCACTGTCAATCATCTCTCGATTTCACCACAGGCGCTAAAACGTAGGCGTTGTGTCCCAACATCTTACTGTGGTTCTTTATGCCACTCTGCACATGGCTAACTGAGTCTGAAATGAGGAGCACCATTATATTTAAGGAAGCCCCGAACAAAACACTAATGACTTTCTGCACTTTGCATGTTAAATTATTCTTCTCACTTATTTGTGGGGGAAAAAACTCCCTTCTGATGCTTTGGAAGACTTCCTTTTCATAGGAAAAAAAACACTTGAAAAAAGTATCAAAACGGTAGAGGTAAAAATTCAGACTCCATTATAGGCACAGTTGTCACCAAATATCAACGCTGCCACAGAAAGCTAAGATGAAAGGAAGGAGAGGAGCGGAGAGCCCGTGTCTAGTCACACCCGGGCTCTGGAACCTCTTATCCCGTGCTTTGTAATGAATCGCCTTCCTTCACATGATCAAAAGCCAAGGCCCTGTCCCGAGCCCCAGCTGGAACCGAGGTGGCACACATCTGCATGCTCACATCTGGCACCCAGGCGTTCTTCCTTCTGCATGTGCCAGAAAGTCTATCTAAAGGGAAAATGGACTTCTTGGCATCGTCCTCCAGGACCTGGTAATGTGTTGCACCCCTCTTTCCTGCACCAGCTTTCTGTTTTGAACTTCCTTTCTGCCATATGGAATGGGCTAGAAATGGGGCCCCACATGCGTCTTGTGCAGAACGGTTTGGATGATGGTTGCTGATGCATCTTCACACCATTCCTATCCCGACTGATGAGCAACCTTTGGAACCCGCAGATTCGGATGCAAGGCAGTGGGTGAGAGCTGACTATCTAGTGCCCCACTGAAGCCCTATCCCTCACCACCTCCTTATTCCTCCTTCTTTGGACCCCATTTCTCTCCCTGTCCTTCTGTCCCCCTTGACTCTTCTCTCTCAAAATATCTCTCACTTTTTCCCACCATCAGTCTAACTCACAGGACATTCCTGGTCACAAAAACAAGATGAATATATGGTGGTAGCATCTACAAGCCAAAAGGTGTGGATTTGAAACCAATAGTCTCCACCTGATAAAGATTACATTAAAGCACAGGAGCCTAGAGCACGTTTAAAGACAAATTTCACCTAGTCACAGCCTAGCCCTGTTCCTTTCTATGTTACCATGGGCACTTTATTTACAGTTGCTGAATTACATACCATACCCAGAAGATTTTTGTGAAAGCTAGAAAATCAGTGAGTACAATGTATTTAAGCCAATGCTGAGAGGAAAGATTGTGGCTAATTGGTGTGAGAAGTCCTTCTGTCTATGTGTTGCTTTTATTGGTTAATGAATAAATCTGTTACGGCCAGTGGCTTAGCAGAAGAGAGCTAGGTGGGAAAACTAAACTGAATGCTGGGAGAAAGAAGGAGGAGTGAGTAGGATGCCATGTTGCCACCAGAGGGGAAAGACATGAGCTGCTAGTTGGAACCTTGTCGGTAGGCCACGAGACTTATGGTAAAATATAAAATAATAGAAATGAGTTAATTTAAGATATGGATTAGCCAGAAATACACTTAAGCTATTGGCCAAACAGTATTGCAAATAATCTAGTTTCTGTGTGACTATTTCGGGTCAGGGCAGCTGGGAATGAACAAGCGGCCTCCGCCAATAGCTAATGACTGGCACTATGGCTGAACCCAAGACTGCTTCTTACTCCATTCCTAAAGACTCCTGCATATTAGAGGAAAGCTAGGGTTCTGACTGCCTCATGGCTGAACGCTCGACTGCTCATCAGGACAGGAGAGGTTGGTGCAATGCCTAGTAAGATAATTAGGAGGTGCTTGCTAGAGAGGGTGTTGTCCTGCAGAGTCTAGCAGACAGCTACAACTACAGTTTGGTGGCCCACACAGGAAAATGTGAACTGTCTTCCTTTCCCTTTTAGTAAATGCCCTCTGATCGCAAGCTGAGCCCAATCTCAAAATCAGATCTTTCCAAGACACCAAAACAGGAGCAACTCTTTGGGTTTCCCCAGCAGCCTCCTTTCATGGGGGGAGGGGGCACTACCATTAATGCACTCCCTAGTCTATGATAGACAAAAATGATCCTCAACTTTCTCTCTTTGGTGGAAAGCTGCAAGGGATTATGGGAACGGTCTGGGCTCTCCTTTCTCCAGAGTCCTTGGGTAGTGGTGGCCTGAGCTCTGTGCCTTGGGCATCTCCTCCCATGGGCTAACTTAGTTTCATCTACTGAGAAAAGATGCCTCTCAGAGGAATAACACTGTGACCAAGAACTTCTGAAGCCAAAAGTCTGTGGGATAGAAAGCATCCTTGGAGGTTTGCAACCTCATCACCTCTCAAGTAAGTAAACAGTTAGAGAGATGAATCTCTTGGTGTCACATATCTTCAGTGTTAAATGGTCAGCCTACATTCGAATGTCAGCTGCATGCAGCTCATCATGAATGAGGCTGGAGGAGTATCACTGGCTAAGTGACCACATTGAAAAGGCAAAATTCTAAATAAGCTAATCTGTTGTTAGAACAAACCTCCCATTTTCTCACCGAAAGCAGTGGATTGCCCTGGATATTTCAGGTCCCATAGACCAGAGAGCAGAAGTAGCACCAGTTCACCACAGAGCACTCACCATGGCTTTGGCTGTCTCCTAAGTCCAGCAACCACAGCCATCTGCAGTCATGAGGGTGCTGAGAGATTTACAGACCATCACCTTTGCTGACTAAATGCATTCATTGTGCTGGCCTGAAGCTGATGAATGATTGGGAATAGATCAGCTTGTTTTTGAGCCTTTTTAGAACGTCAGTCAACGGAATGCCAGGTTTGTTACAGATGTCTTTATTCTAGATACTTCCTCTGCTTCTTGAATATAGCAATGACCACTCCTGTCCTCAGGGACTTAGGAAGCGAGCTAAGCGATCCTGATGTCTCACACTCTTGTGCATTTCACAGAAATCTGATTCTATCTCTTCAAGGAGACAGTCTTTGGCCATCCCTGTATCCTGTCTCTCATTAGATTCTGGATTCTCACTGTGGGTTTTAATCACATACTATTTCCCTCATATAGCAAAATTTTTATTTTTTCAATATTTCATTTTTTTTTTGCTTGTAGTAAAAGCATTAGTCCTTTTACCGTTGTTCCTTCAACATTTATCCTGTGTCCTTGCCTGAAATCTAAATCAAAGCTAAATAAATACTTGAGAGATGGATGAATCTGTGGATAGATAGTTGATGATGGATGGATGTGTGAGTGAGTGGGTGAAATGAGTTAGTGGATGGATGATGGATGGATGGATGGGTGGATAGATGGATGAATGGATTTATGGATGGATCCATGAGTGATAAACAGCTAGATGAAGGACAGAGGGTGAGTCAATGGATAAAGAGACCAATAAAGAAGTATTTGAATGTTGGAGGTATAGAACTTAACTTGTCTAATTATTTCTTAATTTTTTGTGGTGCTGGGAATCAGAACCAGGTCTTATCTGTACTAAGCAAATATTCTCACACTGAGCTGCACCTGGGGCCCCAGGCTTTGTTCTTTGATCTTTTCATTGCTTCTGCTGGTGTCGCATAATGAAATACCAAACTCTGGCAGCACCAGTCATCTCTGGTAGACACCATAAAACTGTTGCACAATGAACCGTTTTCCCCAATCAACATAAAAATAAACCTGTCAGGAGAATAATTTACCTTTTATGTAGCACAAAGTGAAGAGATGACAATTGACCAGAAAATTCAGGCTGTGTAAACAGACAAAATGAGTCACCACTCTTTGGGGCTATTATCTGAGTAACTTGGTCTCCATCTGGTCTGGTATTCCTGATTCTTTGTCTGGATACATTCCCCATTTTATTTTTCCTTGAGGAGGAGTAACATAAAAGAAACTGTGGTTTCCAGTCTAAGTCCAGATTTGGGGGCTACATAATCTCCCTTGGAAGCAAGTCCTACAAAGTTTTTTTTTAATTTTTTTCAATAATATGACCCTTGAAGGAAGGTAGACAGTATGATTTCCCCACATTCCACAGTTTTAGTTGACTGTTGAGACAGTTTCTTCACCACCCACAAACTTGGCGAAGAGGCTGCCTTTTGGTGTTCCTTGAATATCATCCTTGGCTGTTTAGCACTGTGGAGATCATAGTAGTGAACAGAGTGATCTGCCCAGACAGAGCAGTGAACACAGTGATCCGCACAGACAAAAGCCAAATGGTATCCAAAGGAGGGGCTGAATATCCCAGGGCACACATTAACCTTTGCCTCGGTGCCTGCTGCAGAACTGTCTAAGTTAGTAGACCGCAGCTTCACATTTGAGATCATTTGAGTTTTAGATCTAAAAGCTGCCCAAACTGTGCTAATCCTGCTACGATTTGTCCTGGCTGAAGAGCATTCTTCACAGTGAGCAGGTGGAGAGCAATCCTGTCCTCTCCCTGATTTCAGACCAGGGCAGAGTATGGCAAGGAAGATGTTGGCTACAAAAGCCAATGGTTTACCAGCACATCTGCCCCAAGAGCTCTTTAAAACCAACTAAGGAAAATCACATAGCTTTGAGTTCAAGTCTTGAACCAGCAAGAAAGCATCTGAAGCCATCAAAGATACTGATCTTACTCTCTGCAAACAGCTCATTATCTGAAGACACTGAGCTAATCAGGCAGCTTCTTTCATTTCACATCCCAGCTCATCCCTGGCAGAGGCATAACACAATGCTGTCTAGTACTTTTGATTTGATTTGGGTGACATAAAAAATAGGGGCGTGTATGGGGTCTACCAGATGGCTCAGGGGGTGAAGGTGCTTTACTGTGCCAGCCTGAGTTGGAGACCAGAAACCATGGTAGGTGGAAGGAGAGAACCCGTTCCTGAAAGTAGTCCTCTGATCTCCTCACCCATGTAAAATCTCTCTCTCTCTCTCTCTCTCTCTCTCTCTCTCTCTCTCTCTCTCTCTGTCTGTCTCTCTGCCACTTCCCTCCTCTCTCTGTCATACTAAACAAAATAAAATAACAAAAAAGCATACATTTTTGAAATAATGAGTGTTTGGATAGGGAATACTTCTGAAGAGGGCACAAAGATACAAGAAGATTGCGGTGATTTGAAAGAAAATGGCCCCCAAAGGGTGTGGCACTATTAAGAGGAAGCGTGTCACTGTCAGGGCAGGCTTTGAGGTCTCTTTCACTCAAACTTCCCTCATTGTGACAGTCAATTGACTTCCTGCTGCCTGCAAGATGTAGTACCCTCAGTTCCAGCACCACGTCTGCCTGCACGCTGTCATGCTCCCTGCCATGATGATAATGGACTAAACCTCTAAACTGTAAACAAATCACCCCAATTAAACGTATTCTGTGTAAGAGTTGCCATTGTCATGGTGTCTCTTCACAGCAATAAAAACCCTAGCAAAGACAAGGAGTAAAAGTAAAATAATTTTTAAAAGTATTGCTTCTTCTTGTTCTAAGTGTGCTCAGCATTCTGATGGGACAGAGATACAGAAGATTCTGGAGAAGGTCTGCCTGGAAAATGACCAAAATGCAAACACCTTCAGGGGGAAGAGTCCATGTGGATGTTATGATCTTCCCTTAAATATCACTTTCCAAGACTGAAAGCCAATGAGTTGTTCTCTTTTGGCAGTGCTGGGGGCAGAGAGGTAGAACCTGGGGCATTGAGCATGTTAGATGAGCTGCTATGGTAGAGCCCCAGCCCCAAAGATTCTAATCTCAAATCCAAAAGCAACTTGGTCTTCTACTTTTTTCTTCAATTTAGTCTTTTGTAAACTAAAAATAAAATGTGTCAATCATTTTAAAACTGGGAAACTAGAAAATGTCAAGACAAGAAGATTCAATGGATATCTAATCCCTCATCTAGAAATAGCAGTGAAGATGTTGCCATAGATTCTTATTTCTGTCTGGTCTTTCCTATGTGAATAAGCATTTTTATGTTGCATTAAATAAAGCAGACCTGCACTGAAGATGGTATTTTAGTGTAATTTTTCTTAGTTATAAATCTTAACTGTAAAGCCAGCCTTCCACCATATT
>JAQHUG010000062.1:3082275-3117245 GCA_028555095.1 Dicrostonyx torquatus
AGGCTCCTTGCCTCCAAGGTGAAAGACTGACACTAGAGTTCCCAGTAAATCTTTTCCTTCCTGCAGGCTTCAGCAGAGAAAATCTAGAAAAACTTAAAAGCACACTTTGTCTTCTTGGGAACAGAAAAGCCCATCTTTTCTCTTTTCAAAGACCCAGCTAAGATTGTGTTCCATGTCATTGAGTGACTGGGAAAGAGACCATGCTTACCACCTTTGACTCTGAACATGGGGGACTCAGCTTGTTGTGCCTGCAGTTTAAAATGCGCAAGAAATCCTGGAGTCTGACGTCCCAATTTGTGGGGTGATAGAATGATACGTTGGGTTGTCTGAAGCTCCAATGTGCAATTTCTGCACTGCTGAGTTCCTGGGAAACCATGCCCATGCCTGAGAAGATGGAGTCGCTAGAGCCCCAGGCAACCTAAGCTATTCATGGCACATTCAACACAGATCTGGAGATTAGGCACAGGATTTGAATTTTATCCCTGCTCATCTCTAAAGTCTGACAAAATTGCTAATACCTTCTACCAGAGACTCTTCTGGAGCCCATGCACAGAGAAGATACAGACAGGCTTCTGATGGTTTGTTTTTATCATCAATTCTACCCAACCTGGGGACTCATAATTCTGGTGAGAAATAGGTGGAGTATGACGGACACAGTCCCAGCACATCTCATTATCTTAGGTGATGCTAATACCCACATATCAACAAGTGAGATTCCACAGAATGGGGACATCCAAACAATGAGCATCTCTTATGAGAAACTCCCTGTCTGACTATGTCCCTCCTCTCTCCAGCAGTGTCACCAGACACAGTAATATCAAATTGAGCAATATACCATTCCCTCTCCACAGCCTCTACTCTCAGCAAAAGAGCTCTTCTCAGTTGAGATGTTGAAAATTAAAATGAGATAATGGAGATAGAGAATTCACTTAACGTGAAGTGGTTTGTCCAGGAAAGGCATTGGAGATGTTGTGATTTCTCAAATGAATCTTGCCTTGTCCTCTTCTCTGCAGCCTGTCAGAGTAGCTCATTGTTGGGTCTGTGGCTGCCTCATAACCCATCAGCATCACATAATTTGGATCAGCAGATAACACAACAGGGGAGCTTATTTCAGAGCAAAATGATGAAGAGCTTTTGAACATCTCAAGAGCCTTTGAACTGCTGGAGCCATTCAAAACAGAAACGAGTATAGGGAAGCCCTGGGTCAATGGCCATGGTTCTATCTAAGCAGCTGGCAGGGATGCTGTGTAGGAGGCCCTCGTGCTGGACCAGCCAGAGCCTATGGTTCCAGTAAGTGCTAGGAATCTGTGAGTCCACTACCGGGCCAATCTCCTCTGCTGCTTTTAAACATGCAAAGGCCTGAAATGTAGAAGAGTAAGCGTTTTACTTTAAACTAACCAGTAAGGGTCAGCTGAGGAGTGTTAGAGGAAGGCAAACTTTGGTTCTATGCAGGAACAATAGCCAAACATAGAGAAATGCTATCTGATTCACTGTATTCAAAGTTGGAAGGACAGCTAATCCACTGGGCTTAGACTGCGCCCCATGTTCCGTGGGTCTCTTATGAGAAGGTCACAAGTATTTGGTGTCCTAGTCGGCTATATAATTGTCAACTTGATTCAACGAAGGGTTATATGAGGACAGAGGATCTCAATAGAAGGCCTACCCAGATCAGATTGGTCCTTGGCCATATCTGTGTAGAATTGTGTTAATTGTGGATTGATACAAATTGGCCATCCCACCACAGATAGTGTCACCCCTGCATGGGTGGACCTGGCATTTTTAAGAAAGCTGACTGAGCATGGGCAAGAGGGACCTAGCCAGTAAGCTATGTTCTTCCATGGATTCTGCTTGAGCTCCTGCTTTATTTCCAGCCCTGAATTCCCTCAGTGATGTACTATTTTTGGGAAGTGTACGCTGAAACAAACCCTTTCCTCCCCAAGTTGCTTTTGGTCATGATACTTATCATAGCAAGAGAAAACAAAAGGAGGACACTGGGAAAATCGGTATTTTAAGTCAAAAGAAATGTTTGCCCAGAGTCTTCTTCATGATTCCTTCCCTCCTTCACCTCCGTGTCACTCAGGGAATTTAAATTAGTAGATCTGTCCTCCCCTTGGGCTTTCAGAAATTAGGTTGAATTAAATAAAAACTCTTGTTGGAAATCCACTCGTTGATGGGTTCTGCATGTGAGTTCTACTATTGGGAATGTTCTCCATCTTGTCCCCAAAACCAGCTTCACTCATCTTCGCCAGTCCTTACTCCTCTGCTCCTCCGTACTTGTCCTCCTCCTTCAGTAGATATAATATCAGCATCTCTGTGAACTGGATAGTCGCATTCCCTGTCCCCCTGTACGTACAAATCAGATATGTAATTGCTGCCATGCTGACGCCTTACTCCTTCACAGCAGGGCAGAAACTTTGCCTTGCTTATCTTCGCATCGCCCCAGATTCACCTGATGTGTGGTCCTCTGGAAATTCTAAGTATAGTTTATTTGGTTAAAAATACAAACATGTTATATGCAATCAGGTGTACATTAGAAAAGAGTACGTTTTGCTTTATTTGAGAACCTTCAAGGTTAATTGCAAATGGGTTCTGTGATGGCCTCAAATGGAACAAAATATGAGTCTCTTAAAACTTCAGACATAGTTAAGATTCTCTCAAAACATCATTTATGGCCACTATGAAAAGCACCAGAGAGCAAGAAAGCCCTGGCACTCATTCTTCATATTATAGGTCTACAGAGTTAGCTCCCTCACCTAATATATGTCTCATGAAGAGAGCAACTTCTTATAAAGTTATCTGATGTCTAAGTTAGGGTTTCTATTGCTGTGAGGAGACACCATGACCACAGCAACACTTCTAAGGGAAAAGCATTTAACTGGGCTGGCTCACTTACAGCCTCAGAGCTTCACCTCATGATCGGGATGGCGGAGAGCATGGCGCTGTGCGGGCATATGTGGCACTGGAGAATAACTGGGAGTCCTACATCTTGCAAGCAGCAGGAAGTTGACTGACACGCTGGGCAATATCCTGAGCATAGGAAACCTCAAAGTCTGCCCCCACAGTGACACGCTTCCTCCAACAAGGCCATATCCACTCCAGCGAAGCCATACCTTCTAATAGTGCCATGCCCTAGGAACTTATTGGGGCCAATTACACTCAAACTACCACACTTGGCCACCTCTGACAGGTTAAAACCACCCATCCTCAATACAGGGAGAGTCGGGGCCCCTTTGGGTGCTCTTAGTCTCATTACTAAAATGACTTGAGAGGAGTCCAATGAAAACACAAAGGGAATTTTATTAGAGTTTAAAATAAATATGCCAACTACAGCTGGCAAGCTGTAGAACCCCAACTGCAGCCCAGAGGAGGGGAGTGGAAGAGAGAAAGGAAAAGGCCACACTGTTCAAGATGGAAAAGAGGTCAGATAGGTAGCCGACAGGCAGCATCATGGTGGTGGAGAGGAGGCTTTAGAAAAAGGGGAAGGAAACCCAAAGTTGGGGGGAAAGTCCAAAGAGTTGAAGACAGCATGCTTTAAAAATAAGTAGAAAAAAGAAAGGGCCTGCTTCTGAAGAGTTCAGGACAGCAGCAGACTGAGGGACCTCATGGTTGTGATCTGTGAGCTGCTGTCAGGGGTGGGGACTCAGGGAAGGGGAAGTACAGTGTCTATTAAAGAACGAATTATGCTGCCATCTCTTAAACGCAGCTTGAAGTGAGCCCACTTTCCCAGGGATAGTCCCTTAGCCAAAGCGATTGAACCAGTCCAACTAAAATCTTTGGTGTCTACGTAGGCCAGAGATTCTCTGCTCTTAAACAGGAGTTTTTTCTACTCATCCTCATCCTCAGCATCCCCATCCTATCCATTCTATTTTCTCTGCTCTATTTTCCTACACAGAAGGTACCGTTACATGACATACTGTTTTTTTACCTGTTCAGTTCTTTACTGTTTGGCTCCCCAGTATCAAAAGAAAAGAAACTCTCTAAGTTTCGTTCTTTGATGTATCCCCAAACCAAAAGGACAATAACTAGGAGTTTTAGTTAGGGTTTCTATCGCTATGAAGAACCACCATGACCACAGCAACTCCTGTAAGGGAAAACATTTAATTGGGGCTGGCTTGCAGTTCCAGAGATTTAGTCCATCATTGTCATGGTGGGAAACATGGCGGCATGTAGGCAGACATGGTGCTGGAGAAGGAACTGCAGCAGAAGGAAACTGTGATACTCGGCCATGTTTGAGATATAAGCCTGCCTCCACAGTGACACACTTCCTCCCTGTGGGACAAGCATTCATCACATGAGTCTATGATGGCCATTCCTGTTTAAACCACCATACTAAGCAAGTGATTGATAAGTGAATTAATTGTTAAAGCTAAAAACTAAGATGGCCAAAATAGAGTTCAATAACACAAGTGAGTAAATAAAGGTCAATTAAGTCTCTTGGAAGAAAAAGCTTTTTTTTTTTGTATAAATGTATAGACTGTAGAATGATATGTTAGGAAACAAAAGACCAGTGTAAGATACCCAGCATTTGCTTCTTAGTTTCCAGAAAGGAAGAAAATAAAAGGGAGGTAATGCCAGAAGAAAACTGAAGGAGTTCACCACATTGAAGCTAAAATTTCATCCAAACTTAAGAGAAGGCACAAAAAGCTTTCAGAAAGAAGCTGGGGTATTACCATCACCAAGAACAAGTGAGTAAGACTGGCACCAGGCTCTGGATTGACCGGACTAGGTATTAGGAGATCTTAATAAAGCCAGATCTTAGAAAGCTTAAAGAAAAATTATTTTATCCCTGAAATTCCTTACTTTAGCTATCAATCAAAAGTAACAGAATAAAAAAAATATTTTCAGATTCACAATAAAAAAATACAAATGTTTACCTCTTCTGAAACATTTCTGGGGAAAAAATAAGATGGACTTTAACGAAATGGAAATGGAATCAAAGGGTGAAATTTGCAAAATGTGGGAATTATTCATAGAGGCGAACAATAGGTTTAAAATAAACTGTATGTAATTAGAGCATCAGAATATGGTGGGGAGGTTGATAACTTGTTACAAATAACTTAAAAGTTGAATGAAAGCTGAAAGCACATCCTACTCTAAAGAACTACAAACTCCCGGGAACACAGAAGGCTGAGACGGAGTTTCATAGGGAGAATGCAATCTGAATCTAACCATCACAATATGCAAGACGAGAGTCCGCCTGACCGTACAAGTAATTTGGAGTAGTTTTCGATGGTCCATTGTTTCAGAGACACAGAATCCTGCCTCCTTCTATAAGTCTGGTTACACAATTTAGTTCTATAGTTAATTAACTTACTATGATTACACATCATCTTAACACAAATCTCATCTTTTAGAATAAACCTACAGACAGAACAAAGACGACTTATTGCACCTGGGCAATACTAGTAGATGTAGGTTAAAATGTAGAGAAATATGATGTTGCCAATTTCTTTGTTCTATATGGCATGAAATCAGACTTGTTGTGTAATTACAGTGAGTGAATAAATAAAAATTAAAGTATATTATTCAAGTTATAGTGAGTGCTACAATAAAAATCAATACAATTTAAATGGAGGCCTTCTGGGTGTGTGACCAACTGTAGAGCTAGGATGTGCACTCACCCACTGTTCTGACTTCATTATCTGAATTTCTCCTTTCTCCCGTTTTCTATCCCTCTTCTCTTTTCTTTCTTTTACTTTTTGAGTTTTCTTTTACAAATAAGATTATTTTAATTTTTATATTGATGCATGTGTGTATGCATGAGTTTATATAAATCGTGTGCATGTGGGAACTCACAGAAGTCAGAGGAGGGCATTGTATCATCTGGACCTGACGTCACACACAGATGTGACTAGGATGTGGGTACTGGGAGCCAAACCAGGTTCAGGAGCAGCAAGGACCCTAACTGCTAAGCAATTTTTCTAGTCCCTTAGCCTTTTGTTTTTAAGCAGAAGAGACCATTTGCTCTGGACCCTAGTGATTTTCCCTACAATATTATTATGTTGACATGAAATCGTTCAGAACACCAGATTTCTAGAAATGAAATTTTGATTTTCTTTTTCTGCTATAATTTATAAGAAGGCCATGAAAAAGTTCACTATAAATTATAAAACAGAGAACATGCCATTGAAATGGAAAGGAATAAATGGTAGCTTCAAAGTTTAGGCAAATGAAAATGTTTGGGGTTCAGGTTTGAGTTTTGTTGTTTTATTTTTGAGACAGTGTATTTGTATTTCATATCTCAGGCTAGTCTCCAACTAACTATGTAGCTGAGGATGACTCCAGATCCTCCTGACTCTACCTTCAGAGTTCTGATATTACATGCATGAGCCATGTATGCATGCGTGCATGCGCACATGCATGAGTGCACGCATGCGCTCACACACACACACACACACACACACGTCTTAACATATTTCCGTACACCAGTCTTCCCGTCCTCTGATGACATTCTTGCCTGTTATGTTTTGCTTCTTTGCTCAGAGTCCCAAGGCTACAGGAAACCTTGGCCAAAAGTCATTCTCAGCCTTGCAGAACCTGCGGTAGTCATAGCAGCAGGCCACACAATTCAATGCATTTATGACATGCAGGTGAATGTGTCAAACATTTAAGTAACAATATGGTTGTTATGTCAGTCACTCCAGCACTTCCTGTAGCGAATCAATTTTCCAAATCTTCACAGAAATTGCTGACTGGCTGCCTACTCTGTGGCCGTCTGCCTACGCAGCTATTAGCCACTTCACAAACAACCAGGTAGGGTGGGGTGCAGGATGGGGAGCTTCCTTTGCAGATGTCTGTAGACCCAGCCTCATCCTTCCTGGTGCAAAGAGATGGTGCCAGGCTCCAGGTGCCCACCCATCCTCTGGCATCATGCTCTGGGAGGAGAGGCATGAGTGGAGGATGGTGGACCACGGCATTCTGCAAATTGTCTCTCTCCCCATCAGGCAGGTCTCCCTCTTTTCCAGACAAAAGCAGTTCCCATTCCTGTCTGTGTAGTGATGGGGTATGTTGGGTTAGAGATGGGGGTAGAAAGGAAATATTGAGGAAATGGAAAACGAAAATGATTTGTGTAACTCCTCATCTGGGAAGCCTGTATTCCTGTTGCCTGCATTTATAATATTAGGGGAGAAAAATCACAAATAAAGCAGTCAATGAGCTGTTTTGAATCAGGTCTTTGTTCTTCAGAAAATCCTGTCTGGAAGGCTGGGCATGGTCTTCTTGTTGACTTGTAGCATCAGTTTTGTGGAAAATGGTTTTCAAATCTGCCCTGGTCTCTCCCCTCCTCCACCCAAGAGTCAAGGAATAAGATAGATGACCACAAAACTGGATACCCTGGGGTCAGGCTTAGGAAAGGGGCAACCTCTCTTCAGTTCCTCCTCGTCCTCCATAAATTGGAAAAGAGGTAGAGAAACGGTCCCAAGGAGGCACTTGGGAACAAAGAAAGAGAGCCAAAGACGTCACTATTCTTCTAGCTCCATCCAATGGACCACATCCAGGGGTTGGGTATACACTCTCAGTGCCAACCCTGTCTTTCCCCGTCACCCTGCAGCCAAATGTAGCTTAGGAAATAAATTTCTACAGTACAGGCAAGCCAAGAAGTGTGAGCAGAGATCAAAGGGGGGTGGGAGGGGAGGGAGATGAATTGCTTCACACACATATGGATTCCTTTCTAGGTTTCAATTTGTGTCCGGCTGTATTTTTTCCACTCAATGCGTGATGTAATTGAAACTCAGATGGATTGACTTGGATAATAGCCTGTACAAGTAAGACCTGATTTGACTTCTTGGCATTCTAACTTTAGGGTGTTCTCCATAGACCATAAAGCCAAATAGGTTTCCATCTTTGACCAGACAGACAATGGGGATTGTAGTCACTTGGCTAGAAGCTGGTATCCAAGGGGAACTTTGTGTGTGGCCCGCACGCGCCCAGCTCTGTTTGACTCTGTTCCACACTGAGCAAGAGGCCCGGTTCTGTTTTAATGTCCTAGTGGTGAGTCTGTCACCTTTACATAGAGACTTAATGGTACCTCAATCCCACTGAAGCCTAGCCAAGAACTCAATGAGGTGATGGGCTTCAGTGCTTCTTGGCTGTTTACCACAAAGGGCTTGTCTTTATAGCTCATGTTTGAATTTCTTTTATATTGCTGAGGGTAGCTTTGTGTTTTGCTATTGTGACTTATCCTTTACAGTCATGAAGGTTCGAATTTTCTGTTAATTTTCATCTCCATCTGGGCGGAGTAAACAAGGATGCTTTGATAACTCTCTCATTTTCCTGTGCTGATAGAGATGAAAATCGAGCGAAATCAACTGCACCTTCCATCTCCCTCTCCTTGAACAGCTCGCTGCTGTGAGGCTCCTGCCAGTATCTGAACAGCAGCTGTCACAGCAGTTAGGATACAGAGGCCCGTGAGCTCATGGGATCCTATCTCCACTCCAGGGCAGGATACGGACCTAAGCACGCTTCCTGGTCTAAGGATTGCTTTGGAGTTTATTTATCCTAGGTTACAGCAAACATGGCTTCAAAAAACAGGAAGTAGGGCCTTGCCTTAGCTAATTATGATCCCAGTTGTAACAATGCCACAGAGGTACTGGGGAAGCAAAGCTCGTATTTCCATACAAGGCCGGGTGGGACCTGGCTGACCAGCAGGAAGCGGAGGTTTCCAGTTGTGCTGACCCTAACAAGACTCGGAGGCTCACCTATTCCTGCTTTCATGCTTCACAGGGCCAACTAAAGAAACGCGATGGCTTCAGCTTGTGACATCCTTAAGTTGGTCTTGATTCGCCGAGCTGCTCCCAGTCAACTTAACTCCCCGTTTCTTTCTTGATCCAGGCCAGCATTTCAGAACTGATTAATGAAATGCTTCATTAATTAAGACTGCTTGAAAAGAAGCCCACGTTTGTCAGGGAAGAGATAAAGCAAAAACCAGGCGAGGATCCCCAAATCCATTTCTATGGTGGGAGCTTCATTAGAAAGTGAATTTGGGTTTCAACACAAATCCCAGAAGCACTTCCCTACCAGCGACTACACGAAGAACCAACGGTATGGCTTGACGGATATGGAAATAAATATTCAATCCCGATTATGTGACTTAACCCATAAAAGGTGACATTATGGCTTTCATTTTGGTGAGGTCAAAGCTGAAGTTACACTGGGGTAAATAATTGTCCCGAGGCAGCACAGCAGTGAGTGACTAACTAGTTCAGCTCCAAGCTATTCTGACTCTTGAATCCATCTCCTCGGCCACAATGTTAGGCTGATTTTCTGCCCGTAGTGTATTTTTGGAGACCATTGCTTTCAGATGGGGGAAGTGAGAGGCAGTGTTCATCAGAAGACTTTAACCAAGCCCCTATGTGTGAGATGCATTTGTTTTCTTTCCTCACCTTCCATGGGGCCTCCACCCACCCTCCCTGTGTACCTCTGTGGTCCCCAATCCTATCTTCTCTCTTCAAAACCCTGACCGGTGGATGAATTTAGATGCTTGAGTCAGTATCCTTGGATAATCCCCTTTTTCCTGTCTGGGGTTTGGGTGTAGAAAGAATCTCTTGGATGCCCCTTCACAGTCCGACATCCAGTGTTTTCACTCTCAGTTGTGATAATTTGGACAAACACAGTACGGTTGTTACCCTACCTCACAGGTGGTAAGCCTAGAGCTCAGAAATCCCATACAACTTTGAGCTGAGCTAGAATTGCCTGCAGATGCCTATAAAGCGAAGACAACTTCCACTCAGTGACTACCCTCTTGTACCAGTCTGAAGAGTTAGCCTGCTTCCCTTAGGATTTCAAGCCCCACCCATGTGGCCCAGATATCATCTATGGAGGTTAAATGTTCTTGTTGAGCTGAGGTTTCTATGGGAACTCCTGTTTTGTGTTGGCTGTGGGGTTGTTCTCCTCTTGCCATAGAAACCACCACGTTATTTTGGTATCCTTTGGCTGTTTGTGTCTCGCTCTAAATATTGTCTCAATATAAGGGCAAATACAAAGTCAATGTGAGATTCATCAGCAGGTTTAATTGGAAACCTGCACCTATGAGTCCAGAACAGAAGAGCTGAGTCAAGACACCTGTGTCCTAGCCCGCCTCTGCTGGTGGATTTGTTAAGATGTGAGAGGGGCTCTTTCCATAGAGTAACCAGCAGCAGTCGACTGGAGAACCCTGGATGTTGAGGTCTCCAAACATTAACACTCACATCTTTTAGAATTCTTGAATTCTCACCAGGCTGGACAAGATGTCACCTGGGAAGTGTACTCAAGCAAACAATTGCTGCTTTAGAAGACTAGGACATTTCCTTCCTGGGACAGTCCAGCAAAAGTTAGCTGAAGGAAGATGTCCAAGGAAGAGAAGGTATGCTGTGAGCTGAGTGTGGTCAGGGCAGCCCCGTTGATGGGGAGAGAGCAGGAGTATTGGGACCCTCACTGAGGAGTGGTCCTGAGTCCTGGGCTAAGGATGCTTCTGTGGGTGGTCTCCGGATCTTGGTGCACTTTGCTCTCATAGAGCCTGTTTCGAGATGGCTCAACAGGATTAGCTCATCCAAACAACAAGCCACACACCCTCCTGTGCCCCAGATACAAGATAAGAACTGACAATAAAAGATAAAGTGAGATTCTGAGTTTCAAATGCTGGTTGCTTATCGGAGGAAGAAACAAGCTGATACAAATGTTCAAGAGAGGCTTGCAAGAGCTAGATGAGACAGAGTTAAGGTAACAAAAGCCATCAAGTGTAAAGATCCTTCTTATCTTGTAAGCTAGGCAGTTGCTCTTTCTGTTTAAACCTCACACTACTTAGGCCATGTTTTCCAGGTCTTAATTTATTCGCTTTCTCAGAGCTGCAAGCACCATCTAAAATCCTACTGCCCCTCCCATGTGGTTTGACGAGGTACAGGACCTTACACCACCTCAGAGTGTTCTCCCACCATTTCAGATATGATGCATCCCAGATACATGGAAAGTTTCTTGAAAGCAAGATTCAGACGGACAATCATTTGTTCAACAATACTTAACCCAATATTAAGTCCATGAGACGTTATCAACAGATATTCCAGTTATCTCCCAGAGTGTGCGGTCAGACCTTACTTCCCTGCCCTGACGCTGGGAGAGCCACAGGCAGAGGACTTGCTTTCTCTGATGGGATTTAGACAGGGTCACTTCTGGCGGTAGCTGAGGAATTTCAGCCATTGTATGTCTTATCCTCTGACACGCGTCAGGTGACAGCCGCTTCTCAGCCTGGTCCTAGGTTGCAAAGCCCCACCCATCCACTCCCCACCCCCACCCCCACCACACACACACATCCACCAACCTCCAGTGTTCACACAGCAGGAGTAAGAAGTGTCACTGACTGCATGACACTGAGGTTTGGCACCTGCCACCACAGCACAGCCATCCCAGCTGACACACGGAAGTATGCCGCAAATATTTGCTGATGCCTATACTTATGGCTCTCAGACAGGAGATAGGGAGGGAAGAAAACAAAGTAACTTTCAAAAGACTCCTTGTGCTGGACCAGAAATAATCTCCACACAGCCAGACACTGCAGAGTCCCGTGTGGATGGTATGGTGCAGAGTCCCGTGTGGATGGTATGGTGCAGAGTCCCGTGTGGATGGTATGGTGATCCATACATACATCCCTAGGTTAGTGTTTTATTTATAAATTAGTAAGAGGTTAACAGCAGTAACAATTATTTATAACTCGCAGACTTTTTTATTTCTGGAATTTTCCATTTATATCTTCAGACTGTGGTTGACCATAGGTAACTGAAATGATGGAAAGCAAAACCACAGATAAAGGGGTAACTGCATTGCTGTTGCTCATGTTTCTAAGACATCACTGCTCATCTTCTGGCGGTCCCCACATTGTTGTTTGGCCCGAGCTTTCTACCTGGGGTGGCTCTGTCTTGGTCTGCAGATAGCAATGGTCAGAATGAGAAGCCTAAGGCCTTGAACAAGGGGACGGGCCAGGGTGCAAACACAACCCAAACTGTGCAAAGAAGTCTAAAAGGAAAGCATTACTCAAGAATCCCAAGGAAAGCCCAGTTAAAACTTCCCTGGGGAGGCTTGGAATGCAGCTGGGTGGTGAGGGCTTGCCTAGTGTGGACGGGACCCTGGGTTCCATCCCAGACACCAGAAAGGCGAAGCAAGCAGCCGAAAATCCCAGTAAACGGCAAGGGGTGGTGAAATCTTTCAGAACTTGGCCTCTGGTGTCGGGCAAACCTGAACTGATTTTGCATTTCACACTCCCGCTGCTGTGTGATCCTGAGCAAGTTACTCCACCTCTCTGACCAGTGCAAACTTCTTCTGTAAAACACAAGCAAAGACAGCAGAGCTCAGCATTAGAGTGACGAGTGCTTTAGGAAGACATTGCTTCTGCAGAAAGCATTTTATACATTCTGTGCTTTGACGAAGAGTTTCCCTGGCTGGGATGGAGCCCAACTGACAGAGTATATACCTAACATGAAGAAAGACTTGGATTTGAACCCCAGTGCCACAAGACTGAGGTGTGCCCATGCATGCCCATAAGCCCAGCATTTAACACTCTGGGCACTCAGGAGGTAGAAGCAGAGAGATCAGGATCTCAAGGTCATCCTTAGCTACATAGCAAGTTTGAGGTTAGCCTGGGTTACATGAGACCCTATTTAAAAAACAAAACAAAACAAAACAAACAATGACAAAACTGTTTTCCACTAAAGTAAGCATGATTTTTTTGGGACTATTTTTAGTGCACAGTTACTATAGCAGTGTGTGTGTGTGTGTGTGTGTGTGTGTGTGTGTGTGTGTGTGTGTGGTATTTAAAAGTCTCTACAAAAATAAAAAGAGATGGAAACATTCACTAAAAGGCCATAAACCCCAAAACAAGCAGCTCTGGCTGGATTCAGCTTCCAGGAAACTCAGAAGCCCCTGCCCAGAGTGCAGTGCTGTGGCCATCGGCCCCTGTGAGGGCCAGGGTGACCCTTGTTCCATGGATCAGAGCGTCCCTAACCTCAGCCAGAAGAGGGTTTCTCTGGAAAATGGTCAGGGGAGCTGGTCAAGTTATGGAGACCATGAAGGAGAGCGAGCCAAGAGAAAGAGCTCACCCTTCCAGAACTTGCTATGCTCGCTTGGCTATGACGTCACCAGTCAGTCTTCATCTGGGCAACTTCACAGTCCTCTTGTTCCATCTGGATGTGGCCCCAGCAGCAGCGGGAAGTGAGGTGTTCTGAGACCCCCCTGACCGTTTCCACTGCCAGTGGCACTTCCCTGGGTCCACAGGCCCAATGCTCTCTGGAAGTTCTACCCTCTCAAAACTCCAGAAAAGTAGTGTTCTCAGTGGGAGGAAGAAAACAAAGGACTCATAATTAAAGAATAGATGATACCTGCATCAGAAAGTGTTCCCATGCCAGTTCTCCAAATGACTGTCCCAAAGTCCCGGCTTTCTGGAAACAGCAAACACTTTCTCAGACTGCAGTCACCGGGCTATGGCCTTAATCACAGTAACGATTTGTGTTTGATTTGAAAAGCTGAAACAGATAAATTTCTGCCACAGGAGGTGACACTTAGAAGGGCTTACCCAGTGAAATCCTCCCATGCTCATTCCCTATTCCATACACACACCCATACTTACACACACTGTTTCTGGACTCATCATTGCACCCAGAAGTGCTAAGTGGTGTCAATAGCAAGAGGCCACAGCCTCCGAGAGCTTCCAGTCTGAGTAGAGGGACAGGCACAGAGGAAGGACAGTCATGAACAAGTTCACTGCACCATGGAAAGGGAGGACCATTTTGTCCCAGAGAGTACTGGGAAGGCTTCCTGGAGGAGGGGAGGCTCGTGGCTGAGTGTGAGATGAATGATTAGAGGGAAATGGATGGGAGAGACAGATGGAGAGAAAGTATCAGTCTGTGTACAGGGAGGTGAGAAAGGGAAGAGATCAGAAAGCCGGCCACACCGCCTGTTCCCGGAGCTTGAACCGGAGGTAATGAATGAAGAGGTGATACACGTTTCCTAGCACCCAGCACGCCATGGGAAGATGGACCAAAAAGTACACCGTGATTGTCAAAATACGCCAAGGCTCCAAAGCACAAACTTCTCTCTCTCTTTCTTTTTTCCTCTCTCTCCCTCCTTTGCTCCCTCCCACATTTTCTCTGCTTTTACATCCCCTTTTGTAAGCACCGAAGCCCCCAATGGTAGGAAGCATTTGTCTAAAAATAGCCCTTCTCAAAGACCCAGTCTTTTCTGAGTTTCACAGAACATCTGTGCAACAGTTTCCTATAACTGTTTTTGGCCATTAAATCAAAGCCGTCAGGAACAATGTTCTGTTTCTGTCTTTCAAGCAAAGAATTACCAGGAGGCCTTCCTCTGCAACCCAGACGACAATGGGGCCAGAAATAGCCACAGAGGCTTTGGAACACCTTACTGCCTGGGTCCAGGCACAGCTACCCGTCTTGTTTTTCTTTCTTTTTAAAGACTCTGTTCAGCTCCCCCTGTACCAAAAAGAAACTTAGATAGGCCTAACCTCCAGGGAGAGGAATGCCTCTCTATGCAAATTACCACCTGCAACCTGGGGCCCTGTGGTTTGCAAGGGGACCAGAGGCTGGTAAATGTCTCATACTAGGCTGGCAGGGACGGCCACGCGTGTGGGGTTGAGGGTGGGGTGGTGGGTATCTGCTGTGTGGTTAGCTTTGCTTCTATGCTCTGTGTTGTGCACCGAACCCCATTTCTTCATGTGGCACAGAATGTGGGAGTCTGCAGTCACCTGTTCTAGTCCAATGGGGAAGCTTGCAAGCACCAGGTTCTGGGCCCTAACAGGTCCTCCCTAGACTACTCATCCATGTACCAAGAATCCTGGTGAGACGTTTTCTCTGTGTCTGCTGTTGCTGGTTGCTCTCATATGAACAAGTGTTGGCGCCATGATCTTCAGGCAGATGGTAGAAGAAGGAAGAAGGGACCAGACCTGGGGTAAAGCAGGGTGCAGATTGCCAAGGAGAGAGGCTAGCTAAACTCAGCAGCGGAGTCCAAAGGTGCCAGAGACCTGCTGAGGGGGCATGAGTATGACCCACTAGCTACAATCAGGCCTGGGAATGGGAAGGCTATACTGAAAGCTGGATCCAGCTCTCAGGGAGGAAAGATGGCCTAGAATGTTCTATCACTCTAGGCTAGGATTTTAGTTTGGGGAGTAGATGTAAAGATGAGGCCAAAACCTCAAGATGACTTCCTAGTGCCAAGGGTCAGAGTCAGCACCACAGGTGAAAAAGAGTTCTGTGACTCAGATCACAGCGCACACAGAGTTTGGGAGTGGCACGTGCCTCCGCAAACCTCTAAAGAAGCAAGGGGACCACCATCACAGCATACATCGGGACTGCCTCAGAGTGGAGACGGGTTCATGGGCATAGCACAAGTCAGGGAAGCAGAGCTGCCAGGGGTGGGTTTAGCAGGCTCAGCCCTCCCCCGGATGTAGCTCTCCACGCTTCCGAATGCTGTGTATAGAGCGGCCCTGGTAGTTTTGGGTAGAAACTGGTTTCCAAGGTTCATGTCCGTCTTAGTGTGTAGTCAGATGGTATGCCAATGGACCATGGTTCATCCGACCTGTGGACACAGTGAAGCACACGCTACCTGGTCAGGAAGTGCAGGAGCAGAATGAGAAGTAGCAGCAGGTGTTTTCATTGTGTGTGTCCCCTAGACACAGCCAAATGAAGGCTAACTCAGAGATGGTGTGGCCCACATTCTTCCTTTTGTTTTCCTCCTTACCTCCCTTCTACTCTCTCCTTTCCTCTACCTGCCCGCCATGATGTAGTTTGTATTATAATGGTATGAAAATGGTTTAATTGAACAAACATATATTTTGTATTTTATTCAACCAGTCCAACAGCCAGCTTGGTGGAGATATCATCCTATCGCATTCGTAAAACCTCCCATGACACTGCCAATGCCAGAAGGAACTGTGCACAGCTTCCTGGGACCCACAGCCCAGAGACACTTGCACTTACTGCTTGAGCAAATGGCACAGAGACAGCAAACATTTCAGCTCATTTGTGAAATCATTTCTCCATACTTGTCATTTTTGTAAAAGAGAAACACAAGGTTTACTGGTAGAGCTGTACCCAGGCACTAGGACTAAATGGGATTGCCTGGTGCAAATTAAGTCTGTGCACATGTATGCACACTTCCATGTGCACAGGTGTTCGGGGTGGGTGTCAGTGTGTAGCTGGGGTGTCGGAACAAGTGATTTCAGGGTTGCTCGCATCTCCTGGCTCGCTCAGAGGCCTGCTGCTCACTCTCTTACAGCAACCCTTCCAGGCTTTCAGCGTCAGGGCTTAGCCCAGGGTCTTGCTGCCCACAGCGGGGTAGATCTGCCACCAGCGAATAGCAGAAAACCTGCCCTGTGGGAGAGGCTGTTGTGTTTAGCGTTCTAGCTGAGGTGAAAGGATTCCTAGGTAATAATTTTCAAAAGCGTTTCCATTTCGTTGCATTCTGCTCTCAGCCTGCCTACCCAGGGAGATGAAAGACCAGCCCTAAGGCACTACATATGAGGCCGTGCATTTCAGCAAGACTGACTAATAGCCAAAAGACGCTAGGTTGGTCACACTGCCTAACCCCAGGTGTCTCTCTGCTCCTGCCCGAGCCCCACGGTAGCTTCAGCGCTCTGTCCTTCAGAGGCAGCTGCTGATGGCCTGTGGCCACCTGAATTCCTGGGAAGCACTCACATCTGTTCTTGCGGAGACTGTGGAATCAAGCAGAACACCAAGGCATGGGCTCTGAACAGACACTGTCTTTCTCCACCTGGCCTTTCTCAGGAGCTCAGGCATGCCATTTCTGGAGGTGCCCACTGCTCACCAATACTAGCTCCTTCAATGCTTCTTCATCACCCTTCCTGTCCTGTAGAAACACTCAGTCCCCTCTCTGTACAGTGCAGGTAGAAACTTGCTGCAGAGAGGAAGGGTGGAAGGAACTGCATCTATTGTGGGCCTGCTAGGATGAGCCAGGCTAGCAGGAGCCTCAACTGTCTAGACCAGGTGGACTACACTCCGAAGCAGCTCAGGCACACATGGTGCAGTATTCATGTTTATGTAAAGGCATGTGCTTCAATTGATTTTATCAGACTGATTGGGGACATGGGCAAGCCTGGGACTGTCCAGGACCGGGCACTGAGAACTTCAGAGGCCCTCAAGAGAATGTCTTTGTAGCAGCGCTGAATTTGACTGACTTAGGTCTAGGTGAAGCAAGGAGGTAGACACAGATGGCCAGGGAGGAAAAGCAGATTTTTCTGTGTCCCACCCCTACACACCCCTACACACATACACACACACACACACATACACACTCACAAGACACCCCTACATACATACACTCACCACTCACACATGCACACACTCACACAGACACCCCTACACAAACACACATATTCTCACACGTACTCAAACACTCACACAGACATTCCCATATACACATACATACACACACACTCACACAGACACCCCTACATACACATACCACTCACACATGCACACACACAGATACCCCTACACACACACACTCACACAGATACCCCTACACACACACACTCACACAGATACCCCTACACACACATACACACACAGACACCCCTACACACATACATACTCACACAACACTCACAATATATTCACACTCACACAAATACTCCTATACACACACACTCATACATACCAACACTCACACGATACCCCTACATACATACATACACACACTCACACGTACTCAAACACTCACACAGACATCCCTATATACACACTCACACACACGCACACACACACACACACACACACACACACGCTCATGTTTAGTCAGACATGGTTATCTAGGCTTCTCCACCTAAGTTTGAACTTAGGAGCAAATCTAACTCTCTGACACCTGAATTCCTTCAATAACAGCACAGTGGGTATTTCAGTAAAAGTTGTCTCACAGGAGAACTGTGACGATCACATAGAAATGAACCAAAAATGAGTCCCATGTACTCAACAGTTATTTACATCACACCTGTTCCCTGTGGGCCATGTGAGGTCCTAGGAAGACCCCTAAGAATGAGCATAAAAGCAAGCATGGTAGACGAGGGAGTCAGTCAAGGTAATGAGGACACAGACAAGAAGCCTATGATTGCATAGGAGAGCAAAGCCCAGGCTATACCCAGTATTTCCTAAAATATGACATCTGACCCACAACTGACAATGGGGTCTGTTCTAGTTTCCTTTCTGTTTCCATGATAAAATATTCCCACTAAAAGCAACTGCAGGGGTGGAAGTTCCAGATCGTGCCCCATCATTGGGAAATGAAGACAGGAACCCAGGCAGCCTGCTTGCTTTCCCATCCAGCAATACCTCCAACCAAGGAACCTACTTCACAGGCAAATAAATACAACAGGAGCCATGGGCTGGAGAGATGGCTCAGTAGTTAAGAGCACTGCCAGTTCTTCCAAAGGTCCTGAATTCAATTCCCAGCAACCACATGGTGGCTCACAACCACCTGTAATGAGATCTGGTGCCCTCTTGAGGAAGAAACCTGGTCAGTCACCCTCATCAACTTAGATCATGAAATGAAACCCAACATGGACAAGTTCAACAGAACTGCCATATATGGGCTGCCCATGCGTGCTTCAGCATTGCCAGGGCTTAAGTTTCATTTATTCAAATTTCATGAGGGAGGAGTGCTGCTTGCTACCTAGCTCACTGGCCAGCTTATACTCAGCTAGCTTTCTTATACAATTCAGAGCCACCTGCCTTAAGTTTTGTACCACGCATGATAGGCTGGGCCTCCTACATCAATTAGCATTCAAGACAACACCCCTACAGACCGGTCTGAACTAGACAACTCCTCAATAGAGAGTTTCTTTCCAGATGACTCTAGGTTTTGTCGAGCTGACAGTCAAAGCTGACCAGACCAGGGTCAACAGTTGATCCTACTACAGAGCAACTGTGGTTGACACTAGACTCAGCCTCAAAAGGGAAAGAAGAGAGACAGCAAGCTGAGAATATATGAAATGGAGCAGGTGTCACTATGGGCACCAGAGGAGGAATGTTCTCTACATCCTGGGGCAAGCTGGGGAAGGGACATCAGAGCAAGCCCTTTGAGGAAAGAACATTTCCAGAAAAGACAGAAGGAGAGCGAAGAAGACCACTTCCCTTCACTCTGGCTTCTGTGACAGGAAAGCAAGCAGAGAGTGAGGAGGACTGGAGAGGAGGCCATTGTGGAAGTCCAAATGAGACACGGAGGTGGCTCAGCCAGGAGAAATACACATGGGATACATTCAAGTGGGAACAGGAATAGCAATTAATGGGACCTGCTGGCAGGTGCAGATGGCAGGTACAGAGAAGCCAAGCAGGACTCCACAAGAAGTCTCGGGAAGCAGAAGTATGGATGCAAGATCATGGTGTGGGAGCTGAGGAAAACCGGTGATGCAGCTCAGGCCAGACTTCCGCATGTGCATGTCATCCCAATGTGCCCGTTTCCTGAATCTTCTGAGTGTCTGGAGTCACAGGGGAGTTTGGGCTGGAGTTAGAGGTGTGAACTTAATACATCAGTGTAGCACAATTATAAAAACCCAGAGACAGAAATTGGGGTTCAACTGAAGGTCAGAAAAGCCACTGGCTCTTACCTCTACCTCAGTCCAAAATAGCGATCCTGCCTCCAGGAATCTCAGAACGAGACTGACTGAAAGCTGTCTCTTCCCTTCTTACATTCCTCTCTAGTGCTTAAGAGCATGCACCACTACCAACGGTTTCTATGGCTAACTAGTGTGGCTACTGGGATTAAAGGTGTGTGCCACCACTACCTTGTCTGTAAGGCTGATCAGTGCAGCTGTTTTACTCGCTGAACTTCAGGCAAGCTTTATTTATTAAAATACAAATGAAATATCTTCGCACACCAGAAATGCTGTTTAAGGTCCTGAGCCAGGCTGAGATCTCTGAGACCTGAATGAAAAAGAGCAGAGGGTCAAAGACACTGCCCGTGAAGTGGAGGGTAGGAAGGCACAAATGAGGAGGATTGAGTCTGGTGTTCAGTGTGCATTCCTGATTACTTAGGAAACGGAGGCAGAGACTTTCAAGTTCAAGACCTGTCTTCGACAGAATGAGGTTAAGGTGAAACCAGACAACTTAGTGAAACTCTGTCTCAGAAATGAACAAATAGATAAGGAAAAATTAAGACTTTTAAATTTATTTTATTTTGTGCACGTGTTTTACCTGCCTGTGTGTCTGTGTCACATCACCAGAAGATGATGTCTGAGCCCCTGGAACTGAAGTTAAGTTGTAAACTGCCCTGTGGGTGCTGGGAACCAAGTCTTCCGCAAGTGCTTTAACATCAGAACCATCTTCTCATCTTCTAAATTTTTTTTTAAAAGAAAAGAGTTCTGGAAATGTAGCTTAGTGGTAGAGAACTTAGACTTAGACTGTCTAAGGCCCTGGGTTCAGTCCCCATTGAGTCAGGGGCAGGGGGACCCTAAGTGCTGAGTATTGGCATCCTATTAGAGAGTGATCCAAAGGGATGCTGAAAGCCTTCATCTCCTCAAAGGTTCTCTGCTGCTGGAAGGGCCCTCACCACCTCTGGCCTGAAATCTCTGCCTGGCGTACCTCCTGGACACAGCAGCAAAGGTTTCAGGAGAACAGTTCCTTGTTGGAGGTTACTGTCTCCAAGCAGCCTCCGCCTGCAGATTCTCAAAGGTGTCAGAGTGAAAGGTACGGGGATGGGTGTAACCTCTGAAAGTGGATGAAAACCCTAAAATAAGGGGGTTTGCAGCAGAGGCAGTTGACATGAATAATGGGGGAAGTAGAGCATAAGGACAACCCTTCCTGTATGCCCTTAAACATGTTGTAATTTCCTTCTGATTGGGACATCTGGCTCATCTGAACATTTGGGGAGCCAAGGGCAGCCAGACCCATCCAAGAGCCACCCGCCTTTTTGATAAAGACTACAGCATGTGCAGTGAGGGGGTTGAGGAAGGAAAGAGCCTGCCATGATGCTCATCTGCAGGTCTGCAAGTAGCTGCTTTGTCTTGGGCTCCAGTGTTTATGGAGGAAGGCGGGGCCAGAAAGGAAGGCAGAGCCTCATCTGCCTCGGCTGATAAGTGATCCTATAAGACAAGAAGAAAGGTCGGGCCAGAGCTGAGAGCATCCAGACACTCTGCACAGCAGGCCTAGTTCCTGACTCTGAAGGGCTTTAACGTCTGCCTTGGCTCCTGTGGAGAGGGCCTGGTTAAAGGCTCAGATCAGCTCCCACCCCAGGCTAGGGGGGACCAAGTCTAAGAAGATCTACCCATCCCTGGCTGCTTCATCTCTGCACCCCATACAGGCCCCAGCTCTCATACAATGCTCAGAACTGAAGACGAGGGGCTTAGGGCTGACATGATCAGTTAAGGAGTAAGACTTAGAGATTATTTCCCATGTTTTAGATACCTTGAATGGATTCAACTCTCAAAGCAGGAGCAATGAGCAAAAGCATTGTTATGTCCTCTCTCCTTAATGAATGAGGAAACAAGTCTCCAAATAAGGAAGTCACTTTCCCATGATTGCATAGCTAATGAAATATCTCCGCAGTGATTTGATCCCAGCCCGTACTGTTTGCACAGGATCCCTGGGCTTGCTATCACAGGTAGCCGCTTGATACAGCTCCCTTGATGCCTGGGGAGAAAGAATACCCAAACATTACATGCAAACGTCTTTTCCCCATTCCATCCAGAATCCGTGGGGAGAAGCTAGCAAAACTATCTACTGTGTATCGAAACGCTCAGACCAGATGTTCCAAGGTCCTCTCCACCTGAAGTAAGGGAAAAGAAGTAAATTGCCTACTTCCTTCTCTCAGGAGTCTGACAGAACAAAGAAAGCCAAGACAAAAGCAGAGGAGGATGGAGAGAGAGCTACAGGGCTGCGGGGCCTGTGGCAGATCAGCCTGGCCTGTATGAAGCAAGGTCTTTGCATGATCCTGGGGCTTCTCCTTCTTCCTGTTCTCAGGCCCCTTATTAGGAAAATCATAGAGGAGGGAAAAACAAGGGATGATGGTAGATGAGAGAGACAGACAGACATACAGACAGAAACAGAGGGGCAAACGAACACTAAACAACAATGGGGGCTTCTGTAAGTTCTTTCCTAACCCTCCAAGTCTGTGAACTCTAATGATTTGGAAGTTGACCCAGAGCATGGAAATCCAGAGCCCTCATTAGGGAAAACCTACTGGAAGCATGTTTCTAGGCTTTCCGACATGGTGATCACTAGAGAGCAGAAGTAGGCAAGGACCAGCGCAGGAAGAAACCAGAACACAGAAAACAGCCAGGAGGAATGGAGAGTGGCTTAGAAATGGCATCCAGCATGTACGGTAGGTGGGGTAGGGGTAGGGAGATGAGTCTGAGAATATGACCTTATTCTGGTCCTAAGCCTCCTGGCTAAAGGCGGGAAACGTAGGATTCTGTAGCCAGGAGCCTTGATTGTTCCCTTGGTGGCTGGTCAATACTTGTACAGTTAATGATTGACAGACGTCCTTTGGTGTCTGAGTCACCATCAGTCTCTGGGCTCTGGGAGCAAAGGAATCATGCTGCTTCTGGCCCTGATGTACCCAGAGGCATTGTGTTTATGAGTGGGTGGATGGATGGATGGATGGATGGATGGATGGATGGATGGATATATGAATGGATGGGTGGGTGGATTGATGGGTGGATGAATGGATGAATGGATGGGTGGGTGGATGGGTTTGGTGGATGGATGAATGGATGAGTGGGTAGATGAATGGATGGGTGGGTGGAGGGATGAGTGGATGGAGGGATAAATGGATGAGTGGTAGATGGATGGATGGATGGGTGGGTTGATGGATATGTGGGTGGGTGAATGGATGAATGGATGGATAGAAAATGCACATACAGAGCTGCCACCCAGTATGGCTGATTACTGTACATCTCTACTGTGCTCCCACCAGATCCTCATGAACTCTGAGCTCTGATGGAAGTATCTATCCTGTCCTGATTCTCCTTTCCATCTGGCCCAGAGACAGGATGCATGCAGAGACAGCAGAGTCCCTGTCTTGGTATTCATCTGCTGCTTCCAATCTCTGCCAGCCTGGTGGGAGGTGGAAACCATTGGGAGGTGGAGAAGGGGCTCTGCCCTGAATCCTGTAAAAAATGGAGAATTTTAGCCAGAGTTTGCATTTTATTGCAAGGAATGGAAGCAAACACCATGGTAGGGATGTCTTCTACAATTTGGTACTTGGCTCAAAACAAAAAAAAGGCTGCCACCAATAGTGAGGTCAAGACTCTAGAAGATGATGCTGAAGACAAAATCCTATGTGGTCCTGACTCCAACATCCGATCCCAAATACCTCTACTGTCCTTTGTCAGAAGTCCTACATTCTGCTGCAAGCCAGACACTACAGACTTCAATGCTAGGAACAGCAGAAAGTTCTGCAAAAGAGCCAGCCAGGCTCCTGTATGAGCTGCCACATAGCCTACCAGGGGCTAGCCATGTAGTTGCCACTGTCATGAACTCTAGGAAGGAATGCATGGCATTCTTTGGGTAGCACCTAGTGTGATGGGGCAATCAGGGAGGGCATCTCTTAAGAAGTAACTTGGAGGATTTGGGGAAATGACCCCAATCATCCACCCATCAATCTACCCACCCATCCATTCATATATCCATCCATCCATCCATCCATCCACCCACTCATAACCTCTGGGTACATCAGGGCCAGAAGCAGCATGATTCCCCAAATCATCCATTTGGGGAAATCAAAGCTGGTGGTAAAGAGTGTTCCCTGCAAAGACACTGGCTGAAAATAAGCCTGGTGCTTCTGAAAGACAGAGAGACCAGAAGTGCTAGAGCGAAATGAATAAGAAAGAGCCACAGCAGCACTTCGGGGGTGGGGAGCAGCTGGGTTTGGGTGTTGAAGGCCTGCTTGCTGGGCACTTCGGAGAACAGCAGACAGTTGGGTTTGGGTGTTGTTGAAGGACTGCTTGCTGGTAGAGTCTCTTGACCCTGGAAGCTGTGAACAAGCCAAAGCAACAGCAAACGCGCACACATGTGGCATCAAGGCTGTGCACAGACTTTACTGTGTATTTACTGTGCCTGCCTGAGACTTGTGGTTTAGGCACAGGCTAATGTGAGCCTAGGAGGCCAGTGGTGCCTTAGGAATGCGGTGTAACAAAGGACCACGTAGATGAGTCTGGGAACTTACCCGTATTCTGATCCTGAGCATTCTGTCCCAAGGCAGGGGTCATGGGGTTTGGTAGCCAGGAGCTTTTATTGTTTCTTTGATGGCCTGGGCACTCATCAGAGGTCTTGTGGATACCTAATGCAAGGCCAGGCTCTGGCTAGTCATTGTGCAACCTGAGCTAAACTATGCCTTACAGTTTGAAAAGTGGGCAAGTACCCAGAAAAGGGAGTAGACTAGAATCCTTAGGGGTCTCTGGAAAAAAGAACCACAAAAAGTTTAGCCTGAAGACCTCTTGAGAATGACCAAGTTTGGAAAATTTTCAAAAAGTGAAAATATTACTAGGTAAAACTAGAAGAGCAAGAGTCAACCCAGGAAGGTCTGCAGCTCAGATGATAAGGTGCAGGTCGGCCCTGGAAGAGTCTTCAGCTCAGATGGCAAGGAGCAGGTCAGCCCTGGAAGAGATTAATTAGGTCAGGACTCCAGAACTGGGGTCAGAGGAGAGCCATGGCTGCCCCCTTTGCAGATGGGCAGCAAGCAGTGTCGGTGGGAAAGAAGCTTGTGCAATGGTGACAGCCTCGAGGGAAAATGACTCTACAGCATCCCAGACCCAGGAGAACCCCGAGGCCTCTGAGAGCATGTCCCAGGCAGCAGAAGGTGTGGTGTGTGTTGGCAGAATCATGTCCCTATCTTTGAGGGACTGGGAAGATTTCATAGGACCAGATGGAGAGAGAAAGGATAGGGGTGGGGCACATGTAACTTAGGGTAGTTGAAATTTTATCAAAGATGTTTTCATCTCACCAGGCAGTAGCCATCAACACCTTCCTCCCAACACACGCAGGGCTGGAACCCAGGGCCTTGTGCCTACTAGGCAGATGCACTATCACCCAGCTGTACCCTCAGCCCCACCAAACTTACCAAGCAGCAGAAATCTTTCCAAATAAAAGATTAGGATGAAATCCAATAGAAAACTAATCGAAAAGGAGTGGCAGTGGTTTTCAAGAAGTTCAGTGACCCCCCAGCTCTCATCCCCCATTCCCACACTCTGATCTTCAGGACTTGTCAGGGCAATGTTGGAGAGCCACTGCCAACAGCAACATGAAAGATTGGACTAACCAGGAACCAGAGATCAGAGTCAGGGGTGAAGGTCACCAGCACAGAACTGATATCTAAAGACAACTGTTCCATCTCTGGGGACAATAGCAGAATGTTAAGTGTGGGGACACGCTCAGTTAGGTGTAGAAGGAGAGCAGGCTGTGACCTGGAGTGAAACAGCCAGCCTAGTGGTTCAGCCATGTTTAATGTTAACGTCATGCTTGTAACGTCATCTCTGTGTCTGTGTGTACCTCTTGTCCAGCTTCAACCCTTCCTTTTGTCTCTCACCCTGCTGAAGCCTCCGTTTCTCGGCTCCCTGCTTTTGATTCTCAATACTCTGCTTTGTTACCACAGAGTCTTTCTGGACTGTTCTCGGTTTCATTGTTTGTTTGTTTGTTGTTGCTGTTGCTAGTGTTGTGTTTTGGAGACAAAGCCTCACTCTATAACCCAGACTGGCCTGAAACTTACTATATAGTTCAGGCTGGCCTTGAACTCATAGCAATTCTCCTCCCTCAGCCTTGGAATACTAGGATGACAAGCAGGAGTCACCACACCCAGTTTTGGGCTGCATTTCAGGATTATATTTAGCCCCTGTGCCATCCTGAGGATGTGAATATATTCCTGAGTCATGACTTTAAGAGGAAGCAAGGGCAGACAGCTCCAGGGCCATGGCTGAAGATGGCTTATCAACATTCAGCCAGACCTGCTAGGGAGAGTGTCATCTGCCAGTTCCTCCTCTGGGCTTTCTTCCTTCTTCCCATGCCTAGTCCAGCCTTCTGCAGCTACAGCCCAGAGGGTTTCAGTGAGGAAAGCCAGCTACTGTAGCTGGTCCCCAAGAAACAAGAGGTTGCTTGGCCTTCTTGTATCCATTTAATATCCTCAGCAGAGTCCAGGTCCAGAGGAAAGGCATCATACCACTGTTGTCCCCATGGCTGAGACTGTGAGGAGGCCCTGCTCAGAGGAGGAGCACAGTGAATCTTTTCTAATCAGCCCTGGGTTGGGGTTTGGAGCCATGGGTTCTGGCCTTATCACCTTGAACAAATCAGTTAATTAAAGGAGTGTATACAAAAGGAGGCAGACTATGATTACTCTAGAAGAAAATGAGTGGACCAATGATCACGTGCAAAACAGCTGACATGACCCTCACTGACGTTGACATAGGTAGAAACTAAAGCTCAGGTGGTTGGTGGAGTCCTGTGGCCATTGAGGCTGGATTCAACGCACTGGGCATCATACATATTCCAGGTATCACAGCTTCATGAGTCCCTCCCTCCCCAGAGTCCTTGCAGCTGCAGCCTGTGCCTGTCCTCAGAAAAAACAGATCTCAGCGATGTGCCCACTCACCAGGGACCAGGGCTGGCAGTGTGGGGTTCTGTGTTTGAGTTGCCCAGAGGGAGTGGAGGTGTGGAGACCTTTTACCTCACCGACAACAATAACCCAATAAAGGTTCCTGCAGGGCTTCGTGGGAAACAGGTGAAGGAGCTCTCAGAACAGAAGGTGACTGTGTATATATAAGCACACCACTGCCTGCCAGGGACCCTGAGTGGCCGGAAAAGTTTGGAAATGTGACTCTTGGAGATCCAGATTCTGCCTCCCCTTCTACCCTGTTTTCTTTGCAGCAGCTCCCTGTTTCTCTTTGTCCCATGCTGTTGGCTGCTTTTTAGATGTTTTGGGATTTCTCAATAGGAAATATGAACTGATGTGTAAATCACTGGCTGGGGTGAGAGCTGGGATGGAGATGTCTTGAATGTAACTCAGTGACCAGTTTCCTCCAGATGGACATCAACATTCCCAGGGGTGCTGTTCAGACAGGGTCTGCTCTGGTGACCCTGCTGCAAGTCCAGGGACCCATATGATCCCTGTAGGATATTAGTCACTCCATAAAACCTCTGGGCCACTTTCCCAGGCTGTGGGGTCCTATAGTAGATTTCCCATAGGGTCTCTGAGCCTGAGAACCTATGGTCTCACAGTTTGGTGGTCGGCTTACGTTGTATCAGTTTTAACTTGTCTCTGAAAACATGATTTCAGCAAATGTCTCCAGGCAAGGCTGTCAACTTTCTCAACTTCCCTTAGGAAGGGAGCTGCAGGCGTGAAGAGAACCTATCCTCCTTTCTCCAGCCTCCAAGTTCTGCAGAGACTGGAGGGATCAGGTAACCATGCCTCAAGAAAATGCCAAGTGTATGTTCCCAAGAAAGCATGCCCTCAGAAGCCCAGAGGTGGCCTTGGGGCAAATGGGATGGCAGCAAAGATCTGGGAGAAGGAAAGTTCCCAAGATACTTGAGGTCTAGGAATCCTAGCTCTTAGATGGCAGACTGATGAGGCCATGTGAACCCCTCCCATCTCTCCCTTTTCGTGGGTTCATTAGGCCTTGATTCAAATTTTTCCTGCTTCTCAACTACTGACTTCATCTTTGGGTTCCCTTCCATATTATAGCATTTCTCAGATGGAATTAAGAAGTGAGAAAGATATCTTTCAATTGTGGCACAAGGGTCACATTTATTCCATATCCACCGTCTGTCGGTAGGAAAGGCAGGGAGAGGAATTCAGATTCAGAAAAGGCACAGAGATCAGAGAATCCGAGTTTAGAGAAAAGGGAGAGACTGTTGCCCAGAAAGAGACAAGAACAGGACTGGTTATGCTAGTTAGGGTTCTGTCTGGGCTGCATCAACCCAGCCGAGGGTGCAGGCTGGTCCCACAAAGGATGCCCTTATGTTGATGGGAACAACCAGGCATAGTAGAGAGCTGGCATAGACCTTTGCATCTTTACCTACCCCAGAATAGCAGTAACAACTTAGGATAGAGACAAACTCATCCATCTTCAAGAGCAGAAATCCTATTTTTACAAAGTTTTCACTCTTGATGAAACAGAGGAATGGATCAGCTGGGCTCTGAGGCAGACCAATCAATTCACAGAAAACAAAGACGAGCTGCTGTGGGATATTTGATCACATTGTGAAACTCCAAGATTGTGTTAACAAAATTATCCTTGGATTAGAGAGCACAGCCATCAACTAGCTGATCAGAATTAGCCATAGAGTGTACAGAGGACCCAGGAACACAGATAGAGAGACACACAGGAAAGAGGAGGAAGGGACTTAAAGATTCATGGTCTTTTAGGTTTAGGACAAGTGGAGAGATGCTTCCCTTGCTGGGTCTTTGGCCAAAAAGGAAGGTCAGCTGGTTGCTTCTCGGCTTCCCTGATTCAATGTTAATTTTATTAACAGAGTCTTGGAGTTTCACAGTGCAATCAAATATCCAGAAACAATGAGAAAACTGAACAACTCAAGGAAGCGAACATATTTGATTATTCTGCTTCACCAGCTGTGAATTGCAAGGTATCTGGTGACTCTGTATATAAAATTGTTGACAATTTTTAAAAAAATTAAGGAAAATAATGATGCTACTTGATCGTTCTTAGCATCTCTGGGTAAATTGACAAAGAAAAAGAATGATAAAATTAGCCAACTTTTAGCATCTCAGAATATGATGAAAGACAGCAATAAACTCAGTGGTAAAAGTGACCAGCTTCAGATATGCATGAACAGTCTAAGGGTTTCTAAGTGCGCCCTGGAAGAGAATCTTCTCTCCAGCTGTCACAGAGCTAAGTTGTGAAAACAAAATCTTCATTATAATATTGACAGAATTGCAATAAAAAATTTAAGTCCTAGCCATGGAGGGTGTTGGAGGTTAAAGCAAGGGCAGTGATTGATTAAAAAAAAATGGGATCCTATAACTTTGGGGGGAGATCTGTGGGAGGACTCTACTGAGGCTGAGAACTTTGAATCCTCAGATTTTCAAGGGTTTATCTCACCTGGGAAAGAAGTGTCTCCACTCTCAGCAGAAAATGTACTCATACGCCCTCCCCTTGAAACGCAGCCTTTCCACTTTTGACAGAGGAAATTAATCCTTCATTGTCTGATGACCCAGCAGTGTGACTTTTCCTGAAAGGGATGCCAGGTCAGACAATACCGATGCCCCTCAGCGCCCACCAATCGTTTATCTAGACCTATAATCGGACCTAAGGTTAATCAGGCTCCTAGAAGGGAGATAGAAAGTGTTACACATGATGAGGTGCACTACACTACAGAAGAGCTTACTGGATTTGCTAATTCACTCAAGCAGAAGTCTGGGGAATACGTGAGGGAATGGATTTTAAGGACGAAGGTAATGGTGGAAGAAACATGAAATTGGATCAGGATAAGTTTATTGATATAGACCCTATTGAATGGAGATTCTAAGTTTAATATGGAAGCTTATGCATTTTTTCAAAAAATGTCAAAAGTTTGTTTGAACAGTTGAAGTGTTTGTCAAAAGATGGCCTACTGGAGATGCTCCCTAGCTCTTGGATTAGTGTTGATGAAGGGATTTTAAGGTTCAGAAAACTGCAATGCTAGAGTGGGTAAGCTGTGGGAAACCTAATCCTCTACAACAGGAAGGCCTAGAAGACAGGCCCTTCACTAATCCTATAAGGTGTAAGATGCTGAGAGGGAGGAACAACAGCATGTCTGAAGAGTTTCACTGTTGCTTCTTTCCTTGTGCCAGACCTTAAGGCTGGAGATGCTGCTGCTCATGGATTAAATGCAATGGCTTTAATTGGACCCCAGGGTAGCAGGGACCAATTGGCAGCATTGGAGCATCAGAGACAAGATGATCCTAATTATCAGGACGGGCAACATAGACAAAGCAAGGTCCATAACGGTCATCACGGGAAAGTGAATTTTATTGTTGAAAGATTCGTATGGACCTATGGTCCTGCCTAATCAATCATGGTGTTTCCCAGCATGCAGTAGATAAAAAGTCTACTGTATCCTTGTTGATCTGTCTAGACAGAAAATGTCTCAAACAAATGAAAGAAAACCTACATTGGATTGCGGCAAAAAGGGATCTCAGTCCATGAAACAATTTCCAGACCTGAGCCTGTCTACAGACCAGAACCCCTAACATGAAAGAAAGGACAGGTGCCCCAAGGAATGACTTTGCTTAAAATACCTAAGATTTTTTTCTATTGATCTTTCTCCAGTTCTTCCCCAGAGGGACCTGGGCCTTTTACAAGGGTAATTGTCCACCAGAAGGAGAGGAAAATCAGTCTTTCTGAGGTCTATTGGATACTGGTTCAGGATTCATACTGATTCCAGGAGACCCCAAATAAATTGAGGCCCTCTGGTTAAAGAAGTGGCTTATGGAGATCAGGTGACTAAAGGAGCCCAACTCATAGTAGGTTCAGCATTTACTGAACTCTTGGGGGACCCACTTCCAGTGGTTCGTCTTCAGTTAAAACCAAAAAAGTCAAGTATTGCCAGAAAGGAGCAAGCTTGCTGCTGCTGAGCATAGCCTTCCTTTTGCCTGTTCTCGGAAGACCCTGTGAGTGGGCCAGCTCATTACAAGTTCCATGCATCCGTGTTATCCCAGTGTAACAGGGCAGCAACAGACACTGGATTTTCTGGGCAAGACATGCTTTCAAGATCCTGGCCCACATGTCTCCACAAATAGAACCTATCTGCTAGGCCAAAGTGTCCCAATGCAACAACGGGAGTAAAGTGACTGCAACACACATGCATACAGGAGTGAGCATGGTTTTGTGTTGGGGATGCTCCAAGCTTGCGGCCCATCCCACATAAATTAGTGTACACACCTCGTCAGGTTCCCCACATACCCTTGGCCCTACAGTAGTATTCTTAAGCAGTGGGACCCATCACCACGTGACCTTCTGTTGGTTCAGTGCCCTTTCTTACCCCAGACATTCAGCAAACCATTGAGTCAGCACAGGAATCTGTCACAGGTTGAACATCCTAAACCACAACTCCAAAATCCAAAGTGTTCCAGGATCCATTCTTTTTTGAACATTAACGTGACTCCACAGGAAGAAAACTCCATGTCATGTTACCTTGTTTCAGTCACAAAAATCACTTAAAATGATGTCTGAAATGGCTTCAGGCTGTGTGTACAATGTGCATATAAAAAGGGAATTTCTGTTTGGCCTTAAGTCCTATTCCCAAGCTATTTCATTATGTGTACGCAAATATTCTAAGATACCACCCCCATCCAAATTCTAAAATATTTCTGGACCAAGAATGTTGGTGGAATAAAGAATACTCAGCTTATATTTATACTTTCCTGGCCATCACTTCTTAAGAAAGGGCCAAAGTCTGCAATCCCGTGCCACCTCATGTCCCCTACATAGTAGATGTTTTAATAACCACGCATTGGCCATGAGCCCAGTGGCTCTATTTCTGGATGAAATAAGAAGAATAAAGTCCAGAGTAGCAGAGGACAGGGAGCCAACATCAGGCTGCAGAGAGTACTATAGTTATCACTTGCCATGGGGACCCCAGGACGTGGGCACTCCTCCAGTGTCCACTTGTCTGGCCCTCTCTTGCTCCATCCCACAATATGCTATGCTCTTTGCCCCCTTCCCTCCTTCTGCTCTCTTCCAACACTGTCTGCAACACCTTTCCACTCTCCGAGGGCTGGCTTTTTGTAACAAGGAAAGCATGATACATTTGAGGATGGGATAGGCAATCGAAGTAGAGAATGGTGTTTATTACCTGATAAAGGCAGGTGGCTTGTTGTACTTGATGGTGGTCCCCGAGGACCACCTGTTGCTGTGCCTCCTTGCATCTCACAAATGTAAGACAAGGGAACAGAAAAGCAAGCATTATAGCCAGCCTCTGCCCCAGGCCTCTCAGCCCTGCTGCTACACTGAATCCGGGTTCTTGCTATAGGACAGTGTGACAAAGCCTGGCTTTGGGATGTTGGAGAGACCAATACAGGGCAATGTTGCTAACCCTGTGACCAGTGACATTTATTTCAACTCAATGTCATTCTCAGTTTTTCTCATGTGAAAATGAGAAATGACATTTATGTCACAGGGCTTTACATAAAATATTTAAATGAGATAACAGGCATAACTTGCAGCTATCTGATCATGCAAAAATTATTATGCAAACCATTTTCTTTTTCTAGAACACCAGGGTCGGAACAGGTTTTAAAGATCATATTAGCTACCCAAAGGGAGGAAAAAGAGGATAAAGAAGGAAAAAAAGAAGAAAAGGAAGTCAGGGGAGCTAGTGATTGTACTCGGGTGGGAAAATGATAGCAGTGAGCTGGCTGCTATTCAGATGGATGGAAAAGTCGTGAGTCAGGGCACAGCATAGCGCAGTACGTGCCATTTAGAGGCCGCATGGAGAGAGACTGTGTAGGAGGGTCTCATGGTAAAATGCAAAATGGGCTTTTGGCATACAGATGAGTCCAACAGCAGGCAGGAGGCCTGGGAGGCTGAAGCAAACCCTTGTGGTGGGTGGACACAGAGGAGAGCATGGAGGGGAAGTGATGAGAAGCCAGGCTGACGGAGGTAGCTTCAGCTATGTGGTGGAGGACCCGGTTTGCCTTGCTGAGCAGTGGAACTGGACTTGGAAAGTTCCCTGTGAGTGGAGGGAAGACAGATATGACCAGTTTGCCTAAGGAAGGGGCCTGAGAGAGCTGGGGGGGATACAGGTTAGGATGGAAGCTGGAAAAAAAGACAATTTGTGGTCACTCCACAAATTTTCCAAGCAGGGAAACCTAGAGGTCAAAAGCATCTCCTGTCAATGGAGTGGGACCCTCAAAGCCCTAACAAATGCCCAAACCCCCAAATCTAAACCAGGTTCGGAGGCAGCTTCTCTTCCTGCCCCTTCCAGGCTGCCCCAGGCTGGTCTGTACTCACAGCTGCCCTCTAACCCAGAGGCAAAGGTGACTAATCCAAAGGAAAGGCCCCTAAAACCAAAGGGAATATTTATTTTAAGTAGTTTGACGTCTGAAGGAAGGGGTGGAGGAATAGGAGGGGGGCAAGGTCTGAATGGGAAGCCATGACATTCCCAGATCCTAGCCATTGTGTAAAGAGAAAAACTCCTCAAGATTGTGTTTGTCCAAGAAATCAGACAGCTCAGTCCCTGAGTCAAAACACTCAGGGTTGGAAGCCAGAATTTCCTGGGCTGAGTGCAGTTCCTAAATAAAATGAAAGGAAGGCACAGTGAGATGCAGCAATTGTTAGGCCAATGGGCTGGCTGCCAGGGTTGGAGCCGGCAGATGCTATATGCAGAAAGGAGGCAGTGTGGCCTGCTAGGCTGACCCACACCTCACTGTGCCCCAGTACCCATCCTGGATCACTGCTGGTGTCACACCTAGAGCCTCCCATGGCTCCACCTGCTCCCTGGCTTCTGGGACATGAAAGGAATCCATGTGCTCCAGGAGACCACTTCCTAAATGTAACCCCAGTAGCACAGACACTGAGAGAAACAATAAATAAATGGGAGCTCCCGAAACTGAAGAGCTTTTGTAAAGCAAAGAACATAGTCAACAAGAGAAAAAACAACAGCCTACAGAATGGGAAAAGATCTTCACCAACCCCACAGACGGAGGTTTGATCTTCAAAATATACAAAGAACTCAAGAAATTGGCCATCAAAAGAACAAATAATCCAATAAAAAAATAGAGTGCAGACCTAAACAAATATTTGTACACTCAACTAGACCTTATGGGCATATCAGCCATTTTAGTGCTGAACTCTTTCCCACTCTGGAGGTTTAAAAGAAAAAATACTGACTTCTCTTGCTAACCTGGGGAAATGGCTTCACTATTGTCCTGTAAAGAATGAGCACCACAAGGAGCTGGCCAGTTCTCTCTTCCTAACTGGGATTATATTCCCCATGAGCAAAGAGGACACACAAGTCACCCAAATGTAAACAGTAGGGCCAAAAAGTGGGAGGGAGAGAGAAAGAGAAGGGAGGAAGGAAAAGAGTGAAGGGGAAGGGCTTGGCTATAACGTCCTTTACTGTCCCTGGTCCAGTCAATTCTCTGCACCCAGTTCCTACGCACTTTAGCCAGCTCATGCATGAAGGCCAAAAGCAGTGATCTCTACAGCCATGGAGTTTGTATCATTCAAAGTCGGGTGAAATGCAGGGATGAAGAAAGAGTGCTATCTGGCAGTGTGACATCCTATCTCTGTCCCCACTCACTGAGGGTGACCTGTTGGGGACCATCCAGCTGCCTCTGGCTCTGCTGCATATGTTTGGATGTATTAAGGGGGCCTAGGCATCATCAGATGGCTCCCGCAGGACTGAAGAAGATTCCCCGGATGTCACTCCTCAGGATCTTATCTACTGACACCTTCTAGAGCTCCCTGAAACCTCAAGTGAGGTTTAGCTCAGTCTTCACAGATATGACAAACTCCAAGGAAGGTGTGAAATTTCTTGTTAAATGTAAGGCAGAAACACATCTCAGAAAGGACGAAAAAGGAAACCCCCAGTCAAAAAGCTTGCAGACTGTTGACTGTATCTCTTGATTTAAAAAAATGCAAAGGGGTGTGACATAAAAAAAAAGTTAAATGACTAATGTTTTTTATTGTATTGTTATTCTTCTTTAAATCCTTTCAGAGGTCACTTCTCAAGAGGTCCCCTGTAAATATCAGGAAGTAAGCCTTGTATAGTGATGTCTGATTCTCCAATCACCTTCGTGGCGGAAGGCCTCCGGCTGCAGTGAGGTCATCGAAATGTTTGTGGGGTGTGTAGCTGATACAAACTTATGCAGGTAAACCAGGGAGGGTCTGTATTGGTTTCAAAGCCAGTGTCAGGAGCCACTGTATCAGAAGACACTGCTTCCCAGCCATTTCACTGTGGGTGGTCTCAGAGACCATTTGCTCAGGACCAAGCCTGCTCCAAGCCAAACTGAAAGACAGCCACTCATTCCCACATCTCTTCCTTTGATCTCTCTCCTCC
>JAQHUG010000062.1:3117860-3128307 GCA_028555095.1 Dicrostonyx torquatus
TTTCTCCCTCCCTTTCTCCATCCCTCCCTCCCTTCTTTCTCTCTCTCTCTCCCTCCCTCTCTCTCTCTCTCTCTCTCTCTCTCTCTCTCTCTCTCTCTCTCTCTCTCAAGGAAGGGGCTATCAACTGAATCTCATTAAGACATTAGAGACCACACCAGCCATCCCTCAATGATGGGGGACTAAGAGCAGAGCTGCAGAAGGTGAATGGTGACCACAAAGCTAGCAAGCTTACAACCAGGATGGGGGGATCCTCGGGAAGATTCATAAGACCTTCTGGAGCGCCTCATGTTCTTCCAGATGGGGCCTGGTCATTTTGCCAGTGAGGGCAAACTTGGGAGAGTGGGCAAAGGTGTAGAGGTGGGGCATAGAGCATTCTCTGGGACTGGATGAAGCTACTGCTCAGAAACTTAACGCTCTGGCAATTTAAGGAGGCTGGGGGCTCAACAAAGGCACACTGGTAGATAGAAAGCATTTGAGCCACTTTACTTGCTCTTCCCCTATTAAACAGGTTGTTCACAAGATTGCTGGGGAAGCTAAAGGTAGTTTCTTTAATTCAGAGATGATCGGGTGATTCCCAGAAGTAGTGGGATTAGATACTCTCTCTTCTCCTGTTTTCTTTCTTTTTTTCTCTCTCTTCCCTCCATCTTTTGTACTGAGGATAGAACTCAAGGCTTCTTGCATGCTAGGCAAAGCACTCTCCCATCGCTAAACTGCACCCTGGTCCCTAGAAGAGTTCTCTATAGAGCAGGGTCTGCCTCTTACTCTCCTGAGACAAGACAGTGACAGCAAGGACACTACTCACCATTGTGCTCAGACAAAGGGCAATTGTGGGGCTCTGTGGCTTCTTCTAGAAAATTTTAGGCTCAACCCAGGAGGCTCACTGAGGAGGCGGCCAGTCTGGAGTCAGCTTAAGCACCCCCAGAGTGGATGTGGTCATGCCCCAGGTGGGTGCCGATTGACTTTGTGGGGCAGTTGGCCTTTCCTGTTGAAATCTGCTAGAGGAGACACTCAGTTTAGAGCCTCGGCTCTGGCAGATAGGCAAAGGAAAAACCGGTCCTAACTGTCTTCCAGGACTCCTGTGCTCTCTAATGGCCCCGTTCCTGTTAGCATTAACCAGAGTCAAACATTTGTTTTATCCTGTCCTTGAAAGACCAGCTCTGAGACACCTTCCTTGACAAGGTTAAGGCCGCAGCCTGCACTTGACACTGCCTTCAGAGTGGGCGTGTGTCTCTCTGCTGCTTTTTTGTTTTGTGTTAAGACAGTTTTGTAACTTTCTCTATAAAGTATGTCGAGCAAAGCAAAGAAAAAAAAACACAGGTTTCAAAAACCTTGACTTCTGAGAAGTCCTCTGGTTGCTGCAGTAGAACGAGTTTGTTTTTAAGATCTGTTTTGTCATAAAGATAAAAGTCGTTGCCGTTAGGGTTTCAGCCTTTTTAGTTTGTCTTTTCATCCTGTGAAATTTCAGATGGCTCTGTGGAGTCCTTTGGCCAGGAACTTGAAGAATACGGCTCAATGGTGCCCTCTTAAGGCCAATCGGGAGGGGTACAGCACAATAGGATATGGCGCCTGGGACCGCCAGGCCCGATGGCCAAGTCTTATCTAGGCACTCACTGTGGCTCCTTTACAAATCCAGTCCAGACACCAGGCTGATGTGGATGTGCCTGCCACACAGGGGAGAAGGGCAGGATTCAGGCATAAAACCGGCCTTGAACTCAAACCCAGCACAGGCGTGTTACTTAATCCCTTTGACTCAATTTCTCTCTTTACACGAGATACAATACAAGATATGGCCATCCTTTTCCTATCATTGTGAAACTGGTTCCAGGACCCCCGGCACCTGCAACAGTAAAGCCCAGAGATGCTCTAAGTGACTTAAACAGCCTAACTGCTGTGTAGGTAGCTATTTTTTCAGCAGTGTTTCGGGAACTATAGCAACACACGCAGTTACTGCAGATAAAGTCTCCCAGGCCTGGCTAGAGAGGACACAGAGCCATGCCTTGGGGAAAGCGGCTGTCCTTTTTGTCCCCCTCCCCCCTCCCTTTACTGCCTTGCAGCTTTGTTCTCAGATGCGCCAAACCATTTAATCCTCACAGACCCTGTTTTTACATTATGTTATTATCTACTCTGCAACAACAGGAAACCAGGCCCACAGTGAGTTAAGAAGTACCACAGCTGATGATTGGCAAAGTCAGGTTTGAGCCCAGGTGATAGGACCTGGAGACCCAACAAGCCTGCACCCTAGGCCCCCCTGCTCACTGACAGATGTGCCTCTGCTGGGAGAGCAAACAAGAAACTGTGACTGGCCCGGCATAAATACCCACTTAATAGGAACTCAAGTCAGACTCTCGTTCTTGGTAGTCCGTACCCATAAAAGGCAGGTTCTCGGGTTCATCTGTGCTGTCTCGTGTTGTAGGACTTCCTTCATTGCCAAGGGTAAATAATATTTCATTGTAAGTATTTTCCACCTTTGATTACTTAGGATATTTCGCATCTGGTCCGCTAGTGCAAGGATCTCTTCGACATGCTGCTGTCAGTCCTTCTGGGGGAAGCCCCGGGGGAAGAAGATTCCCCCGGGTCACCTGGTAGTTTTCGGTTGTCATGGTAGCTGTACCATTCTGTATTCCCATCAACTGCGCAAAGGTTCCAGTTTCTTTCCACTCCCTCCAATGCTTGTTGTGTTTTGATAATGTCATTTGGCAGGTATACAGTGACTCCTCGTTGTGGGGAAAAGATGGGGAAATGAAATGCCTCATTGGCGATGAAAGAAGCCAGTAAACTGTTTTTGGACAGTCTGCAAGCCACAGAAAACTACCGAGTTCTAAAAGAATATCAATTTGCTCTAACTACAAATTCTTAATATTCTTAATTTTTTTCTTCTAAATCCTGTTATTTACCTACAGAAGTAGGAGAGGAAAGTCCGTTCAGAAAGCACTCTCTAACTAGGTAAGCTATATGCATGTTACTTAAAAGGTGGGTTCCTCTAGGCATGCTGCTTTTTAAGAAAAGGACGAGTAAGTTTGGGGTAAAAGGGCAAAGCCAAGAAACAGTGTTCTTTGTGGAGGGGAGTCCGGAAACACTGCTTCCAGAAGGAAATCTCATTAAAAGGGCATTTTTCTTCCGAAAGAGGCTTCCCAGGACAGCCTGAGTACCCTTTCCGCCAGAGACTGCTCCTCGATCCGGCTCTGTCCCTTGGAATTAGCAGAGAAACGAACTTTACTTTGCAGAGACCCCTGCTGGCCAGATGCAGGTGGTACAATATAGCCGACAGCCCGCTTGTACTGATATGCTAACCGGCTGAAGTCTGAGGATAGGCAGCCCCTCCTACCTAGTCTCTTCTGCCCCGAATACTTCATCCTAACTACCCTGAGTTCAGAGAAACCTTCCTGGTCTCCCAGCCTCTTGTCTAGGAGCTTCTAGAGACAGAGATGGGCAAACAGCAGCCCTTTTCCCGAGACACTCAAAGATGGCTGGAGGAGAGAGCCCGGCATAGCGGGTATCAGGTGGGGTGGAGGGTGATATCACGACAGAGTGGGGTTCCGTAGGGAGGCGCCAGAACCTTGGCAGAACAGGCGCCCGCCGTGGGAGCTGTTCTGAAGCACCGAGGCCGAGAGTATGCCAAGGCCTGGGGAGGAAGCGCGGGCACAGGGCTCAGCTATAAGCAGTGAGAGAGAGCGCCCTAGGATGGGAAGGTCCCGTATATCCTGCTGAGATTCCGCCTTTTGGTGACTTGAGAGCTCTCCTTTTCAGAGAATAAGGAACACTAATGTGAAGAGGGCTTCCAGGACCATCACCAAGGTAGAGGCAGGACAGGTCCTTCCCAGGGAGCCTCAGCTTCTCTATTGAGAAAACATTCATGGCCTCTTTGCCAAAGACTTTCAGGTGCAGCTATGACTGCAGGGGCTGCCGAAGGAGGCCTGTAAGGATTATTCATCCAAAACCCATGAAAAATCTTTATCCCCACCCTGTGAGACTTTGGGTCCCGCTAGAATCCAATTCAGAGGTGACTTGCAACAAAACAACAAACGAACAGATGAAAACACAATGTTAAAAGTATTATCCTTCAGTTCTCCTTCAAAGCACACAAAGTTTTTAAGGGCAGCTAATATCCATCAGCTAGGTGACCCTTGTGATTGACAGTTGAGCCAGAAAAGAAATGACAAGTGTCAGATCTTCAGACCTCTTTCTAGCATCGTTGTTGCTTCCAAATGTCCCTAAAGATAAGGTCCCTAAATGGAACCAGCAGCATATGTCCTAACTCAAGTAAGGTCTGGCCATAACAGTCTCTGGCAAATCCTTAACCCTGCAGGGAGCCTGGAGACTGCTCTGGACTACTCTGGGACTGGGCTCAGCCTCCTGTCGCCTGGACAGACAGTGTGAGCACAAAGAAAGAAAGCAGTCTTTTTGGTATTGAGGGCCAATGTGGAAGCAGCTGCATTATCCTCCAACCTCAGCAGCTGAACTGATCTACACCTGGGAAATTAAAGTCCAGAGCCCCCTAAGTATTACCTGACTCTCTCACAAGCTCTGGAGGAAGGCAGGTGCCCCCCAGCTGGCCCCATAATCTCCCAGTACTCACAGGGGCTCCAAGCAAAGAAATATGACCTTCCCTGGACCCTCAGTCCTGTAGATCTCTCAATTGTTGGCTTGGCAACCCAGGGCAGACAGAAGGCAAAGCTGCTGATGATCCTTTTTCTGGGAAGAAGGAGGAAATGGTCCTGAAGGGGTCCAGCCTCAAAGATACTTGTTAGAAAGAGTGAGGAGTGGGGTGGGAAGGAAGCAAGCGGGTATGGAGACAGATAAGTACCTGAAAGATAATACACTTTTCCAATAATTTGGAAATAAGCAACACTGTAAGACCACGGCTAAAAGAGCAAGGTGGGAGCTGGGAGAGAGTGGGGGAAGGTTTAATCAAGGCAGTAAAGGGCATGGAAGAAGGATCCAATTAAAAACAAGTGGGGAAAAGATGCTGACGAGAAGCCCTGTGTACCAGCTGAGGTAGGAAAGTGGGCACTTCAATAATAAAACTGTAGCTTTAGGAAACCAGTTGGGAAAACGTCAGTATGGTTGGCTGTGATTTCTAAGGTGTAGGACCAAAGGCAGCAACTAGCAGCAGAGAGCCAGGCTACAGGGTTCATCCAGGGTTCAGTTCACTGGTCATGTGCAAAATACATTAAGCACGCACACACACACACACACACACACACACACACACACACACACTTTAAGGTCTGGGAAGGGGCTTGTAGAGCAGCATACTACTTTACCGATAAAGATGGACATTTAGAATCAAGAGTTGACAGTGTCGCTCAGACAGTTGCCCACAGAATGACTCATGGAAGGGGAAGATGGAGTGGAGCATGTAGAGAACCCAGAGACTCCCAAGTGTCTGTGAGATGCAGGAGGAGCTGGGAAAGTATGAGAGGCCAGTGGGGTAGGACACTGGTGGCTGGGAGGAAGCTCTCAGTAGGTGTCTAGGCTGTACCTATGAGACTGGAGGAGGCCAAGCCTGGAGCAGGGCTGATAAGACAGGGCACACAGTACAGATAAAGCTCTGCCGGGTTTACACAACCAAGTAGTAAGGGAGGGTTCACGATAACTCCAGGTCCTCAGCTAGTGAGGAAACACAGCCAGTGATGTGCTTCCGGTAGTGGTGGCGTTGCGGCTCATCGTCTTGAGAAAGGAGGCGGAATTCTCTGTTTCCCTGGGGCTGGATCTCGGTCTCTTCTCCTGTGACAGGGCTTTCCTCCGATTATCTGATCCCTCCTGCCCACCTGTTACGAAAGGCAATGCGCCGTTGATGGAAGTGTTTTCCAAAGCTTATTTGTACTGCACCATCTAGATTGGAGTATGACCACACAGCTATGTCCCTAGTCAACGTGAGACAGAAAATTAACCGTGGCAAGTGTCCATCAAAGAGGCACAGACCAGTGAAAGGCGGGAAGAAGATTCTGTATTGACTTTCTGCGACAGATGATCAACACGATCAATTGTTGGGAGATCTCCGTGCACCATTGGTGACCTGCTGCATTGTGACCCTGTGAGTCAATGAAGGGTATGAGTATTAGAACAAGGTTGCCTACTTCACCCAGCCAGGAAGCAGACAGAGATGCAGGCAGGGAGGAGCTGAGAGCCTGAAGATTCCTCCAAGAGCACTCCCCCCAGTGACTGGACTTCCTTCCACTTTACCCCACACCCAAAGGTTGTACCACCTCCAGTAACACAAAGGATGAACTTCCAAATCTTTAACAAAGGGAACTTGAGAGACATTCAAGATCTGAACTCTAGCAGCTTCCAAAAGCTGGGGGGTGGGGTGGGGTAGGGTGGAGAAATGAGAAGAGCCAAGAGAGAAGCAGAGAAAAGCAGAAGGCTAAAAATAGTTGGAGATGGCACTGTAAAGAGACACTTGCCACCAAGCTTGATGACCTGAGTCTGGTCTCGAGGACCCACATAAGGAGGAGAAAGAAATCCCTCAAGTTGTCCCCTGACTTCTGTGTGCATGTCATAGAACAAACTGTGACTTGCCAGCACTGTAAAAATAAAGAAGCTGAAAGGACAAGAGGGCAAAGAGGGAGGGACAGAGGTCAGAGGCAATGACCAGTGTCTTGGCATAAGCAGCATGGCTCCTTGTAGCTGACTTCAGAGACACACTTTTGGGAACAAGTTATTTTAATGCCCAAACTGGTCTAGGATTCAAGACAGAATTTAGAATCCTCAAATAAAAAGGCCCTCATGGGTGTCTCTGTGCTGTGGGTTTAACACCCCCGCCCCATCCCCCACTCCCCTATCCCGACTGCAACCAGGATCTGAGCTCTGCAATTGAGGTGCCTGAGGCTTGAAGCTTGCTGTCTACGGTGTGCAAGGTCAGGTCAACCCTGCCTGCTGCCCTAAATAACGGCCCTGCTGGGTCTGAGTGTAAAGAATACAGCAGACATGCTGTGGAACTTGAAATACAAAAGCTAACACTGAAAATATTTTATTAACAGCGAAAAAAGGGAACACCTTCTAAGACAATAAACTGAGTCGACTTAGAGCAGACAGGTCCAGCCTTTGTGTGGAGATGTGTGAGCAGAAATCTTTGTGAGCAGAAAATCCGCCCAGGAAGACCCTAATTTGGGTCTCCTGAATTTGCCGCCAGCATTTGTGCACTGTCCACAGAGTGCAGCCTTGCGTTACCTCCAGGGCCCTTTCTTTCTGGAAGAGTTAACTGCCTCAGAGCTACATTGCCCAGGACCTTCCGGGAGTCTGCCCCCTACTGGCCTCATGCTCCAACTGCAACCTCCGGTTCCATCATAGGGAGAATTGAGATCCTGAAGCCACATCTAAAGTCTTGCCTCTGCCTTTCGCTGTCTCTGCCCCTGTGCCCATGAGTTAGACATCATTGAAATGTAAAACAAAACAGATGACGACCAAAAACACGGAGAAGGTTCCTGACTCTGTGCTAGGCTTCCCCCACAGGTAGCTGGAGTGTCTCTCTCAGGAGCCGCCCTTTCCTGCATCCTTCTTGTTTATTCTGTCACCTCCATCCTCCTCCGTGCTGGAATTAAAGGCATGAGCCACCATACACAACCTGTCTGTGATGTTCTACGGACTTCTCTAATAAGAACTGGCCACATACAGACCAGTGTCTGTACCCCCTTCAGCAGAAACCAGTGGTCTTTGAATCTGGAAGCTTCCTTCTTTCTTACTCTTTCTCTTCCAAAGGGATCAACCCCAAAGAGGCAATCACATGAGAGTGGAGGCTTTGACAAGTTGAGATTAATTCAATCCCTGTCAAATCCATACAGGAAAATCAGACTCGAGTTATTGGACCTCGGATTCTCTTGCTCTGGTGACTCCACGCCCCGCCCCCATTTGCCTTTGTTTCTGTTTGATCACTGTGCTCAGGCCACCAGAGCTGGGATGAGAGGTGCCCCATAGGCTTTTCCACTCCTCCAAACACCCAGATCAAAGGGCAACCCAGAACTCTCAAAGGGCTTCCTTCATCCCTTCCTGTGATATTGGGCTTTAACGTCTTCCTTCCCATCTCTCCATCCTACAAAACTTTTGATTTTATAGGGAAACTGTGAGCATCACAGTATTGATCTGATTTCAGTCAATTGAGGTGATCCCTCCCACACTCACTGACTGTGATCTCAATGACTTCCCCACCCCACCCTGGGACAGTGACACCTTGTGGCCCACAAGGAGCTACTTTCTCTCCTCAAGTCCTGTCAGGCTCTCCCACAGTTTGGGCTGTATCCTGCCCCACCTCACCAGACTCCTGCCCTACCATTTCTAATTAGAAAGCCTAGATTCACCCTTCCAGTTCATGCTCAGCTCAAAAGTCCTGAGAAATTGTCTGTGCTTTCCTGGTACATTTTCCTTAGATTCAGAGTTGTATACTCAGACTTCTTGCTTTCTTGAACTCCATGCAAGCACTGACTATGCACTTACTCTTTGATCCCCCCAAAATAAAAATAGATAGATAGATAGATAGATAGACAGACAGACAGACAGACAGACAGGAAGTCATAGTACTGGTGCCTAACTTCATACAAGACTACCAAGGTCATCTTTCTCAATTTTCAAACGTCTTAGTTCTGAAAATCACACAGCTTTCATGAGGTAGGGGACCCAGAAGCTGATTCACTCCATAATATAAACAGCTGATACTTTCCGTCTTGTCCAACATTTAAAAATCTCAAAAGCTAAGGACCTAGCATGTAAAAGGTGCCAAGCTTGGTTCCCAACATCACATAAATAAACATTGTGTCAAATTTTGTTTCATGTTTTGTCCCCACTAAGAAGCATGGACTGTGATGCTATTATGCCAGATCTATTTGGTAAGAGATGGCATCTATTTAATTCTCTTTGGCTTTCAAAAACAAAACAAAACACCAAAATAACCACTATGTTCAATGATAAAAAAAAATCAACCCATGAAGGTTTCTGCCCCTAATAAAGGATGTGCATGTCTCAAGCTCTCTGAACCCTACTTTGGAACTTGAAGAGGAAGTCTAAGGATTTGGGACAAGTGGGGAATGTAGCAGAGAGATAAGGATGAAAACGGAAGGAGGAAAAGAAAGGGAGGAAGAAAGCAGCCTGTGGGGAGTGCTCACTGCCACCAGACCCATCTTGTGTACATAGTGCACCCATGAGGGGCATGTTGGTGCTGATGGAAACAGGAAACTTGTGAGGAAGTCTAGGAGAGGAAGGGCTGTTTTGGAAGATAAACCTGTGCCCCATTAACCCATAGGTGGTGCCTGGTTGGCCATAAGCTAAGACAAACAGGAACACCAAAGGATGCTCAGGTTGTAAGAAACATAATGACCTAGCAGAAACAGGGACCCAGATGCTGGGATCTTTCCTGCCGATGTTGTAAAGAGGAACACTGGTGTTTAATGTATAAGACTTCTCTACTCCCTTTTACACACTCAACAGGCAGATGATAGCCAGTGCCACTAGAACCTAATGAATCTCACCCCCACATCCCTTTACGAAGGGTCCTTGTGACACTTCCCTCCCTACTCTGTGAGAAAAAGCACCCCTGTCCAAAACTGAAGTAGAGATTTCTGCTATATGCACCCACAACTCCCAGGACCATGTTATAAGATAAACTGCTCCCAGATCCATGATTGCTCATTCAAAGTCCCTTTTTATACTTGTCCAGGCCAGGCACAGACTAGGCCCCATTCTTTCTGTACACTTGCCATATAGTCCACATTCATGTGCCTTCTCGCAACCTAGGTGGGCATTCATTTCATCTAAAGTTAATCAAATTCTGGCCGCACTGGACAGGCTAAGGCGTAGAGAGTGCCTGTTGAGTGATGAGGGCTTATCCATGCCTTTAAATGTCTTAATTTGGTTCACTTTCACACCAGCACCCCCGGGAGTGCACAAGGCAGGAGATCTGAGACAGAATTCTTATCCAGCATACGCTTGGTCCACCAGGCATTATAGATTCAGTACCAACTTCTCAAACACCAGACAAAATGGCCTCTTGCAACTTCTAGAACCTTCCTATCACACAGACACTTATCTTCAGCAACTGCATTAGAACCTTCCTATCACACAAACACTTACCTCCAGCAACTTCTAGAACCTTCCTATCACACAGACACTTACCTGTTGTAATTAGGGGAGGGGTGTAGGTTGTGTTCACGGCACCCAGCTCCCAGCCCCCAGCCACTGGCCCGCTCAGCCGCTGGTTGCTTACTTATGCCCGAAATAACCACATGAGAATTATATTCATTTAAATTCTGCCTGGCCCATTATCACTAGCCTCTTCTTGGCTAGCCCTCACCTCATAAACTAACCCATTATAAAAGTCTGTATGTCACCATGAGTGGTGACTTACCAGACAATTCTAACCTGCATCCATCTGCGGCGGAAGATCATGGCGTCTGGCCTACTTCCTTTCTTGTCCTCAGAACTTCCGTTCTGTATACTCTGTCCACCTAAGGGCTGA
>JAQHUG010000062.1:3134971-3201267 GCA_028555095.1 Dicrostonyx torquatus
TGTGTGTGTGTGTGTGTGATTACCAACATGAATGTCTGTGCATTATGTGCGTGCCCTCTGATAATGGTGTCAGACCTACTAGAAGTGGAGTTATGGATGGTTGTGGTCCTACATGTGGGTACTGGGAATCAAACCCAGGTCCTCTAGAAGAACAGAGGCATCTCTCCTCGCCTTAGTCATTTTCTCTGTTTTTCTAAGGGACAGCATACAAATTAGTCAAGTTTCTGAAACTTCAGTCTGATAGTCTCTGCTTTTTATCCAATAATCCAGTCTACTTAAATTTATTATAGTAACAACAATGTGGAGGAGAAGCAGGAGGAGGAAGATGAATAATTCAACCAGAGTTCCATGTACTGATTATTCTGTGTGATTGAACATCTCACCGTTACTTGCTCTTCTGTGGCTGCTCTTTTAACTTACATTTGTCACCAATTTTAAGTTGTTTGTTTCTTCTTTTTTCTTATTTTATGGTGTAGTTGTATTTTCCTTGCTTTTTTATTTTAAATTTTTTATTTATTTTACACACCAACCACAGTTTCCCCTCCCTCTTTTCCTCCCATTCTCTCCCCCAACCTCCTTTTTACCCCCATTCATTCCTCAGAAAAAGTAAGCCCTCCCATGGTGAGTCAACAAAGCCTAGCTTATCAAGTTGAGGCAAGAACAAGCACCCCCGCCCCTACATCAAGGCTGAGCAAGACATCCCACCATAGGGAGTGGGTTCCAAAGAGTTCACTGGAATCTCTTCTTCCTTGCAGGTTACATCTTTTTTCTAAGACACATAATTCAGAATACAATCTCTATGGTTGCTTGGAAAAACTGACCTCTCTTTTCTCCTGCCAAGGTGTTCTGTCCCCACCTCTCCCCCATTCCAATATGACATGATATTTAGAGTATGGTATCTCCTTTGCTCCTTGTTGGCCAGAAGGCAGCCTTTACAAAACCTGTCCTTACTTCCACTGCCTCACATTCTCCAGTTGCTTCACTGGAAAGCAGTATTAGCACTTCCCTTGTCTTTCTCTGTCCTGCCAGCTCCCAAATAATGGCATGAAGACTTAGAATTAATTGCAAATGCTCAGCCTGTAGCTTAGGTTTGTTCTACTAGGTCTTATAACTCATATTAGCATGTTGCTACATGACTGGTGACTTTTACCTCTTCTCCTACATGTCTCTTCCCTCTGCTTTGGGTTGACAACTTCTCCTTTCTTCTTCCCAAATCTCTCTGTCCTCAGAAATTCTTCAGCTTTTTAATAAACCAGTCACAGTAACATATCTTCACACAGTGTAAAGAAATAGTCTACATTTCTTTAACTTCCTGTGGTGTGTACATTCACTTTCGGGAATTCCTACTGTATCCTTTCCCAGACCACTAATGTACAAGGTTTCTTGTTGGAGAAGGCTATTTGTTTATTCCCAGCTGCCCAAACACAAAATAGTCACACAGAAATTATATTATTTGCAATGCTATTTGGCCAACAGCTTAAGCATATTTCTAGTTAGCTCTTATATCCTAAACTAACCCATCTCCATTAATCTGTGGCTGTGGCTTACTGGCAAGGTTCCTGCAGGCTCCAGCAGAGGCATCTGTATCCTGCAGGCAGTTACATGGCTTCTCACTGACTCTGCCTTCTTTCTTCCAGCATTCCCACACCATTTCCCCTTTTCTGTTTAAATAAAAAGGAAGGTTTTAAATTTAACGTAATAAAATTACATATAGCAAAACAGTTATCAAGGAAGAATTATAGTTATAATATTTATATCTACTTTATCTCTCATTATAACTGAGTAAAACTATAACTATCTATTCTTCTACTCCATCAAAGACTCCAGAAGAATATATTAAGTAACCAGGAAGTGGATTGTAAGCAACTTCTAAAACTCTAGAATTGACAGAGACATCTTGCTGCCTGGACAATGACCCAAAGTTCTTCTATAATGTTGGAGCATCCATCTTCGGCTTATAGGCCCATAGCATCTGGCAGACTTTTCCATGAAGCAGGAAATTTCAAAGACAGTTCTGCCTATATTGGCAGCTTGTCAGTCACTTTCTTCTGTGTCCAGCAGAATGTCTAGAAGACTCTTTTTCATGAAGCAAGAACCCTGAAGGATTGTCTCACCTTCTGTAGGCAACTTCAGCAGTCATTTTTCTGTGGGTCCCACATGTCCAGTTCATCATTCAGCTTAGGAAAAAGCAGTTTCTTGTCCAAATGACTAATAAACTCCATAAGGAGCCTCTTCATTGCCCATCTTCCTCTTGAAGTTATTGGCGCTGCCAGGAGAAAATATGTCTCATGTTATGAAAAGTCCTAAGTTACTAAAACATTTTAAATTCCATATTCTGAAGGTCTCTGAGAGATTTGAAGAATACCTATCTAACTGAAATATATATCTATATAGCTAGAAAACCTAACATGACAACAAGCTTGACTATTATAGATGACTATCTATTAACCTGTTTTTCTTAATTATACATTGCATTATTAAATGGGCTGCACAAATGCAATACCTTAATCAAGAGCAGAAATATACATATAACAAAATTGACCTTAAATTTGTAAATAAACCAAGATCCATACCAATGCAAAGTATCCGTCTCTATAGTATATTGCCCTTTAAATGTAAACAAGCATTAGTTTAGAAGGAATCCACGAGTCCTCATCCTCTGTGGAAACAAAAGCAGAACCTCTTTTCCAAAGCAACAAATCCTTAGACCCGAATTTTCAAGTCAAGATACCTTTAAAACATATGTTTGTTTGGCTTAGCAGCCCATACAATGAAGTGGCTCTCTATACTTAGCTCATTCACAGTCAAGAATTCAAAGAACACAATAATAGACATAATCTAGACTCTCTGTGTATATTCCATCTTTACGTGGCTTATTTTTTCTGCTCTATTCCTTTTTCTACAAGTTTAATATTTATTTTATTACTTTATTCCTTTAATCTATGCCTGTCTGTATATATTATAACTATTTGTACTCTTTTTCATCTCTCACAAGCCTACATACATTTATCTAACACTGTGATCCATTTAGACATCTTTTTCATCTGAATCTGTTTTTATTGCCTATTTGTAATCATTTTCTGACCAGGAATGCTTTTTTTTGTTTAAATGTTAAGTGGGCATGGCTAGGACCAAGGTTGCTTTTCCTTTTGGCTCCACCCAATCTGACATGGCAGAGGCATGTTGGCCACCTCTGCAAGCTCTGCACACTGCCCCAGTTCCAGGTATGCAGCGGGTCTATGTCACGCCATTAAGCAGATTGTAACACTTGCTTACAAACCCCATTCAAGTGCTTGGCCTTCTGAAAGAGCCAGCGTTCATGCTGGTAGCACAGACCAGGAAGTCTCCCTTTTGAAACTGTGGGGAGGGGTTGCTTTTTTGTTTTTGTTTTTGTTTTCTGCTACTGCTGAATCAGGAGGGTCTTTCTTAAAGGAGCCACAGTGTTCCTACTTGCTGCCAGCAAGCAGAGCCCATGTGAAAACAAAAATGCTCTCTAAGGCTTTATGGATGTAGTCACCCACATTAACCAATAAACGCAACACATATACACAAGGACTTCCCATGCCAGCTTCTGTTCAGAGTCACTATTTGTTAGATCGTATGACTATTTCCTAATGTTTACTGTTGCAGATGAAAAGACAGCTTTGGATCCATTACTTCTTAGTTAAATGTTTTTTCCATCTGGACATTGAGAGCTTTGTTCTCCCTAATTTTGAAATGCTAATTTTAAAAAAGTGCCCACTCTAACCCAGTATTTAAGTACTTGCTATATACAAGACATTGCTCTAAATATTTTCATGTGTTAATCCATTTCATCTTTAATTCAACATTTTGGGGTAAATACTACTGTTGCATTCATTTGGCATATGGGAAAACTAAGGTTCAGAAATTAAGTATATGGTCCAATTTCGAGCACCTCATTAGGGAATGGAGTGATGGGAGCCTCACATCCAAGCAGTCTGTGTCTGGGATCTGTGGCAGTCACCACTCACCAGACACACTTTACTAAGTGAATGAATCCTGGTGTCCACTTTGAATTGATGGACTTTGCTTTTTTTTCTTCTTTTTTCAAGTCTAGGAGCCCATTCTTCTATACTGGAGCTTACTTAAGCAATGACTCAGTTTTATATAATTTTTGTTGCTGTTTGTAGAGAGTTTCCCTACATCCACTGAGATTCCCTTAGTTAATTCTCTCCTTCGTTTTCTCAAGGTATCCCAAGTTGAAGTCTAAGCTCACATAATTTTGTTATTTGTCTGTATCCAGCAATAAAATATAATCTGTGTGATGCCCAAGAATGTCTTTGGAGGGATAAGTTTCGTAGTCAGCATGCAGAGTGATGGGTTTCATGACAACAGAAGCTATCCTGTTCAGGGCAATACTCCAACACCTGTTTCAGTGCCTGAAATATGTAGGTTCTCAATGTGTATTGGTGACTATTAAATGAATGGAATAAGTTCTGACTTCCAGGTGTATGCTGAAATATTGGTAAGTATTCCAGAGAGCCCTTAAAGCTCTTCCCTTTGATTGTTCCTTGAGCATTTCACTCAGGAAGCAGCTAAGCCTATGGAATTTCTACTCAGCACCTGAAGGGCTCAGTGTGCCAGCACCCCCCCCCTCAATTAAGTATATGGTCCAATTTCAAGCACCTCGTTAGGGACCAGCTAAGCAAAGCAAGCAAATCAATGAACAATTTTGCTTTTCCTATGTTTCCAAGAACTGTGATGGCAAATATGTGGCTTTTTCCTGCACCAGCTGGATTTCTTCCAACTCAACTTCACATTCACGTTATCCGCTAGAGTCTTGTCAGGTTCCCCAAACTGCAGGCTGCCCTAAAAGAAAACCCCACTTCAGTGGTCAATCAGGAAAATGGGTCTACCACACTTTCCACCAACAGACTATGAATTGGGGGTTCCCCAGCACCCCATCACTGGTTTCAGAATTTGCAAGAGTGGGTCCTAAAACTGAAAGTCTATCTCTTGCCAGCCATTATTAAAAGACTTAGAGGATACAAATGAGTATTCAGGTGAAGAATAAATAGGGCGAGGCCCACAAAACGACCCTGAACCTGTGTTGGTGATGTTCAGTCACCTCTCTGCCAGCACATGGACTGCGACTTGGTGACAACCTTAAGGCTGTCTAAGTGCCATAGCTCAGGGTAATCATGAAAGCTTTACTTCATGAACAAGGTGGATTAAGTTATTATTATTATTGATAATTAAACTCAACCTCTAACCCCTCCTCCATTCTTCAGAAGTCAGGGGCAGAAGCTGGAAGTTTCTGGTTCCTCCAGCAACTCACCCCACCTACCAAGATCCACCTCATTAGCATAAACTTAAGGATTAGTGAAGAACCACAGGGCTAGGGGTACAAGGTAGGCCTCTCCTCTCTGCTGGGAAGAAAAGTCAAAGGAGGAATTTTTATTTTAAAGTTAAATGTTTGGTCAGTATACAGGATAGCTGATATCAGCAACCTTACAGAATCTGGAATTATCCAGAGGACAAGTCTCTAGGCATACCTGTAGTAGATTACCTAGATCAGGTTAAGGTAGGAAGACCCATATTGACTGTGGGGAGTACCATTCCATGGGCTGGAGCCCTGGTCTGAATCAAGAGGGCATAGGGCTCCATCCACTCCCTTCTTCCTGACTGCAGAGGCAGTGTGACCACAAACCTCCAGCTCCTGCCTCGATGGTTCCCCCACCATGGTGGACTATACCCTCTAACTGAGCCCAATAAATCCTTTCTCCATTAACCTGTGACCATCAAGCTATTTCATCATAGCAGCATGGAAAGTAACCAATACAGCATATAAAACAACAGCTTTTATTATGACATTTTCATGAACACATTTACCATTGTACCTTGCTTACATCAGCCCTAACTGCTCTCCCAGTCCCTTCTCCACCTCTCTCTCTACTCTCATTCTTCTTTCCAATTAGACACTCTTCTGTATTTACATCATATATACACATGTGTACACACACATATATATATATATGTGTGTGTGTGTGTGTACATATATATTTATGTATATATAGTATACCTTTATTTTTGAAAGTATGAGAAAAACCATGCAGTTTTGTCTTTCTCCTTCCTGTTACCCTCTCTTTTCCCTCCCCTTTACTTTTTCTTCCCCTTCATGCCTCTTCTACTTCCAGCTTCAATGCATATTCAAATGTGTGTTTTTTTTCAATGGGTGTGTCACAGTGTCATTGGGCTCCACAGCACTGATTTGTAAGCAGATTAAATACTCTATCGGAAGGGAATGGGACCATTTTAAGGACTGTAGGTAATCCCCCGAAGAGTCCAAAGAAAGAGATCTGCATAATGAAGGATGAAGGGAGTTCGGGCTTGTGGGAGCCCTTCCAAGCACAACAAAAAGCAGCATTCATTCCAAGGGGAGGGAGGGCAGCCATGGGAGGGTGCCACACCCACGAACCCACAGAGCACCTGCTGCATGCTTCCTGCTCAGCCTTTCCTCATCTGTGCTAAACAACACTCTCTCTTGACTTAGCTAGGCTTTGCTTTATGGCACCACCACACACATTTTAAAGGGGGACCAAGAAACTCCACCTGGCCTGAATCTTAGCTATCTAAAACTTCTTCTGTTCGTTAACATTCTCGTTAAGACAGGGAAAGACAAACATTCATGGAGCCCAAGTCTTAATAGAATTGACAGAATCTGAAAGGACGTCCCACTGAACTTGAATGAATGAAGCTGTCAAGGATGTGGGGGCAAGACGAATCTGCAACCTGTTCCCATTCTGCCCTGCTTTGGGATGCAGGATCAGGACCGTCAGTGCACCCCCTAATTCACACAGGTCTGTGGTCAGATGGTCACCTGGAGGTTTCAAGTGAAAGTGGACAAAGTGGGTACATTGCCTCCCAGAAAGGGAGCACTCAGTGGCAACACAGAGACAAGGCAGATAAGAACCCCCCAGATGCTGGGGATTGGTTCAGTGCCCATGAGCCGGATGCCTGCCTGATGGGAGCAGAGGGAATTCAAGCCATCCATGGGTACACAGAGTGCACACAGGCAGCCCACACTGGCCGGCATCTAGTTTGGTGGCCCGTGGACCTGATGGTGGTGGGGGTGGATAATCACAGACTAGAAGAATGATAATGATGTCAGCTGAATGCCAGAAGAGATGGGGGAGGGAGAGACGGAGGAAGGGAGGGAAGTGGGCTTGGGGAACTGGAAGAGAACTAAGCTGGACAGTGAAAGACATACTAGCAGAATAACACTGAACACGGAGGGAGGGGTGTAGAACTGACATTACAGAAAAAGCAAAGGGCCATTGTAGAAGAAACTCAAAAGTTCTTCCAGAAGTGAGTCATGATGAAAACACAGAACACCATGTTAGCGCTGGAGACTGCAGATACAGGCGTTGTATCTGCACAGCGGAGATCCTGAGAATAAACCAGAAAGGCTGAAACGGGGAAACACCCAGAATCCCACCTCAGAGGAAGGCACTTAGACCAAAACGGTTTACTACACCCCAGACACAATTGGGGACAAACAGCTTCATTCTGGAAAGCCACATAAATGTAAGGCTGACAGGGAAAAGGCCCAATAAGCGCACAGTAGGAAGCTGTGCTCTCTACAGTGGGCCAGAGAGAAAGATTGACAGGGCAATTTTTGGAGAGAGAACACTGAAGTGAAACAAGCGTGCCCTTATCACTGCTCTCTTTCAGTTGTGGTGACAGGAAAGCACCCTTAGCCATGTAAGTGTTCAGGAGACAGAGTACTCTTCCATGTTTTGAGATGGGGTTACCCAGGCCAACAATGAGGAAGCCTGGTCAGGGGCAAGCAGCAAGCTGGGAAATTGCGCCTTAGTGGTTGTTTTTACCGTGGGTACATGAACTGCCAATGTCAGAAGTGGTTTTAACAGCGATAACGCGGAGGAGAAACGGTATTGCCCAGCTACCATCTGGATCAAAAGCTCAGAAAGAGGAACGTGGAAAAGTAACAAGACCCAGGTGCCACAGCATCTATAGGCATTGCTTCCCAAGGCAGCAGTAGTTAGCCACGCATGCCAGTGCATGCCTGCCTTGCTGGTGCTTGAGGAGCTGAGGCAAGTGGATTGCTGCATGCTGGAAGCTAGTCTGGGCACCACAGTGAATTCCAGATCACTCTAGCCTGCAGAGTGAGAGTTTGCCTTTAAATAAGTCAATTAATTCTTTTAAAAGGGCAACTTTAGGGCTTAGTTAGAGAGATGACTTGGCCCTTAAGAGCACCTCCTGTCTTGCAGAGGGTTCCCAGTATGATTCTCCAGCTCCAGGAGAACCCACACCTTCTGGACTCTACAGGTATCTGCATGTACATAAGCTCACACAGGACACACATGTAAATAAAAATAAATAAATATTTTAAAGCAACTTTACTCTTCACTTTGTATTATTAAAGGACAGCACCTTAACAAAGTGTTTTCAAAGTTCTAAAACAGCTGATAGGTGAGTTCAAAAATGAGATGTTCCACTCCCAAACCACTCCTTTCTCCGCTGAGCATGGGATATTATTTTCTCAGGATTTTGCAGAATCAAATATGCCTGTTCTTCACTTTCACACAGATCAACAGTGTGCAACTCTCTCCAGTCCTTGCAACATGCAGTCTGCCCACCACGTCTCTGGTTTCTGCATCTGGGAGTCAATCAAGCATTGATCAAAAACATTTAAAAAGAAAATACATCTATATTAAATGTTTGGAGACTTTTTTCTGTCACAATTCTTCAAACAGCATACTACAATGATAATCATATGGCATTTGGGTCATATAAGAAGTCTAGAGATGATATGAAGTGTATGGAAGGAAAACCATACGACTTCATGAAGGCATGTATCCAAAGGTCTTAACACCCAGAGAAAGGCCTAAATTGGCCCTCATGGATACTGAGATGGGACTGTATTTATATATGGTTTAGTTCCGTTTCCCCTGAGGGTTAGTAGTTATATATTGATATCACCTAAAAACTGTATGAATTATGTAAATACCTAGGTCTAATGCTGAGAGATTCCATTGTCATTGGTCTGGCCACTTACACTGAGATAGTTTTAAACTATCTCATGGAATAGTTGTAGACAAAGCTGAAACCCCTTTGCTCACTGTTCCCTCTCCCATCAGAATTCTTAGACGTTTTCCATCAAGCCTGTTTCCGCAACTCTCCTTACGTAATTGTAAATGGTGCCGAGATACAGCTCTTAATTAAGCTGAAGGCTCAAATGCTATAAAAAATCTCACAGGCATGTTTGTCCTAACCTTAGCAGACCCCGCGGACACTAGAGAGCTCAAACTCTTTTTTCTTTTTTTTTACAGGCTCCCTTTCTTTGGGTTGGGTGTGGTGACGTGACTGTTTAATCTTTTCTCCTCTCTGATATCTCTATGTGTCACCCTCTCTAGCCAGTTAGTGGACATGGTGCTGTACTGGACAACCTGTGAAGGGTTGGGTTCCTCTTACTCTCCCTCTTTTGGGCTGTCACTGTGGGTTCCATCTACTCTGGAGAGGCTTCCAAATGTGCCTCTCTAGCCAAGACTTTCTCATAAGCTCCCAGTCACACAGACCATGTCCGTGCTTCATGCCCTCTCCCTGGGGCTCCCATGATCCTTTCTGGTGTGGGAGGTCCTTCTGCCTGTATTTTGCTTTTCTTGGTTAATGAATAAAGAAACTGCCTTAGCCTGTTGATAGGGCAGAACTTAGGTAGGTGGGGAAGATGGAACTGAATTCCGGGAGGAAGAAAGCAGAGTCAGGAAGACACCATGGAGCTGCCAGAAACAGACACTGGGAATTTTACCCAGTAAGCCACTGCCGCGTGGCGATACACAGATTACTAGAAATGGGTTAAATTAAGATGTAAGAGTTAGCCAATAAGAAACTAGAGCTAATGGGCTAAGCAGTGTTTTAAATAATATAGTTTCTGTGTGGTTATTTGGGGGCTAAGCTAGCTGGGCAAAACGGGCCCTCCTCATACACCTTTCCCTGGGTTCACAGCATCCATACACAAGCAGAGACAGACACTAAGGGGACCCTCTCTCACATTTGTCCACACTTAAACCTGCTCAGAACCTCCTCGGTATCCTTCTGGCCCATCTGTCCACCTCTGTGAGCACCAGCCACAGCCAGGCTGCTGAAGTCCTCCATCTCCCACCAGCCCGCTATCCTGTAGAGCTTTGCCAGCCTGATACCTTTACCTGTTCACTCTCTAGAGGAAAACTCTTTGCCTTCTTATTTTTCTTAAAAAAGAAAAAAAGGCCCAAGATCTATGACCTCTAAGGTCCCTTCTGTAGTGACCCTGCCTTCTCTCCTGTCCCTTACCATTGCTCTCCAAATTCTAGCCACAGTGACCTTAAAGTTTTTATTTGCACATAGCTTTCCCTCTGCAGGGAAATGTCCCACCTATCTCCCAGGCTTCTCCAGACACCAGTTGCCTAACCATACCAGATTGGTCCTGCAGGGAGCTCTTCTCTGCCGTCTGTTCCAGCCAGGGCTACAGAGTGAGACCCTATAAGGGGAAGAAGAAGAGGAGGAGGGGGAGAAGGAAGGAAGGGAGGAAGAAAGGAAGACCAAACAAAAAAAAACAAAAAAAAAACCACCCACAAGTAAAACTGGGAGAGATTACAAAGTAATACACAAGACATAAAGCCTATTGAAAAGCAGTTGAGTGATACCATCTATGAAAACAACTATAGTCAATAGCCAAAATACAATGTCATCTTGGAAATCATTTTTAATGATCCCATAGGGACACATGAAATTTCATACAATAAGAATATTCAGCACGCTAAATCTCACTTTCTACCTCCTGCCCAAGAAAAATGAGAAAGGGACACCAAAGCTTTCTCGGCTATTATCCTTTTTGTCAAAATTGTAGCTAATTTTTATTTTCATCTTTGTGTTTTGATTTATGAGTTATGTATAAGGAAAAGACATCAATCTTCCAGTAAAAGAGAAGTTATATTGGTCAATAATTCTTTGTGCTATCAGGTACAGACAACCCAATTCAGAGTGATTGACAGGGGCTAGACTGAGGTTAACAGCACTAACAAGGTTAAGTGTGACCAATCGTGTTCTTTCCCTGAAAATCTTTTCTTTCCTGCCCATTTTTGTGTTTCCCTTCATCCTCAGATTAACTTCTCTCCCATCTACAGAGCAGCTGTGGTCGTTCCAGGCATCTCATCCTTACTGCACAGGAGAGAAGTCCAACCTGTATCCACCCAGTTGGACCTGCTCAGTACATATGACTACATTTGAACCAATGACTGAGGCTGGGGGAGGCTGCTGCATCAGAAGGGGTTCTGAAGACACCTAGGGGACAAGGGTGTAAAGGTGCCACCCAGAGCTGGGTTCTAAGTGGATGAATGGCACCCCCTATACAGGTAACTTCAAAATCCAAAGCTACTGTGCATGGTGGCTCACGCCTTTAGTTCCAACACTCAGAAGACAGAGATAGGATGGTCTCTGTGAGTTTGTGCCAGCCAGGCTACTCATTAAGATTCTGTCTCAAGCAGGGCAGTGGTGGTACATGCCTTTAGTCCCAGCACTCGGGAGGCAGAGGCAGGTGGATCTCTGTGAGTTCGAAGCCAGCCTGGTCTTCAAGAACTAGTTCCAGGGATTCTGTCTTAAAAGTTCAAATCTATGGAGACGTGCTTACAATTAAAACAATTAGGAGCGGCTTGATTGGAGGAATTGCCTAAGGTTGACAGGGGTTCCATGGAGCAAGCTGACAAGGGAGAGTATCCAGTGATGTCTGGGTTTGACTGAGAGACCCTGACTCAAAGAATCAGGTTAGGGGAGCAATGGAGGTTTTCCAACGTCAGCCTTGGACCTTCACTCACACACGCCACCAGAGACACAAACATGAAACAAAGAAAAGAAGCAATTAGGAGTTCTGGCTGAGAAACACACACTACTGAGTCAAAGCAAAATTAGGACAGAAGTCAGTGGCTAAAAAAGGAGGTGATTCACCAGGTTGGTGTTATAGATCAGAGATGGGATGGATTGCCTTGCACACATGAGGTCCTAGATTCAATCGTCACCCAATCTCCTAAAATGGAAGGAGGAAGAGAAAGGAAGGAAACCAACGACTTCGGGCTGGGATTGTTGCTTAGTGGTGGTGCACTTGACTAACACGTATTAGGCCCTAAGTTCAATGCCCAGTATTGATTTAAAAGAAAAAAGAAATTTGCTTTCTTAACATTATCCCTAAACAGCCTAAAATGCAAATATTCTCTGCCAGGAAGACCCTGGCATAGTCGTCTGGAGGGGTTTCACGTGGTTGACCACCTCCTATACGAACCCAACTAGTTGCCCAGTAGCATTGGCATGTACACGGTTATTGAGCATCCTTAGGACTGAAAAACTAATATTAAATTTTTCCAATCTAGGAAAGTTTATAAAAGCTATTTTAAGCTAGGTTCACTGACAAAATTTTGTCACCCCAGCAACTTGGAAGTCAGAGGCAGGAGGATCACAAGTTCAAAGCCTACTTGGAATTAAAAAAAAAAAAACCCTAAAACTAAAATATAAAAGGGCTGGATATACATGGGAAATACAGTTTAGTGTTGGGCCATTTGCCTGATGTACATGAGGGCCTAAGTTCAATCACTATTGCTATAGGGCAGAAAAAAAACTTTACATCAAGAAGAAGGTTCCGAGCAGTGGTGGAGGGAAAACTCTGTGCAGGTTGGAGGGCCATTGTTACTACCCTGGCCTCTTTGTTCCCCACCACAGGCAGGACGGGCTTGAGAAGCACCAGGAGACAACCAAAACCTCCATGCTGTACCCTCCCTGCTCCCCCCTTCTGTGGAAACACTGCCTGGCATCCCAGCTTCAGAGACGTTTACCTCAGTGTCAAACAATTCCCTGCTCTCGTCCCAATCCAACAACAGAGCCCATCTCTGTTTCTCCTGCACATTGCAGTCTTGTTAGACAATATAATGAGGGCTCCTTAGCCAGATGGAAAATGCCTCACCTGAGTGTTTAATGTCATGGCTGCCAGGGCACTCAACCCCCAGGCACTCGCATCTCTGGATGAGGAGTTGCAGACTTCTCGCTCAGCCAAGGACTTCAGGCTGGCATCTTGCTCCACTAAAACCACTTTTGCAACAGCAGAAGGCAGGGGCTTCTGTCAGTTTGAATTTCCTGGAATGTACGGGCCAGTGTCACAATCCTGAAGGAGCCTGGGTGTAGTCTGTTCCATCAAGTCCCTGGAAGAGCATGAGAAGGGAAGGGCCAGAGTGTAATCACAGAAAAGCAAGCAGACTGGGAGGTGACCTCAGCGGGGAGTTGGTCTGTGGCAGAGGCTGGGACAACTGGGCTCCTGCCATCATATAAGCTTAAGAAACTTTCTTCACATGCTAAGGAACTCACCACACAGCCTATTCAGTCTACAGTAAGACTATTGTGTCAAGACCACTTTGAGGTCAAATCTACAGAGTATGTATGGAAGGGAACAGGGATAGCATCCAATTAACGTGTGACAGAGAGCCAGTCGGGAGAGGTGGGCATGCAAGATGCCACAACAGACTTGCTAATATTCTGAGGGAAGCTTACTCTGGTTTATTAATAACTTCTAAACACATCGCATTGGGACCGTGCATTCTACCCAAATCTTTAGCTTGCTTCTCAGCTCTAACATGGATCTCTTAATGCCCATGTGCTACACTTTTGCTGTTGTTTACTGGTCATCACTTCTCTGACTTGAAAGCAAGGTGTATCCTTGACCAGACCCTAGCATCTACAGAACATTCAGGATGCACAGTGGTTGAGGGTGTGGTTGTGGCTTGTTGATAGAAGTGTTTTTAGCATGTGGGAGGCCCTGGGTTTTATCCCCAGTAGGAAAAAAAAAACAACCAATCATGCCATCTGAAATTGTTTAGGGCAGAGTTTAATTCACAGTCGTTGAATCAGTCAGTTAGCTAAGAATGGAAGGAATATGGTTATTTGAGGAAGAACACAAAATATACACCTTAAAGGGAGCACCTTGGAACCTTCAGAAGCCTTGCAAAAACTAAATAATCACTACAAATGAAGAGATTTCTTTCAGATCAACTCAGTCTTTCTGCCTGCTTTGGAAGAAATCAGCCTCATTACTGGAGGGAGCAGCCAAAAGCATTCTGACCTAAGTACTGCCATTTTGACTTCAGGCTCCCTTTTACCCATAGGGTGAAATAAAGTCCAGGTTCCCACGCCCTAGAAGAGCTGAAAACTCTCCAATGGCTGACCAACCTCCCCGCTAAACCACAGAAACAGCTGTTCCACATCTTTAGTTCTCTAGAAACATTATAAGGTTACCAACAGCAGAAGGAAAAGTGAATCTGATTGGCTGGACTGAAAGGTTTGTGTTGTGTATCAATTGACAATGATGGGACATTCAAGGAAGCCCCTGATCTCTAAATCCTGTTGGGTGAAAATTGTAACTGTAACTTGGCAACAAATGTTTGAATTTTTCTGCTTATATACCCCACTTCTGCTCCTGCTCAGGGCTGTCAGGAGAAGCAAGGCTCCCGAGTCCTTGTCCTGCAGTCCTGATTGATCAGTGACCTGATTATGTGGTGAATTAATAAAATCTTAACCATAAATTTGTCCCTTTCTTTCCTCGTGGTGCATAACAGGCTAGGTTTAACACTGCCACTTCCTGACATGGTGCTGCCACTTCCTGACATGGGCTGCCACTTCCTGTGGAAGAGAGTTGCCACTTCCTGTGGTGGAGCGCTGCCACTTCCTGTGCTGGAGTGCTGCCACTTCCTGTGCTGGGGTGCTGCCACTTCCTGGTGATGCAGAGTGATTCCGTTCAGCTACTGAGCTCTAAGCCTTTTCTGCAATCAGATAAGTTCTAAGAAGTCTCTTGGTCACAGTCAATACTATGTGCTTGACAGGATAAACTCTCACTAAGTGACAAGTCTGAGAATTTTCTAGATTAGGTTAAGATGAGAAAATTCACCAGAAAAGTAGGTGCTCCCATCCCACAGGCTGGTGTTTCAGACTGATTAGGAAGGAGACAGCAACTGAGCATGAGAAGTTCATCCCTGCTTCCTGACTGTGGGTACAATGGCCACTGCCTCTTGTTCTTGCTGCCATACACCACCTAGATCCAAATAAACTCTTCCTTCCTTAAGACCTTTATGTCTTAGTCATAAGAATGCTGCTGCTACAGGGTGTGATAGCCATGCATGCCTTTAGTCCCAGCACTCAGGAAGCAGAGGCAGGTGGTAAAGACCAGCCAGCCTCCATCTTAGGCTTAAAAGCTGTCTTATAGCAAAGACAAACTAAGCTCATTCCTTTTTATGATTCAATCTATGTTTCTTGAGGATTGGGCTATGCCCCACCTGCAATCTTAACCATAAATGGTTCTCGACTGCCTGTTCTAGGAATGGCAATCACGTCTTTGTTTTAAAAAGTTGTGTATAACCATCTTGCAACCCTACCTTTGTTTCAAAATGTTATGTGACCACCCATGACTACCTTGTTCTCCCTACCTGTTGGGGTCACCTTGTTTGACCACCTGTCGTGTTCTGTTCCCGCAATCTCACCTAGTTTTCCTCGCACTGGAAACCTTCTATCCCTGAGCTATAAAAATCTTGCCTTTCTCACTCACGTTCAGTGCTGACCACTGACATGAATGAAAAGCTTGCTTCAATTAATTTGGCTTTGATGATTTGAGCCGGTGGTCTTTTCCGTCCCATTTTTGGTAGTAACCATGGTGCTGTGAGTTTGAGGCCAGCCTAGTCTACACAGCAAGTTCCAGGCCAGTCAGGATTACACAGTGAGAACTTTTCAAAAATAAATAAATAAATGAAAAGAAAAGAAAGAAACAGAAAGAGAAGGAATTATCCACCAGGGTGCAGTAAGTGGTACTCACAGGTTCTTGGTAACCCACAGCTGTCTAGTTGGTCTTAAAGCCCACTCAAGAGGAGGGAAATAATGCAAGGCAATAGAAACCTAGCCAGATTCCCAGGGATAATGAGGTCATAGACCTTAGAAAAGAATCTCCTACCTCCACTTCTCTGGACCGGCATAATTCCTTACAATATTCTACTTTTCTCCTTATACCCACAGGTAAGTGTAGTTACTACCTTTCACCAAAGAAGCCCCTGCTTACAGCTGATGAAGAACTTCACAGAGAGCCACAACTGGACACAATGGAGAGATCAAGAGGCCATGGGGAGCCAAGCTCCAACAGAGGCATCCACACAACAAGTCCTGCAAGTATGGCTCAGGGAGCATAGCAGAAGATGGGATAAAATCCCAAATCCCAGGATGTCTGTTGTGAAACAGTCTCTCAAAGGAACTGCTAAATAAACAATACGGAACAAGGGCAATCATCATGTTAACATGGAAGGGGGAAATTTCATGGGTCTTTCCCGCCCCGAGACAAAGAACATGTCTCTTTGTCTCTATCGGTAGCTTGTGACTGTAGGGGAGGAGGAATTAGCCTCACCCAGCGATGAGCCCCTTTATTGCTCATTCAATGCAGAGTGATCAGTTCTAAAACCACAAATCAGCTAAAAACACGCTCAGGTTTTATTTACACATTTGTGCACACAAATACATAAATATGTGTATATGTAACAAAAATAATCAAAGAAAAAGAGACTATCAATTTGAGAGTGGGCATGGGAGGACTAACGGGAGGAAAGGAGAGGGAGAGAGTGAAGCAATTCTATTTTTAACAAAAAAAATGTATTTTAAGGGGGCTGGAGAGATGGCTCAGTGGTTAAGAGCACTGACTGTTCTTCCAGAGGTCCTGAGTTCAATTCCCAGCAACCATGTGGCTCACAACCATCTATAATGAGGCCTGGTGCCCCCTTCTGGCATATGGGCACACATGGAAGGAATGCTGTACATATAATAAATAAATCTTTTTAAAAAATGTATTTTAAAAACAAACAAAGCAAATTATTAAAAAGATTAAAAAATAATAATTTAAAAAGAACACTGTTGAAGCAGTAAAAAGATAGAAATACAAATAGATATGCCAACAGATGGCAAGAGATATTCAAGTGAATTATTTTTATCAAATAATTTCAAATGGTTCATCTTATTTTGTAATAAAGATTGCACTCTATTGAATCGTACAACATAGTGTTGCCTTCATCGCCTTTGGTCATATGGAGAAGCTCCACTAGCTGCTAGCCCACTTCAAGGCCAGATGAGGTTTGGAGATTTACCCACCATGGTGCTTAGCCCACAATAATCACTAATATCCATAGAGAAATTAAGTGGCAACGTGATTGGGCAATAAGCCCAGGGGATCTAAGACACAGCTATGTTTCTCTTTCTCTCTTTGACACAGATGATGCTGCTCTTTATTATTCTTAAACATGTTGAATCTCTTAATTTAGACGTAGAGAAAAACCATAAACCTCAGCTGTCCTGTGTGAGTGTGTGTATGTGTGTGTATGCATGTATGTGCATGTGTGTGCCTGTGTGTATGCATGTATGTGTGTGCATATATGTATATGCATACTTGTGTAGTGTGTGTGTGCTTGCATGTGTGTGTGCATGTGTGTATGTGTTTGGGGTTTTTACTTGCTTTTTAAGTTGGTGTAAGTGAAATAAATACCAATTAGTCTGAAATGCACAACTTGTCTTCTCCCAGTGGTAGTTTGCCCAAAACCCAAAGAAACCAGACCTTAAAAGTTAAAGGAAAAATTGCCATTGGCGACTATGGATCGGTGGAGTGAGGTAGAGAACCAAAGAATTGAGCCTGTGAGGCAAGAGGCACAATAGCCGGAACAAAGCAGAGGCCACCATTGCCCCTGCAGATGGCTTCCAGAACATCAGAGTCCAAAGAGACCTGGAAGTTCTTGGAAAATTGAGACGTCCTTTTAAAAATGATCTCCAAGCTATCATTGGGGCAGCTTGCTTCTTCGGACCGTTAACCTTCTGCCCTCCACTCCTAACCTTGGGGTCCCTAGGGTATCTGTCTAAGAGACTGGCTTCCAGAGAGGGTCATTGCTCCTCTCTTAAGAGCCCCCAGAGCAAATGACTGAACAGATTAGGATGGATTAGACAGATAACAACTCAGACCTTTTTACAAGCCCAGTTTTCACTCGACACTCAAATTCCCTTCTGCGCCCCATAGCCCAGTGACTGGATAGCATTACTGGAATATCTCTGAGCTTGCCGAGTACGTGGAACTGTGCAAAGCCAGATGTTCTTGTAACCCTGTTTTACTGAGTTATTTATATCCATATAATATCTGACATTTCCTGTGTTGTTAAAGAGTTGCGGGCCCTTGACGTATTTTTAAGAGGACACGGCCGACTTTTCATTTTTTTTTCTTTGATGCCCAGCACCAGAAATAAGTATTACGGAGAAGGGTTGCATTAAACAGACGCCCAGATACCTAGAGTCTACCTTAGTTAATGCTTTCATCTTAGGTGATCGTCAGGAACATAAAGATGCTGAAGTCACCTAGGCAGAGCGTACGAATTAAGTCCACCACACAATAACAGCATACGCCCATGAGCCTAAAAGAAGCCATCCTCTAAACAAAGAAAACAGTTTCAATGAATATAGGAAACGTAATCCTCATCTCTGGGGCTAAACTTTATGGACACTTGATACATGAACTATACCATCTCTTTGAACTTGATAGATATGGAAAGGGCTAGTTAAAAATTGTTCAGGCTTAGTAAAATATGAACTGACAGAATTTTCTGACCAAATGAAATAATGGAAACTTTATAGAGTAGACAGTGTTTGGCGGACCCCAAGGGGTAGTGATATCTAAACAGTGAGCGAAAGCTGATATCCTACACAGTCGTTATTCTTTGTTCGCTGTAAAATCATTCACAAAATACTCTTTTTAACATTTGAGATAAAAACACAACAACCACAATAACAGCAAGAACCGCTCCATGCTAGAAGTTGATTGTTGATTCTTCTCCCACCATGAACTTTCTTTTCTGAGAGTTGAAGGGATGGACACACATCATTGTGCATGCAGGAAAAGTTCCAGAAAATGTTGTCTTCTCTTTCTTGCTCTTGCCCTCCCCACTCTGAAGCTGAAGGCCTCCTGACAAACCAATCAATGCCCACTGGTTTATGAAAACAAAATGCCACACCGGCTGGCCAACCTGAACACAGAGAGCTTACCCTTGCCAAAACAGTCCAACTTCCGGTAAATATTCTAAGCTGTGCTAAGTCCCAAACAATGTTCAAACAATGAGACAGATCTTCTAGAAACAGATGAGGAGAGAGCCTTCCAGGGCACTGGTACATTCATTCATCGGTTACAGACCCCTAATTTTCCAGGTTCTGTGCTAACAATTCCAGGTCTCTCTTCACTGCAAAAGTTGGAATGGTCTAGAAGGTTAGAGGATAGAGTTCTGGGAGTACATCTCCCAGAATCTTTGTAGACGCTATCTGGGTTGCCTATCTATGGATACCAAATCACAATCTTTCCTAGCCTCCTAAAATTTAAACTTTTTTGTTTCTTGCTGACTCTTACTGTTGTAAACTTTTTTTTAAAGATTTATTTATTTATTATATATTCAACATTCTGCCTCCATGTATGCCCACATGCCAGAGGAGGGCGCCAGATCTCATTACAGATGGTTGTGAGCCACCATGTGGTTGCTGAGAATTGAACTCAGGACCTCTGGAAGAGCGGCCAGTGCTCTTAACCACTGAGCCATCTCTCCAGCCCCCTGTTGTAAACTTTTTTATTCTTAACACCTATCTTCTATTTTTTGATTCCCTCTGCTACTGCAAGCAACCTCTTGAAGACCCCAGAAAGTCTCCCTAAACCAGAGCTACCTGTAGGTCAGTGAGAAAACAAGTCAAACTGCCAGGAACTTGTTCATAATAAATGAACTTTTGGTGTTGGTCCCAGAATGTTGAAAGAGGTGAGATTCTGTTTACATCTTCTCTGTCACTGCAGGTCCACATGCTCATCATATTTTCATGATATTGTTTATGTAGCCCAGGCTGGCCCCAGACTTTGGATTCTCTTGCCTTGGTTTCTCAAGTACTAGAATTGCAAATAAGCAGTACCCAACTTGGCTCAGCATCTCCTTTTCTGAAGCGTAAATTTGAGCACTGAATGCTGTCTCCTTTTTCACCAGGCTGCCTTCCATACAAGAGTCACTTCCCAGTAAAATATATAGAGCTTTCTTCAAATGTATCAATTCTTTCACACATCTGGAGCCCGAAACATATGCAATGCAGGTCCCAGGCAGTGAGTTTGGAGTGTGTACACTGATATGTGAAGGCTTTCACAGGCATAACTGACACCAGTAACCCAGCAACTTCTCTAAGCAAGCTGAGCTCTTGGATGTGTATAACACAAGACATAACATCAGAACCACAGGGAAAACAAGCAAACAGCAACAAAAGCATCACACTGGAGCTGGTAACAGGAAAACTACTAAATATGGCAACAATATGTTTATGTCTAAAGCAGGATATCCACTCAGACACCAAAGGGAAGGAATACATTTTTAAAGCATTGAAAAAACCTCTTTTAGAACAGTAATGATATAGGGAGACAGAGACAAAGAAAATATGACCAATGAGCCTAGTGCAGTGCCTGTCATTCAATAAGTACTCTGCAATATATAGTTTAAAATTGCTAGAATGCTTCACCTCCAAATAATGAAATGGAGGCATGAGATGGGGGACATGTGCCTTTAATCCTCAACCTCAAAACCATACAGTCTCAGGGTCACTCTAAAAGCAGGCTTTCAACTCCTTGTCTCCATCCTATGAGCATAACAACCAAAAATTCTTTTTAAAAAATGAGCATTCAGTTGCCAGATGTCTCTAACATCTGGCAAAACTTATAAAAACCATTCTCTACCACCCCTACCTCCTTTCTAACTCCAAAGAGTTGGGTGAGAAAAACCTACGAACTCTCTGATGTAATGAAATCAGATCTTGACATGGCCATCTTTATGATTTTATCTTTCTTTCCTTCTTGTCCTTCTTAACTCCTCAACAGCCAGAAGCATCACATGGCACTGATGAACATGACATCATATACCGAAACGTTTAAGAGAAAAGAAGATTTAAGGTTTTGTTATTTAAACTCTAACCGAAGCTCCTGGGAATCAGAAATGCAAATCTAAGCATGTAAGAGTTTATGTGTGTGTGCGCACACGCACGAGCGAGGCCCTGAGAAGAACGAGAAGGATGGACCATGATAAAGGGTCTCACCCTAAATGGTCAAGAGAATGACACCAGAAATAAAGGTGTCCTGGGTGAGAGCTGGGAGCCATTGGCCCTCAGCAACAGAAGTACACCCGGAAGGATGAGGAGGAGGGGGAGAGGGATGAGTCTTCATGGCCTAAATTTTACCTGCAGCTAACCACACTGTGCTGGAGACCACCGAATCTAGTCACGGGGTGTATATAACCGACCTCAATTCTTTCAAGTGAGAGTTCTTCATCTTGTAAGCCTGTTTCCCCTCTAGTAGAAAGACACTTGGCCACCTTCAGGACTAAGCCCTAGTGTGGGCCCCATTTTATGAATACTCCAGGACACCCCATAGCACCCTAGGTCAAGACAGTCTACCCTATCCCTGATCGAGCGGCAGGGGCTACAAATCAAAGCTCAACCAAGTCTAAACCTTGGCAAGTCCAAACTAGTTTATTTTCCTCAGCACCAGTAATATCTGAGGGTGCTCAGTTCTTGGATGTGAGGGGCTATCCTTCACGTGAGAGGACATTTAGCAGCAACTTAGTAACAGGACCCTACTATGAGATGCCAACAGCACATTACCTCCCGGTGTGACATAAAAAATATGGAGGGTCAAAAAGTCTTGGTCTAGACAAGTAGGAGAGCACCCTTCTAACACAGAAGCTGTGCCAATCTCAGAACCTGATATCCGACGTACACACACATACACACACCAAAAACTTTTGTAGGTATGGTGCAAACCAGCACCAGCACAAACTGCCTCCATCAGTAAAACGAGTGCAGTGGTTACTCATGAAGGGAAATAGGAAGCAGTGAAAGGAAACTAAATAAGGATGCCTGGGCGAGGAGATGCTCACACTGGAGCAAGTCTCATTCAAAGGTTCAGACCAGCAGCAATTGTGGGAAAAGTGACAATTTCTTGAACTTGCCCTCAGGCAGTTAGCATCATTCTCAAATGTTTATGAACTACTTATTAGTAAGCGCCACCATTGTCAGTTGCAGTAACACTGAAAATGTTTATTGAGTTTTCTAATTATTATCTTCTTCTGCAAACTGGGCATGTATCTTCATACTTGTGGGGTTGCAATGCGGATTAAAGGAGCGAGGCCACCCCAGCATCGGCATTGGGCCTGACGCATCATCATCTCTTGGAAAGGTTGTCCTATGTTGTCATTGTTCAGTGTAGAAGGATAAGGGACTGAACTAACAAATGGGGGTGACAGCACATGGTCTGACATGTTTTGCACTTGGTTCTCACACATGTAGCTGACTGATAAACATGGAAGTTGCCAAACTCCTCTACCTCAGAAACCAAGATGCAAAGGTGGAGTAGACACACGTTTGGTACCTGATGGCCCAGCCAGTCTCTGAGCGAGATTTCAGTTTCTATCAGCTGCCTCTCGTCAGCTCTAATTCACAACACACTGACTGCCATCTCCTACCAAACAGCTCCAGCAGTGATGAGCTTTATCTGCCCCTCAGCTAGATTCACACAGAAGTTGGGGGGACTCCAAGACACAACCAGGACTCAGTCTTTATCAGCCTTTGTCTGGGTGGCAACCTGGTTCTCAAGGGAGCCTTCTTTAGGATCAGAAGACAGTCACCAGAGAACACTAAGGAGAAGACAGAGAGAGAAAGAAGGAGGGACAAAATGAGGGAAGGGAAAAGGAAGAGAGATGGTGATAACTTACTCTTCTTCTTAAAAGTGAAGGAAAACTGGGGCTGGAAAGATGGCTCAGAGGTTAGGAGCACTGCCTGCTCTTCCAAAGGTCCTGAGTTCAATTCCCAGCAACCACATGGTGGCTCACAACCATCTGTAATGAAATCTGGTGCCCTCTTCTGGTCTGGTGGCATACATGCAGACAGAACACTGTATACACAATAAATGAATAAATCTTTTAAAAAAAAAAGTGAAGGAAAACGCGGAGTGGGGGGGGGATGGAGAGAAGACTCAAGAGTTGAGAGGACTCACTGTGAAATCCTGAGGACTGGAGGTCCGATCCCAGCACCCAAGTAATGAGCCTGGCATCCTACAAACACCTGTAACTGAACTCCAAGAGATCTGACACCCTCTTCTGACTTCAATGCATGAGTGCATACCCACACACACATAGGCATGCACACACACATGCACAGCTATGTGCTCACACACATGCACATGCATACACATGCACAGGTATGCACACACACATACACATGCATACACGTGCACAGATATGCACACACAGATGCACAGGCATGCACACACAGGCATGCACATGCACAAACACATGTGCACATGAACACACACCCACAGATATGCACACACATGTAAATGCACATGCACTCTCTTTTCATTTTATTATCAAAAAGCAAGAATAAGGGGCTGGGAAAATTGTTCAGTCAATAAGGTACCCGTTGTGCCAGCATGAGGACCTGTGTTCATATCCCCAGCACCCACTAAAAAGCCAAGCATGACAGAGTACATCTGTAACCCTGGTGCTGCCTGATAGGGCAGGCAGATCCCTAGAGTCATTAGTCAGTCAGTCTAGCTGAGCTAATGAGCTCCAGGTTTAATGAGAAACAAACTCTGTCTCAAAAAAACAAAAACAAACAAATAAAACCTCCAAGGCAGAGAGCAATTGAGAAACCCACCTTACACTGGCCGCTGACCTCCACACGCACGGACACACAAATACTCATGCACTTCCACAAGCGCATGCGCACACAACCACACAGTGCACACCCACACAGAAGTGAGGGAGGTGCTGACAGCCTGTGTTACTTGTCAAAGCCACTACACAGCAATTATTATAACCGTTCCTGAGCCAAGCGTTCGTGGGGAGAATGGACTTGTTCTATTCAGGTTGCCAAACCTTACTTATGCCTGGAGCAGAGGCTGGCTCCAGGGTCCCTAGAGAGCAGATAACGTAGGAAAGAGCTGCACACCAGCTCACAGTACAGGACGGACGGGGAGCTCTGCTAGTGCTCAGCCTCCAGACCCTGTAGATGTGTAAGACTTAAACATTTTTTAGGGTTGGGCTATCGCTCAGTCGTACAGCACTTCCCTAGCAGGCATATGAAGTCTGTCTTCCAACTGAGGACACTGTCAAACTTTCAGATTGTTGAGTCGTATGTGGTCTGAAAAACATTCACTAAGGAAGTAAGATCCAATGGGGATTCTGAGAGAATTACAGGAACTATACTCCCCCAGGCAGAGTACTATGAAAACTGACCAAAAATAGGAGAAGCCACAGGGTAAAGAAAAGCAAAAGGCATGAGAACCTCAAGATGCAAATTCCACACGGTCGAATCCTGACAGGGCAGGTGTCCCCCCAAACCGCACCACCCCGTGTCTCCTGTCATCTCATTTGTCCCGTGGAACATAAAGCCACTCCACACGTTATTTAACACGTCCAAGGAAGTTGGCTCCCCCTCTTTGTATGAACAGCTTCTCTAGAACGTCATAAATCTCTATTCCTTCTTCAAGTGCTGGATTTACTCTTTGTTTCCAGGGCTTAGCAGCAGCTGGTCCACAGCTACTACCTCATAATGGCCTGAAGATGTCTCCTGAGAGCAGAGATGGAGAGCTGAGAAATCTCCTTCACACATCAGAAGAGACTGCTGGGAAATACTGGGAGTTTGCATGTAGTCCTGTGATGAAAGTCACTTCCCCCATGATTCCTGGTAGAAAACAGAGATGGGGTGAGTTCTTTCCCCATCAAGGGATAAAATGGGAGGGATGGAAGCAAGGGTTATACCTTCCAATAATACTCAGATCCCCTCCCAGGCCCTGCAGCTAATTGTGGGACCAGGCACCTGCAAGAGCTCCATGAATCTTCCAAAACTCGGCACAATATTGATAAGTACAGCCTGCTCCTCTACACCCCTCACCTCCGGATTCTAGAAAGAATCCTCACGTTCTCACCTGACTCACAAGTGATTTCTAAGAGGGGATATCACAAACAGGAAAGGAGCTTGACCTTGTCGTGAAAATATGCCTTGTGTCAGTCTCCCAAATGGCATGCCACCACCCGTCCATTCGAGTGCACTCTCTCAACCAGCACATCTCTAGCTGTGGTCTGGAGGCAGGCACTCACTAAGGTTTCTCATGAGCACAGATCCCGGAGCTGGAGGACACGGCAAACAGCAACAATAAACCACAATGAGGCCACAGGTCTGTGCAAGGCTCTTAGACTCCCCTTGCATCTCTATGGAGACAAGCAGGGCTTCAATCTTCGAAGTCCATCTTAGGGAGGGTGGCCAATGGATACATCGTCTGCCGTCCAAGCAGAGGCTGGGCCTAGCTCTACACATGTGAACACTGAGTTATGCGAACCCCAGCCTTCTGTTTCTGTTTATTTGTCTTGCCTTGTGTTGTTTTATTAAGCAGAAACTTGAAAAGGAGGCTGTCTTTGTTGTGTTGCCACTTGGCAGAGGACTAGAGGTTACAGTAGCAAGTGGAGCCTAAACATTTTTTTTTCCTAAATCTGGATGAAAGTCGCTTCCAAAGAGAAAAACTATATCCGATTCCCTGTCTCCCACTGAACTTCGGAAGGACTCCCCACACCTTACCTTCAAAACACAGAATCCTAGCCAACAAAAATGGCAAAACATAAATTGTTGCACGTAAAATGTAAGATCAGGGGGTGCAGACAGGCCTGTGTCAACAGGGTATTTTTAGCCACTGGGGAATTGTTTTTGTTTTTAATCAAGTTTTAAGGGCGGTAGCACATGGACCTGGGATGTACTCTTCAGGACATTGCCATTCATAATAGCTCAGCCTACTTTCAGCTGAAGATTCCCACTTACAAGACAGGAAAATTGAGGCTTGAGAGGCAGAAAATGACTTGAAAAATTGAAAAGCAGAGATGAATGCCCAGATAGGACAGTCCATTAGCCAGCACAACCAGGGCAAGCACCCTGGCTTCTACCTTTCCTGGCCTCCTTTCTACCTACTGATTGGTTGGCTCCCTCCCTAGAACTTACACATTGTCCTTTGACTGTGCATTGCTTCTGTCCTTCTCTATCCCTAAGTGCAGAGTAAAAGACCTGTCGAGCCTCCCAGCAAGGCTCACAGCATTCCCAAGCCAACCCTGAAGGGTTTCAAGACTGACGGTTGTGCTGGTGACTGATGGGCCCTGCTCGGGGCTCAGTCGTCTCCCACTTCGCCCTGTGCCTGGAGAGGAGATGATTGCTGCCGCTCAATTTTCCCCCTATTTCCCTCAGCAGTCACGGGTGGCTGAGTCTCAACGATCAAGCTGTGGCAGTTAGAGGCAGGAAATGGAATTGGAGAAGACAGACTCAAACTCACCCACCATGGAAAGAGCCCAGCCTGCTTTGAGCTCTTCCAGGTCCCAAGGTCTCCAGCTGTGTTGGTACCTGAACAAATGTACCCAGTGTTTTCTAAACCTCCCCTGAGCCTGTGAGATCCCTCCTGGTCTAGCCTGCTCTAAACTTTTAAAGGTTCTTAAACGACCTGAGTTCCCAGCAAACCTGGCTCCCTGCAGTCAGGAGATGCACAAACCCCTGCCTGAGTCAGGGTGTAAGGTTCTGAGTGCAAGCAGCTTTTCACTTCTCCTCAGATTCCAGCCACTCTCATGCATGGATCCCAAAGTATACAGTCCTATGTGCCGGGTGATGACGGCACCTTTCTCCAGCTACAGCCATGCCAGAGATCTTTTCTGTGGCCAAAAGATGAGCACTGGGAGCCAATAAAAGCGACCACTTTTCCTGCAATCATCCCAATGTCATGAAGATGTGAACATTATACTAATATTACTTATTTTTAATGAGTAAAGAGGACGGTCTATCAGCTGGACAAGATGAATTCTGCAAGGCAAACACAACTAGTGCCCCTCTTGTGCCTGAGGGATTGTGCCCAGGAACCAAAAGCTTCCTTGCATTAATACACAGCTCTGGAGCAGGGCTGCTTATCATGTTGCCTGACTCAGTGTGACGGTGAATCAGCAATCGATCACGCATACAGTCGGTTTTTCTGGTAAATGAAAATTTATGAACTCACCCCTTGTGCAGAGACCGACTTTGATGTAAAGGATCCGGGATTTTTCTTTCACTGAATTTTTCCTAGTGATGTACACTTAGGCCAGTGTGACCAAAACTAGCTGCTTCACAGTTTGTCGCAGCCAGATTTTATTAATTAAGAGAATTGCACCCTGGGGAATTTAATGTTAATGTTTATTAATATGGCTAATACTAAAAGCAGAGTTCCAGCCAGTGTGCTACATGCTTCTATAGATAATATAACTTGATCTTTACTATAGTCCTTAGATACGGTGGCTGTCACTAATTCCTACTCTTGTGACAGGAGAATGGAGGCTTGGGAATGTCAGATAAGCCGCTAGAATCCTGCAGGCAGTGCAGAGCAGAGATGCGCCACAAGCCCAAAGCTGTTTGCCCAAAGCTGGACTTCTGCCACAGAACCACATTGCTTCTCATGTTAGGTAGTAGAAATCACCCCTGATAACTCTACTGGTCAGTTCCATTTTGAGTCCTTAATAATCACATTTCTAGAGATCTTTATTTTATAAAGAAAATTTAATGCTGGGAACATAGCTCAATTGGTAGAGTAAGTTTGAAATCGGTTCGGGTTACATGAAACCCACCCTAAAAAGAAAAGAGAAGGAGAACAGATATAATTATAAACACAAGCCGGGCATGGTGGTGTATGCCTTCAATCCCTGCACTCAGGAGGCAGAGGCAGGCAATTCTCTATGAGTTCCAGGACAGCCTGGGCCACAGAGTAAGATCCAGGACAGCCTGGTCTACACAGAGAAACCCTATATCAAAAAAACACAAATGGTTGTGTGTGTGTGTGTGTGTGTACATGTGCGCACGCATACACTGAAGGGGGAGGGAGAGAGAGAGATTAATATCTATGCATACACACTATTGTAGGACTTCCTGGTCTCACTTTGGAGACTCAGTACTTTTAATCTCTTAAGAACCCATACTTTATATTTTCAGTACTGCACCATTCATTTCATGCTAAATAACGATGCCAGCAGCTCAGCTCAAACATTAGTTACTCGAACAGGATAAGGAACAACATAAATAGTGACAGTAATGGATTAGAATCCAAAAAAAAAAATAGTGGTTTATGTGATGTAAATCTATGCAGATAGGAACAGAGAGTTGAACAAATATGTAAAGGAGAAAGGAAAAAAAAAATCTCTGTTGCTTTGATTTTGACAGGGGATCCCAAGTTGGCCTGGAACTCTCCTCCTCTGTCTTAACCTACTGGTACTAGGATTGCAGTGGGTAGCATCATGCCTGGCCCAGAACAGCTCTTCCATACAAACATGTTCCAAAGAACAGCTGCAGAGCGGATAAGTGAAACCACCCTTAAAACACCGCTGTAATTATTTCTCAATGTAAAACCCACCAACAAATGCTAAACTCAATGAGGCAAAGAAAAAGTAAGGAGAAACAGGCATTTGTCTCCCCACAAAAGAATTTGCCGATTGCTCAGTATCTTCTTTCAAACTCTTGTCAAAAAATAGTAAGTTTATAATAAAGAAGCTTGGCCAGGAGCGTTTTGTTCGAAAATCAAGGTTAGCATTGCTGCTGCCATGGTTTGGATACAGATAAATGTCCTCAGAAGTTAATGTGTTAAAGGGGTGGCCCCTGGAGTGCTACAAAGAGATGCTGTGGTCCTTTAGGGGGTGAGGGTAGAACACTTGGCAAGGTCCTCTGGCCACTAGAGGTGTGCTCTGGAAGGGGTTGTCACTTTCGCAATCATGTCTTCTCTCTGCTTCCTAGTTCTGTCCCTGCCCATTTTCCACCGCTGCAGATCAGTACCCTTGCTGGACGCCCAAAGCAGGAGCCTCCTAACTACGGCCTGGAGTTTCCAGAACTGTGAACTCCACACTCTCCTTTGTCAGGTGACTATCCGAAGCGTTGTGTGAGAGTAACACAAAGCCTAATGTTACAAACACGATTAAGACAGATCAGGGTCTTGCACTCCTGGCTTAACATGCCACAAAAAGGGCTTCACCTCAGTACTGCCCTTCCAAATTGCATAACTTCAGCTTGTTATAAATAAACTCCAGACAAATCCAAACACCTGTAGAGTGTTGTCTCTCAGCATGTTCCCCCAATATGCCCCAAAATATCGAAGTCACGAAAAGGGAGGAAAGCTTGAAGGACTCACAGACCTCAGCGACCTAAGACATCTAACCATTGAATGCAAGGTGGATTTTATACGAAACACTGGACCACAGCGGGGAAAACCAGCTCAGAGTCTACAGTTCAGTGGCTAACCTCGAACCAACGCTGAGCAGGGCACCAAGGCTACGTGACTCAGAAACAAAGCTGGGTGTGTGACCCCTCCGTCCTGTCTTTGTAACTCTTCTTCCCGGGATGTAAAGGAGGGAAATAGAGGGTGACACTAAATTCTTTGTTTATCCATTTACTTACACTGAAAGCTGTAAGCATGAAAAATGAGCCGGGCATAATGAAAAACAGGGAACCGGCATCGTTAGGGAAGCCTCCGCCACCAACCATCACGGAAAGCAGCTACACAGTCAGCTCTGGCATACGAGTCAAGAGCAACTCAACCGGGGAACAGAAAAACTGAACTTACACAGGCCAAGCGGGCTCTCCCTGGGCTGCACTGCTTCACAAGCTCCCTTAAACTCCCGGCTGATGCTCAGGTGTGGCATTCGCTTGGGACACTGGGTGTTCAGCAAGCTAAAGATAGTGACAATGGTCAGCATGCTTAGTAATGAAGTGTGCATATTTAAATCATTTTCAACAACAAAGAAAGAGTTCACGTTCAGTACTCTGATCATCTAGAAATTGGGCACAAGTTTCTGTCAGTGGCATTTAAATCATTTTCAACAACAAAGAAAGAGTTCACGTTCAGTACTCTGATCATCTAGAAATTGGGCACAAGTTTCTGTCAGTGGCACCAGCTGTGTTATGAGGGGTTATGATGGGAGAGTGAGGTCACTCTGCCCCAACTCACATCTTCTGAGAGAAATGAGGCCTTTGCCTTTTTGTTAGGGTGACCTTCCGATAGCAAATTCAGTCACGTTGGAATCAAATGCGCACTGAGATAAATGTTAGTGAGTGGGAAGGGTCTATTCCCTTTACAAAGGCAACATAGATTATAATTTTAAAAAATATATTTAACCATGCCAGGAAGAGTGGCACACATAGTTAATCCAAGCCCTTGGAAGGCACAGACAGGCAGACGATCTCCCTGACTTTTGAGGCCAATCTGGTCTACATAATGAGTTCCAGTACAGCCAGAGCTATATAATGACCCCCTGTCTCTAGCGGGAAGAAATGTTTAATCAGGTTTTTATGCTATTTCCCCAGTTTGTTAAAATATACTTTAACTTTAAGCAATTTAATGGCAGTTTTTCAGTAGCAGATCAATTTCATTGATTAATAGTAACCATTTTCCCCAAGTAATACATGCATACATTCAGACATATGCTAAATGTGCTTTTGTGGTGTGTGTGTGTGTGTGTGTGTGTGTGTGTGTGTGTGTGTGTTGTGTAAGGATGGTGCTGTGTGGCCGCCTCTGCCTCCACAGCTCCAGCTCAGTGCATTGTGGTACTCGGTGACTTCCACGTTCCCTACAGCAGTTAAGCGGTTACAGAGGAGCTGCAATGAGAAGGCCTGAGTTTCAGCCCTGTGTTCCCTCCATTCCTGTCCCCACTGGGGAGGGCAGGAAATGCCAGCCTCCACAGGAAAGCCTGTTGTGGGGAGATTTCCCGATTTACTTTATAAATGCAAGAAGGCCAGATACAGGCGAAGATAAGCGCTCAAGATTGCAAGTGCTTATCATCTGGCCAGCTTCTGGGCCCCACAGCCAGGGCTCATTTCTCTTCTAGAAATACAAACCAAATTTCAGTTTGGTTCCAAATGGAAAAGGGTGCCCAACTGAAAACCGTGACCATCATCCACCCAGGCCGGTCCACTGGAGGAAATCCCTCCAAACAACCGCTGGACTTTCGTCACGCGGATCGCTGCCATAGCGAACTGAGGGCCCTTGGCCCTCATCCCTGACTGCACATTCAAATCAGCTAGGAATAAGAGCATGTAAAAACAGAGTGGGGTGTAAGGCTCCCCAAGCTTGGAGCTAGAAGTACCCTTGAGCCCTTGCCTGTGCTGGCCTCTGAGGTTTTCACTCCCCCTTGGTTCTGATATTTCATAGTTTGAGACCATTTAGATAAAATACTAGTTAAAATGGACAGGATGTGAACCTCGAAGGAACAAGATAGCTAGCAGAGGTGGCCAGCTGAGTTGAGAGAGGCCACATTGATGGGGCTCTATTTAAAATCAAGCATGCTCCTGCAACCATAGGAGCCAACTCACTTGTTCTTTTTCCTCCCCTCCCCGCCAAGACAGGGTTTCTCTGAGTAGCTCTGACTGTCCTGGCACTCACTTTGTAGACCAGGCTGTCCTTGAACTCACTGAAACCCACCTGCCTCTGTCTCCCAAGTACTGGGATTAAAGGCATAGGCCATCATCGCCTGGCCACCAACTCACTCTTAGGCAGGAGTTTGTGGAGAGAGGAGAGATGGAGGCAGACTTACATAATTGGAGAACAGGATCCTCTCAAGATCATTCACAGCCATCCTTTCCTCCCAGACGCCTTCAATAAAGTTTAACTAACAGTTAAAGACCATTTGCCTGAGATGAAGTTTGCAAGCTGGATAGAGGGAAATCTAACCTCTCTCCCCCACTTTTTCCCTTTCCCAAGTGCCCACCATTTTGAAGCAAATGTGTTACACACACCCCACCAAGTCTGATCACTTAAAAAAAAAAAGCAGAATTTTAACAAAAATATATGTCCCTCTTTCCCCCTTTTCCTCTCTTAGATTTCCCAAAATCTAAGAAACACATAGTTCACCAAAATCTGATTTAAAAACATACATCAAGAAAATGAAAGCATACCTTCCATGCTTGATCTCTTATCTAGGGAAACCAGGTTCCCTCAGAGGGACGCTCAAGGCTGTGAGTCCCAGTGTTTATTGTGTTAACTTGGGCACATTGTTTTGTGTTCGGCTGTGACATATAATGAAGGAATACGGAGAGACAGTGTTTATCTGGAGCCCATTACTCCCACCCCACCCCACTCACCCATCCACACTCCTGTCTTTTAAAGCTGAAGGTCACTGAAGTAATGACAAGAACGTATCAGACTAGTGGATCTTACTTGTTTCTCCAAAGAATATCCTCAGACACTTGTATCAGGGATATTATTTACATATCCAATGAATTTCACTCATACAAATGCAAGAGACTCCATATCAAATACAATTGACACTGGGTTGCTTCTATCCAGGTTTTTCTTTCTCCTGTCCCCCACACCTCACCCCAGTTGAGCTCACGAAGGAAGGTCAGGGACAAATAATATAGCATCCATATTGGGACAGTCCTGCTCTTTGTAATTTTGAGTGGCTCCTGGGGTTGTGCTCCGTAGTTCTGTGGCATGTCCTCCAAAGGTTTGGGGCACTGTTTCAGTTTCAATGAATGCAGTCATCTTCTCCATCAGAGCTCCAACGGGTGGACCACTTCTCTCGCTCTTTGAAATCAAGCTTTGAACCCTTTAGAGTTGCTGATGACCTCTTGGTAATGGTGATTTTTCTCCTACAAGAGGTCCTGAACCTAGTGCTTTCTTTTAATTCTGTTCTCTTTCTTCCTTTTCAGGCTTGAGTAAGGCCAGATTGATGAAGCAAAGATAACATGCGCGTTGTAATCTTTGGCCTTCTCTGTGATAACAAATCGATATTGCTCAGGACCTTTCTGTTGACTGCTCCTCCCTCCCAACACACATACAGGAATGAATGAGCCAACTGCTCTATTCAGTCAGAAAAAGCAGCTTTTTCTAGAATTATGCTGGAATTATTGAAAAAGATTAGTTCCACAATTTTATACAGAGAGAGCCATGGAAAATACATCCCACCCATGAGGAAAAAAAAAAAAAGAGCTTCAGATTAGACTAGATATAGAGTTATGAGAATTTTAGCTAGACTAGGTATTGTGGATTATCTAACAAATTAATTATTATTATTTGATATCTATTTTTAAAATGGAACTAAGAAAAAAATCTTGCTGAGGGAATTGAAGGACTGGAGCTGCGGTTGATCAAATCTTTGGCCCGGGCGTGCCCCTTGGCCTCAGCATAGACTTCGGTGACTCTCACTGGTCACTGTCCCTCTCGACAAACCCTGTACATGTTGGGCTTGTAAGCTGAGAGAGTGTCTGCCTGCCTTGGGCAGGGTGCTCAGCTGCACCTCTTCGCATACAGACCCTTTGCCCCATCAGCTCCTCATTCCCCTTTCTAAGGCCCTGTTGTCCACTGAGACTGTGGGTCAGAATGCCAGGGAGGAGGGGGTGGGACAAGCTCCATGTGATGGGAACCAAAGGTCCAGCCAGGCCACACCTGTGACCTGGGATGCAGAGACCTCTGTCCAACCACTCTGTCATTGGATTGTGCTTTGGTGTTTACCTCTGGACTTCTCGCCCTCTCCAGATTTCCCATGCCTTTTCTGTCCCTGAAATACCCAGGAACTCAGTGTATACTTGCAGCTTGTCAAGGGCCACAAAAGGCCTCAGAAAATGGGAGATAAGGAAGGTGCCTCCTTGTTGGTTCCCTTTGAAAATCAGAAATTGTGTGTTCAAAGAATTTCCCTCTTTCTCCATCATTACAAGGAAAAGATTAGGGGAAAAAAAAAAAACATGGGAGAGGCTAAGGCTAATGTGCCTTTGGATTTTATTTTGGGTGGAAAGAACTCCAAAGATGGAAGAAAAGTAGCAAGCAAATGAACAAAATTCCTATTGATATATAATAAGCCAGTACTGATGTGGCAGTAGGTCCCAGTGAACGTAAACAAATGGTCAGCATTGTCAAGTCCCTTTGACTGGCTTGGAAAAGCCAAATCATGGCAAAATGAAATAATCTTTGGTAGGTCTACCAAACAAAATACTGCTGTGGGATGCTTAATCGGCAGAAATGTACTTTCCTACCATGCTGGAGGGTAGAAACCCAAGATTGCATATCCAGGAGGTCGGACCTCCCTCCTTGGCTGGAAGATGGTGTCTTCTTCCTTCGCATTTCTACAATGTTTTTCTTCTCGGTTCAGTATTTCTTGGGTCCTAATTTCCTCTTCTTACAAAGACTTGTACCATATTAGATTAGAGCCCAACTATTTGTCTTTATTTTTTAATGTGTGACCTCTTTAAATACCCTGTCTATTAAAGTCCTTCACATTCTGGAGTCCTTCAAGGTGAGTATCCCAAGGCATCAACATAGACATTCTGAAGTGACACAACTCAGTCAAGAATACCAGGATTAGGAACAGAATCAAGACTGAAAGTGTAAAGCTCCTAAGAACATTGATCTGCCATTCATTCCTGCCCTTCGCCAGGTTAATACTCTTGGCTAAATACTTTCACAGAATGTAAAGTATTCAGATTGGACCACATTTCATGATCATCTAAGGACATCAGCACCACTTGCCAGACTAGAAATTGAGTCTTTATTGTCTTGCTTAGAATCACAGAACTGCTGGATGAACCATGGTGTACCACCCAGATTTCTTCTCCTTTCCCCTAAAGGCAAATTTTCAGTTCTTCCTTGTTCTCCTGGTCTCCCTGGTGTTGCTTCTTAAGCTCTGGGTGGAAAGTCTACAGGCCTGAATCAGTCAAGAATCAGTTCGGTAGAAACCAACTGTCAAGAATGGACTCTAGCCGGGCGGTGGTGGCGAACGCCTTTAATCCCAGCACTCGGGAGGCAGAGGCAGGCAGATCTTTGTGAGTTCGAGACCAACCTGGTCTACAAGTGCTAGTTCCAGTGCAGGCTCCAAAGCCACAGAGAAACCCTGTCTCGAAAAAACAAAAACAAAAAAAAGTAAATACTTTTAAAAAAGGGGGGGGAGGGCTGGAGAGATGGCTCAGTGGTTAAGAGCTTTGCCTGCTCTTCCAAAGGTCCTGAGTTCAATTCCCAGCAACCACATGTGCTCACAACCATCTGTAATGAGATTTGGTGCCCTCTTCTGGCAGGGATACATGCAGATCAAATACATAATAAATAAATCTTTTTTAAAAAAGGGACTCTACACCCTTCTTTTGGAAAACCCTGGAGGTGCAGGCTAGCTTTAATGAGTCCTCCCTGATCACCCTCCCCACTTCAGCCTCTGGCTGCTACAACAAATTTGTATGCACACACACACACACACACACACACACACACATACACTCGCCCTCGTGCACATGCTCTCACACACCAGGCTTCAGAGGCACGTTCATATCGGAAAGGGGCTCTCTAGTGTGCTGTGTTCATCATCTACTCATATGTCTTTTTAGACCACGGGTTGGTTTGGTTGCTACCTCTGAGAATGAATATCCGTTCTGGCTCCTGCAATCACGAGAAGGGTAACAACTAAGACACGGCTATCAAGGCTTTGTTACAGAGCCTCGAACAGGTACCACCTCCATCCTCTGAGAATGGGATCACTGCAGGCCCCTGGTTAAACCTCGTGTGTGTAAGTGAAGTAAATGAGCCCTGGAGCGGTGTGAAAAGCAGGTGCAAAGCAGACAGTAAAACAGAACGACGACATCTAAAACTTGGCTGTCAGCACCGATGCGATGCTCTGGGTTATGCTGTATTCTTTTCTTTAGTAACCCATAAGGAGAAAGATCATTAGGTAAAGGTAATTGTTTCTTTGTTTCCTATACCTGTTGGCATTTATGTGGACACTAGGTATTCATCTTTGAAGGAAATTACCTCTGTGCCTATCTTCAGGGAGCTCATGAGCAAATTAGGAGAAAAACATCCAGGAGATATTTCTGCAAATGAGTATGGCCTGGCAACTCTGGAAATACAAAGAAGGAGGAGCTTAGAGCAGTAGTTCTCAATCTGTGGGCCGTGACCCCGCTGGGGGTCAAATGACCCCTTCACAGGGTTCACTTATCAGATATCCTGCATACCAGATATTTGCATTACAATTCACGACAATTACAACAGTAGCAAAGCTACAGTTATGAAGTAGCAACATAAATAATTTTATGGTTGGGGGAGGGGTCACCATAACAGGAGGTACTGTACTAAAGGGTGGCTACATAAGGAAGGGTGAGAATCACTGGCCAAGAGGGAGGTAACTAAATGATCCTTTAGAAGTCCCCCCCCCTCCAAAAAAAAAAGTCAGAACCTGGTAACACAAACGTGTGATCTTGGGAAGCTGAGACAGAAAGATCTCAAGTTCAAGGTTATCCTGGACAACTTAATGATACCCTTTCTCAAAATGTAAAGTAAAAAGAGGGCCCATTATATAGCACTGTAGTAGAGCACTTACCTAGCCCTAGGTTCAATCCCTACTACCAACACTGCAAACCTAGATAAATAAATAGAAGGGAGAAAAGGGGGTGGGGGTGTCAGAGTCAGACCAGAAATGCTGAGACACTAAACAATTTGTTTCGTCCTTGCTTCCTCTAGTCAAGCTTCAAACCTCTCTCTCCTTTGCAAAAGACAGTTTATCTTTCAAATACAGGATGCACATGTACACGGTCATTTTTATTGGCCATTGTTTGAACTAGTATGTTGACGTTTGGGAAAGAAGACATCTCCCCAAGAATCCAAAGAACAGAATTCCAGGGACTGTGACTGTAGTCCTTTCTCCTGGCCTGCCCCCTCCGTTCCTCCGCAGCCTTGTTTTCCTAAGCTGTGGTCAGGAATGTGTTGGGAGGGGTAACATGGTTGTGGGCAAGGAGCCCGGGCAGCTCCAGTCACGGTCCCAGGCTGGCCTTTCACCTTCTAGCTCTTGGGTCTGCTCTTATTAAGGAGCAAAATGTTTCAATATGTGGCACTTTGGGGGAGGGACAGGAGAGAAAATCGGGATATTGTTGAGAGGAAATAATGAATAGCCCTCCGGTCTTCAGCGGAGCCCCCCACGTGGGCAGATCTGGGTAGATAAGTGTGCTTTCTCCTGAAGTGGAATTCTGTTGATTGCTTTTTGGTCAGAAATTTCCAGAGCCACTTGGGAAAGCGGAGAATGGAGAGAAATGATACTGAGCTAGATTGGTCAAAGGGTCCAGAGCGAAAGCACCCAGGAATCTCAGTAACTCCACAGGGGAAAGAGAAGAAACAGCACTGGGCACGCAAGTGTGTGGAGCTGTCTGCTGATTTCCACAAACTGATACCCTTCCATCTCTACTCTCTTCCCAGACACCTAAATTAAAATCTAAGGCTCACTACTCTGTTCCCCAAGGGCTACCCAGGCAGGCCTGGTGAGCAGTTCCCCTGCAGACTCGTCAAGGAGAGGGCAAAGGTGTGAAATCTGCTCACCCTGATACACAAAGGCAACTGGACAGTATTGACAGGCAGCCTTGGGGAGAAAGGCCCGGTTGGGGGGCTGGCCTCCGACCTGACCATGGTCTCTGAAACCTGAGCCCCATCCAAGGTTCTTCTACCAGGAGAAGAGAAGAAATGAGTAACATTCTAAATCCCAAGAAAACACAAACTAAGACCAAAACAACTTGTTAATGAGTGCTTTTCAATGCCTGAGCTCTGAAAATCAGAACCCCAGAAAGAAAAAAAAGAAGTATCTCTATGATGGGTGTGTCTTCCCAGCTCTTAAAGATGGCTAAGAAAGAAGATGGCCCCGAAAAGTGTGTTCCAGAGGGGCTCAGAGAAGTGGCAAGCGGGAAAACAGGAGCCTGGGTGGGAATGAATAAGGACTTCAGGAACGCCAAGTCTGGAAAGCCTTTATTTACACAGCAGTAAGTTCAAACTTTCCCAGAAGTGTTCAGCCTGGTCTCCTAGCTGTGTGTCTGTGAGTGATGCCTCTGTGGGTTCTAAGTATTCCTAGAGGTTTCCTGGTAACATGGGGAGGTTTCTGGAAAGGCAGCTGGGGGCAGATGGGTGGTTGTCTCTTTAGAACAGTTCGTCAGACAGCAGCTGAAATATGGGTAAGAAAACGGAAATCGAATTACAAGAGGGGAAAAGCCTGAGGAGGAGGGTGCACAGAGCTGCCTCAAGCACACAGGCAAAGAAACCTGCAGCCCTTGCTGGATCCCTCAAACTCTGGTGGCTCCAGCAGCCACTCAAGATGAGCTGAGGCTGCAGGTCTAACTTTCAACTGTAGGCACCTACCAGGTTTAATTCTTCATTGTCAAAGTCCCCAGAGCTGGGACATAGAATGCCATGGAGGCCACAGTTAGGACTTCCTGGAGCTCATGGGCTTAGCTGGAAAGGGTGTCCTGAAAGGTGAGTGTCCTTCTTCTATTGGCTATGTGAAATCCCTTCTCTCTGTCTGTCTTTCTCTATGCTGCTGTCCTCCTCCCTCCCTCTCTATCCCATCCCCCCCCAGCCACCACTGCCCTGGTAGTGATCACAAAATATGGGGTTCTCTAAGCTGTTCCTCCTCCCATTCATTTATTTTCTACCTCTGTAGCTCTACTTGCAAACCAGCCCCGGGGTGCTGGGGTTTGAATCAGAAAAGGAGATTCATGAACCAGAGAATACACACCTAGTTGCTGATCTAGTGAGTGCGTGTGTTATGACTTCAGAAGTCAAAAAAGCTGGAATTTGTGAGTAGGGAGAAAAGTGATTTATCAGAAACACATTGGCTGCTGGAGAAGCTGCGGGATTGCCTTGTTAAAGAAGGAAGAAAAGGAGGGAGAAGGCGACAGCCCCAGTCTTAATCCAAGCAGGGGTTAGACCTGCCCAAGCAGATGCATCTGACACCTTAAGTGGCTTTGCTTCTCCAGTCCAGGTGTTCTGACCGTATGATCCACTTCCTCGGCCATGAAAATGAGAGCCCTCCAGTCAGCATCCTGTGCTCTGCTCTGGACCTGTTTTCTTTCAAAAGAGGGAGATGTTAGTTCCTCTGAAAGGGGCCTCCACAGACCTCAGAACCTAAGTCTTCCTCCCTAAGACATCCATACCCTGGAATGGATGGAAAGTGTGTCCCTTGCCTGGCTTAGTGGGAGGGTGCTGAGAACACCAAGAAGAAAGTCCCTGCCCCAGGGCCTGTTAATGACTCTTATGACTTGTTCTCTGGAGACTACCAGCTTGGGAAGAACAGAGTCCCCTTCCTGAAGACACTCTCTGTCCTCTAATTGGGATGCCTCACTATCCCACATGTGAAACCACCCAAGTCACTGAGAAGGCTATAGTGTCTGGTTTGTACTTAAGAGAGGGTGGGATCTGGTTCAGTCCTTACCATATCCTGGCCTGAAGTCCTGCAAGCAGAGGCTTTTCAAAGGACCAGATATGAGCCCTCCCTATCCCGTGGCCTTCTTTATTGAGTCCATCAGGTCCTCACCTTTTCTCCACTTTTTAGTGACTCAGATTTCACCTACTTAGGTTGCTTCTGAAACCTTGAGGATCCTTCCTCTTTAGCACAAGATGTTTCAGACTGTCCCTGACACAACGTCTTATGTCAAGGTAAGACAAGACAGCACCTTTGAACAGGTCTCCTCCACCTGTCAGAGGTCTCGGGCCTCTGATCTGGTTCTCCTTCCAGGAAACAAAAAAAATGTGGAAAGGAGGGAAGTTCTTAGCTATTCTGTCATCAGAATCTCCCTTTTGGGAGACTGAGTGAGCCTACTGTGGGGTGTACAAGCAGATGCAAACCTGTGTGGCTCACTGGGCGCCTGGCACACAGTGGGTGCCCTGCTTTAACATGTGCACATGTTCGCAGATGAGTGAATGTGTGCAGAATTGTTTGGCCTGTTCAACATGCATGGATGTGCATTTGAGCATGCATGCGACTATGTGCAAGTATATGAGCACAATTATTTCTTTTCCTGGCCGTCAAACACACCTAAGCCTGCCTACCCTTCAAATGCTCAGATTGCTATATTTGACAGCTCATCGAAGGGGTTGTTTTCCCCTTTCCACAACCATTCCCAAGAATGTAAACAAACCCAGACTGGGACATCTGGGTTACACGTTTAGTGAAAATCTTCTAGTGGGTGGGGCGGAGAGTCTACACTGGATGGCCTTCCCAGGGTAGAGACTGGGCCTCACTCCACACAGCCAAAAACCTGGTGGAGGAGGAAAGACCCACCCGAGGTTGCAAAGTTACCTCCATTAGGACTGGGTTCCTTTCTTCACCCAGAGGTCCTACCCAAGTGTCCTGCCAGCACACCCCGACTCAGCAGTCCCCCGCTTTTGGAAAGGGGAAGGCAGCCCATGGGCCTGTCTGCCAGGTCCACAGAGCACTAGTTATGTCTCTAACTGGGCTCAGAAACTTGTTGGCAATGGACAGCACCTTCTCTTGTTCTACCTGCAATCGGAGGCAGAGGGTCCGGGAGGATTGCTCCAGGAAGGGTGACTAAGCAATGATGGGAGGGATGGGGGAGAAACTGGAGTGAAATCATGTCAATAATTAGCCCTTGCAGAGATGAATGGATGGCTCCCAAGAGGTGCCTCAGTAAACTATGAGATCAGACTGGAGGAGGCAGGGCTCTGGTCTCCAGTTTTACAGAGGTATAGCTCCTTCTACCCTCCACCTCTCCCAGCATAAAAGCCAAACTAAGGTCTCTTCCAACTTTTTACACCCAGTGTCCTAAATGACCGTCATCCTGGGCTGCAGACTCCTTCCAGCTCACACACCAGGAACCAGAACCTCGGGGATAATACCCCCCCACACACACACCAAAAGGGCAAAGGGGAAGCCCAGGGTCTGACCCAGGGTTAAGGGTTATGGAGAAGCAAGCTGGTCCAGGACTGTGTAGCAAACCAACCTGGGGTGGGCAAAGAGGCCCTGTGAGAGATGTGGGTTGCCACAGGAGCCGCTTGCCGCAGGACCTCTTTTCAAGGAGGAAAATGGATTTTTCAGCAGCCACAAAGTTTGTATTGTTGCACAAAGGAGTGCATTGATGGTGAAAGATCTCTGCGTGGCAGGGACAATCTTCGGTCTGTTCTGCAGGCTTCCTTCACCAACCATTTGCCAGAGGGGCACAAACTGCCAAGCCCCTGCTGCTCCCTGTCTGCACCAACTCAGGGTTGTTGACAAACAAGGGAGCCCAGGTTACCTGGCCCTAGGCACCAGGAGCTGACTCCTACCCTATAGGACAAGGAGCCTCTCCACCCAGTCTCTGGATGCTGCTTACTGCAGACTGAAGGCTCAGACTGGGAGCTAGAGAACCCTGCCAGGAGTCCTTGCCGCCTAGCTGTGGTGATATTGACAGCTCCCTCCCTGTGCCAGGCCCTATTAAAAGTTTTGTTTCTGAACTATACTATTACTATTACTGTGACCCAGAGGTGGTTTGTTTTGCACAGAGAGATTAACGTGACAGTTTGTAAGGGGCAAGTTCAAGACACAGACACCAAGGACTATGTAGTGACTGCCAACTGCCAAGCATGTTTACCATAGCTTTTGGGATGCATCGTGCAGAGGTCATTGTACAAAAGGGGTTACTGACTCAGAGAAGTTAAGAAACCAGAGAGCTGGGTGGTCCACCCTGAATTTTCAAACATGGCATCCGGGTTGAGAGGTAGGTGGAAAAGGGACTAGAAGACCCGGTGCTGTAACTCTTTCCAGTAATAGCATAATGCTGGAAGAAATACGAATTCGATTTAGAGATGGGGCAAATCCTTGAGATCTGATACACACACACACACACACACACACACACACACACACACACACTGCACAACCCTGACAGGTTTCTGCTCTTCCCTGTTTTCTTCTGCTCTCCAGGCTACCAGCCTGCCGATTCTGCCCAAGCGGTTTTCTGGGGAAGATGTCCTCCCCACCCACCTTTACTCCCAGACAAGGGGAAGCTGCTGGATCCTGAACCTGCACAGAGACACTGCCCATAAGTATCTGGCATGCAGGTCCTGAGGCTGGCTTCAAGCACAGTGGTCGATATATTTGGAGTGGATATTGTATGGGACTCCTGGGAGGTCGGGTTTTCTGAGATTCCAGAAGCTGAACCCACCCGCAGCCTCCATAGTCTCCTCGCGGCGCCTCCACTGGATGAGGGTCGCGACACCCGGTTGGTCTCCACCTCCTGTCAGCCGGGCTCTCTGGTCAGCCTCTGACTCCCCTGGGGGTTTCCTCAATGACGCCGAGTGGTCTGGGGGTTCGGCTTCCAACTGCCTGGGACTCGGGTCTCCGAGACCCTCCTGCTCCCTCCCCCTCCACCCCGTGCGGCTCTGCAGGCGCTGTGGCCTCCCACGTAGTAGCGTTTTGAACTGGGTCGGTGCTAAAGCAAGAATGAGCGTGGGGAGTGGGCAGGGTGAGCAGAGGCTCTAAATCTTCCTTCAATCTGTGAGTGGATGAAGTCTGAGAAACAAATTCAAAGCAGGCGCGCCTGCAGAGCCTTCCTGCAGAAATAGTCCCCAGCATTCAAGCGCATCCAGGGGCGGCTCAAGCTGCCTTGTTTGGCTAAGGTCAGACGAGACTCGAGTTCTCCAATAAAAATAAATCTCAAATTAATTATGGCCTCGAGCGAGAGGCCAGACACTTGAAGCTGCAGTTGTGCAGTCTGGAGTTTTGGCGCTTGCCTGCCCACCCCTTCCCCCGCCCCCTTCCCCAGCCACCACCTCCTGCTTTGCCAGCTAGATACCCTCTGAACTGGTGGGGAAAAGAGAGCGCTGGGAGAAGGTTTGGCCCGAGACGCTTTGCCAGACCTGGCACCTTTAGGAGCTTCAAATAACCCAGTTGATGATCCGGAGGCACCTCAGGCTCAGATTGTTAGGTCCTCCCACTCCAGTTCCAGGCTGGGACCAAAGGAGCCCGGGAAGCCTGCGTCTGGAAAGTCTTGACCCGGTCAAAAGGGCTGACATTGAGCGAGCCAAGACACGTTTTTGTCGGGCCGTTCTCCTCCCCGGGGAAGCAGGACTTCCGCATCTTTGAAATTGTCAAGTGTGTAGGGCACAAAGCAAGTCGCTTCATCAATGCTTTAGTGAAAATTCTCCAAATTCAAATGCTTCCTAAATATTCACCCACGTGTGTACATCTTCTATACAACTTAAAAATGTGAGCCAGGATGTTTTGCTATTGAAATTTTTTTTCCAGTTGGTGGCCTTAAAAAAGAAATGTATAGCCTGGCATCTTTGGCTCTGAGCTTCCCTTGACTTGTAAATCAGGGGAAGAATGAGCTAGTGGAACCGCAGAGATGGTACCTTACCAACTTCTAGCTCTCAGCCAGGCCCAGTCTGAGAAGCAGTGAAGCCCACAGTCCTTGGAGCGCTGGTAAAGAGGGCGTGCACCACTGTGTGGGCAGGGGCTGCCATTCTTGAGCTAGACTGGCAGACAGGACGGATAAGAGCCACAGAGAGCCAGAAAAGGAGAGGGGGAGAGAAAAAAGAGGGCGAGGAAAGGGAAGGGGAGTGAGAAGTGAGAGAAGGGGAGGGACCTGCCCTCTCCCAGCACAAGACAGTTTTCATTTGCAGCAGGCCTCACCGCAGGCTCTCTATCAATTTGTCTCAATGCAAACATTCAAAATATTCTCTTTGGCTGCTCATGAAAACAATGTGAGCTGCCAGGATCAAACCATCTTTCCAGATGTCTGGTGGTAACCACATTAAACAGGGCAGACTTGTTTACTGTTGTGTTTGGTTAGGGCTTTTCCCCCCTTCGGGATTTAAAAAAGAACCAGGAGGAGGATAGAGTGGAGCACCAAACCCAGAGTTACATAAGCAAGCAAACTTGCCCACCAGCTCAGCAACATAGGATGGAAGGAATCTGACATACTATCCCAAATCTGCTCCAAAGGGGGAACTGTGTCTTATTCTGGGTGGAGATTCCTGTGAATGAAGGGTTTGGTGGCAAATAGCCAAAGACTGCAATGGTCCCTATGCCCAACTATTCGGGGGAGGGGGAGGTGTGTGTGTGTGTGTGTGTGTGTGTGTGTGTGTGTACACACGCTAGCCTCCCCCTCCGGCCCCCAAAAATGAGAAAGTGTTTTAGTGTCAGTTTTGCAGGCAGGGACAAAAGTACTCTTTAGTTTCCCAGCTAAGATGGGAGTTCAAGTCTTCGTTTTGATCTGGACTCTCATTGGGCAGCACTGATGAGAGAAGAAATTGGGCTCAGAGAAGTTAGGGGTTATTTCAGCGACTGCTGGTCACTGTGGTGAAGATGACTGTTATTTGCGAGATCAACAGAAGTTGGGAAGAAGAACCTGATGGTTGTCTGCTATTTGGTGCTTTCTAAGGGGGACTGAGTTAGTTACTACATGTGGAGTGGCTATTAGTGGCCTCTGTGACTGTCCAGTGCCTGGAAGGGGAACCTCTTGGTGATGAAGTAAACAGTCCTTTGGGGCAGAGAGAGGCACGGTAAGGCTTGGGTGCACCCTCCTGAAAACTACATTGTTGTTTGAATGTCTGTAGAGTCTGGGCTGAAAAGGAAACAATTTGGGGTTTGAAAGGATGTAATTCATTCTTCCTTTCCCTTTAACCTCTTTCCTCTCTGGAAAGCATGTGGAAATGCTGAAGTTGGAAGAGCAAGAGGGCAGGCGGCCCGGCCGCAGGCTGGAAAGGGTTAAGCCTGATTTCTTTTAATTGAACTCCAGAACTGGTGGCCCCAGGCAAAGGGGGGGACTGACCCCGCTAGCGGTAACCAGATGTGGCGGTCCCAGGGGAGCCCCGGAGCAGACCCCTGGATTGAGAAGCAGACAGGAGGAGGGGGAGTGGGCCCGGCCCCCACCCCACCCCCCACAGTAAACCGAGTCTCAATTGCTGGCAGTCTGCACCGCCACTCCAGGTCTGGTCACGTTCAGACCCGTGTCTGTATTCGAACCCCAAATTGGAGCTGAATTGATGAGACTAATTTGGATGGGGGGAGGGGAAGGGAGGGAGGCGAGGGAGCGCAATTGCTCCTGAAGAAATAAAGAATTTATAAGTCACCTTTTTGCTGCCGTGGACACCCTTTTGAATTTTTTTCCAATTTATTCGGATCTGCTCTGGATTTCCCCCCCTCTTTTCCCGGGAGGACTCTTAAATAAAAGTGAGAAAGTCCACAGCGTGGTCTGAAGAGCGTGGATAAGGTAATCTGTTTTGGACGTCGGGGTAGAAGGGAGTCAGGCCGCGAGTGCCGGCGGAGGCAGCCTAACTAGAACGCTCCAGGGTCCAGCAGGGGAGGCAGGAGATCTCGGAGAGAACTAGGCGGGCAAAGCGGCCACGCCGCTGGGTGGGGATGACAGTCCCCAGCTCAAACCCTCGGACCTCTGGGTCTCAGCGAAGAAGGTTGGGGCTGTGCTCAACCGCGGGGTGCCGCGCTCCCCAGTCCTGCCGAATGGTGTGGTGCCCCATGTAGAGTTTCTTGGTGGCTGCGATAGTATTGAAGGGCAGAATTTGATGCTGAGCTGAGGTTTGGCAGTCGAATACACACAAGTTAGAGAGAGGATTTAACACTAATAGGCGTAGATAAGTAGCCTAAGATGCGCCTGGTCCACCCCTTAGCAGGCATGGGGAGCCGGGAGTAGAGGCGCACAGGCATGGGCACCGGTTTCCTAACAATGTTGGAGGTGTTGAGTCACACCCTTGACAGCTCAGGTCCGCGGCACCCAGAATCCGCATCAAGCCGTTCCGTTCCGGAGTTCAGCGCTTGATGCTAAAAGTTCTTTCGGATGCCTTCCTTCCTTCCTTCCTTCCTTCCTTCCTTCCTTCCTTCCTTCCTCCCTCCCTCCCTCCCTCCCTCCCTCCCTCCCTCTCAAAAATGGTCGGTTTACCTTGATCTACATCCGAATCTTCTCTAGCGGTTGGCGCCAGGTTATCCCTTTTTCTAGCAAACTCTCCCGCCTTCTTCCTCCCATCCCCGAAAAGTTTGACTCCGGCTGGAAAAGGCATTAATGGAAGTATCTGTGGGAAGAAACGGAAAGTGAATGAGTCAGGAGGGCCACCTTCGGCCAAAGGCCCAAGGGAAAGGAAAGAGGCCAGAGGCGTTTGGCTTTGGATTTAGTGGGGGGGAGAAGGTGGTGGGGGAGTTGCAGACTGCGGGAATCAGGGCGCGGACACTGGGCGTAGACCCCGTCATTGTTCCTGGCCAGCTCTTATCTCCCAGGAGCAAGTATCCTGTGTGCGCAGTGCATGAATGTATCTGGGCATCTCCGCGTATATTTATATAGCGAGTGATGCGAAAAGCAGGGCTAGGCAAGGAGAGGAAGAGGGGGTGTGGGGGAGGGAAGACAAGAGAGAGCAGAGAAGAGAGAGGAGAGGGCGAGGAGAGAGAGAGAGAGAGAGAGAGAGAGAGAGAGAGAGAGAGAGAGAGAGAGAGAGAGAGAGAGAGAGAGAGAGATAGGACTTCCTCCCCGATCGCAAAGTGAAGTCACTTCCCAAAATTAGCTGAAAAAAAGTTTCATCCGGTTAACTGTCTCTTTTTCGATCCGCTACAACAACAAACGTGCACAGGGGAGCGAGGGCAGGGCGCTCGCAGGGGGCACTCAGGGAGGGCCCAGGGCGCCAGAGAGGCCGCACCGTGCTAATCTGAAGGGGCTACGAGGTCAGGCTGTAACCGGGTCAATGTGTGGAATATTGGGGGGCTCGGCTGCAGACTTGGCCAAATGGACGGGACTATTAAGGTAAGCAGGGGGCAGTGGGCTCGAGACTCGGGCCGACTGGGGCTGCGGGAGGACTGGGCGCCGGGGTCCCGGAAGACGTGGCCGCTCACCCTTCCTTCCGCGCTCCAACTTGCGCGGTCTCCTCCGGGCGGGTGGCGAGTCCCCCCTTTCCGAGGAGGCCGGCCAGCCTTCCCGCCGAGGGCGATCTACCCCTCACTCCTTGCGCCAGAGTGGAGTCCCGCAAGCTTCCATCGCGCCGCACGCGGGGCTGCAAGACCCGGCAGCCGAAACCTGGGAACCGGGGCGCGGACCAGAGTCTAGGGCGGGAGATCGCCGGGTCGCTTCCCACCCGGCAACCGGGCGCCCTGACTCGGGCGCCGGGCACTCGTCTGGCCGCCAGCTTCCTCTTGCCAGAGGCCAAGAGCGGCGCGGGCAGGGGCAGCGTTCGTCGCTTGCTGGGGTCCCCAATCCCCGAAGCCAGTAACAGGGCTAGCTGGAGGTGGGGAGGGGTGCAAGGGAGGGTTGTCTGAGGATCTGGCTAAGGCGGCGGGTCCAGATGGAAGCCCCTGTTTACATGTCAGCCAGACTGGTTTCTCTTCCCCTCGCACTGTTGCTGCCTGGCGTTCTGCCGACGCCGGTTGCCCGGACTAACGGCCCGCTTCGCAGCTCCTTCGGCTGGAAATCTCCTGGCTCCGCCGCTCCCCTGAACCCCAGATCTAGCACTCTGTGCATGTGCCAGCTTCAAAACAAGGGTCCCAGGAGCTGTCCTCTCAGTAAGAATTAAACTCCTTTACAATCACCCGCCTGCGATGGCTGGTCCTGAGCCCGTGGCCCGGGGCTGTTTTGTCGATTCCACCCCCAATCTGCACCGCCCTGCCTGGGTCTAGGTTGCAAAGGGATGCCCAGAAGACCCGTGAATCTGGGTTCCCTGTCACGCTTCAGAACCGCTGACTCTTCAGAAAGGGGGAAGTGGGGCTAGGAGCTGAGAAGAGGGACACCCCCTTACGTGACTAGCGTTAGAGGACTTAGGAGAATGAATGAGACCAGACATTAGCTTCAAGGCTGCCATACAACACCAACCAGGAGTTGGTCTGGAAAAACTATCAGGCTGGTGAGGTGGGGACTGGCAGAGCCCGCCATTCCCCAGAACTCAGAGGAATGAACTTCCTACCCATGACTTCACTGAAAGGAGGTTAAGGTGTTGGGCTTAGAGAATTCAACAGATTCTTATCTCCTGGGTGGGGACAAAGTGTTTTTATTTTCTAAGTCCTCTCTCTCTCTCTCTCTCTCTCTCTCTCTCTCTCTCTCTCAACATGCTGACTTAGGTAAAAGGCACCAACTGCAGGAACTTGAAAACAGATGAAATAACTGATTGGAAGGGTTTCTAAGACCATCTAATAGGCACGGTTTTATCAAACGTGAGTGGGTGGGTGAGAGCCCTGCTCTAGAGACCCAAGAGTGGAGGTCACTGGGCCTTTTCACCCGGTTCCTTGCTTCCTGTTGGTGAGTTCAGGCAAGAGCCTACATCCCCAGGTTCAGTAACCAGATGCTTCTCATAGAACTTTCACATGCCCATTTAGAACACATTCTACTTGCCCCCTCCCCAAGATGCAGAAGGGTGGCAATATGGCTCCAGAGACTTGATGTGGACACTCTGAAGAGAAATGAAGCAATATCTATGCAGTGTTCAGACCTCTAAACACAGGCCCTGAGCCTTGGAGGAAGCTGTGGTCGGTATACCGAGATGTGTTAACCCCGCTTTGTGCACACATTGGGATGGGCATTGAAATCAGCCTTAACCAGAAGGCTGGCACTTCATACCGAAGATGGGAGTGTGGACTCTTGTAGGATGAATGATTGGCACCCACGAGCCCCTCCAAAGCCTCCCAAGGATCACCTTGCTTCTCACCTAGGTGACCAGCCACCACAGCCACTACAGGTCAATCTCTTTCTTTCCAAACTCTTCTGTGTGCCAAGGCTCTGGAAGATTAGGTCTTTAGTGTTACCTTCAGCATTTTAGCTATGTAGATACCATGGGCTCCTGTTTACATGTAACCTTTAGACTTTGGGGATTGCAGCCCCCACTTACAGGATGGTCCCGTGTCATCCTTGGTATAAATACCGACAGGTACTGGATTGGAAGAAAGGTCAACCAACTTCTGATCTTGATGTATGAATTCACAGCTATTAAACTGCTTTGAGACTCAATCTTCATGAAAATCCCATGGGACACTTGTGTTTCCAGCTGCTGATCCACTAGACCACTCTCCTGCCCTATGCTGACAGAGGACAGAAGACAGACAGGTTCCGATTCTAATTTGTAGACATAAAGTCAGAGTGTGAGTTACCAGATTGAACCAGCTGGAGAAATCAGCTTTGAGTGATTCCTGTGATGTGATTTTACGCACCTGTGTGCATCTTCCTCAATCACCAAATTTGAAAATGCCAGTGGGTCTGGGTGCCCAGGAGCCCAGGATGTACATGGCTCAGGATGCCAGGGAAGTCTCATTTTCTTTACAGCAGCGCTCACAGAGCCCTTTGGCATTAGAAACACCCCCCACCCCCTGCGCCAATCGTGTTGTCCTTCCAAATTATGTTCTCCACCTATCCAAGAATGTCTCTTGGGAGAACTCACACAAAGAGCCTCATTCTCTGGTTGCTCTTCTTCAGCTATAGACAAGTTAACCTGCCATGCTAAACAACACCCCACCCCACCCCTGCTCCCCACAGTGATATTATCAGTGTTGGAAAGCACGTGATACTGCTTGCTGCTTGAAGAAATGACCTGGTTTCAAAACCCCATCTTCGTTCTAGGCAGGCTTCCTTTGATCAGATTGATGCCATCTGTAGAGGCAGGAATGTAAAGTGCACCATCAAAGATTGGGTATCAACCAGAGAAGAGTTAGACCGGTGCAGAAAATTGAGAAATGCAGAAAGCAAGGAAAGAAGGACTCGGAGAAAGCCTGGGTTCACCCTCATTTCTACTGCTTACAGTGTGGGTCCTATTCAGGCTCTTTGCTCCTGAGTCTCAGTTTAATCATCTGCAAACTAGGTCTACAGTCACAGTAAGGATGAGATAAAATCTGCTACTTTAGGTGGATGCGTGCTCACTGAATTTGTCGTGGGTTAGAACTGGAAGAGCTTTGTTGGTCACAACAGTAGAATATAGGTCTGAATTTATCGTTGCCCATATTTCATGACTTTGCTCTGTGTTTGTGATGCACTTCTCGTGTTTGAGGCTCTACTTCATGGCGTTGGGGAAACAGCAATTGAATGGCTCTAGAGAAGGTGATAGACACACGCAGAATATGTATTAGGGCTCACCCGTGATGGTGCTGGAGCAGGCAGGAGAACCAGGGTAACACAGCTAATAAGGAGTTGAGACAGCCCTTCTGCAGAACCACTAAATGATGGTAGAGGAAAGAGTGAAGTCGGGGCTGCAGCTGTGGTCTCCGAACCAGAGGAGAGCCTTATGCCACCTGCTCTCAGGGAGGAGAAACTTGGGAAGGAGCCCTAGGGAGAGACAGTCAAGAAGGAACACACCAAACAGGGGCAACTTTGGCTTCTGTCCTCCAGGTGGGCCTGTCACCCTCCCACTACTCCACCTAGATTTACAAGGACTCCAGGCAAACGAGATGGCTATTTTGTCCATCCCCATGCCCACATGATTGCTCTCTGAAGTAACTACCAAGTGAACTCTTGACACTGGAAAGCCGCCTTCTCCTACTATTCAGAGTTACAGATTTTGTAACTTTAGAGATTTGGGGAGCGTTCATCCTGACACTTTGGTTTTTCCCTGCAGGAAAATGGAAGCCCAGGACACGAAGTGGGAGGTGCACAATCACAGGGCGCAAAGTGAAAATTTGGGGTTCCTAAGAAGCAGAGTAGTGCTCTTTCCACTATGGTGCGAGGGCATCATTTGTCACGCTGGGTAAAATCATACAATGCTGCAGAAAAAGCTTCACACAGGGAAATCATGAAATAGCTGTCGCCTTAAACTGATGACACTCTGTAATTTAGTGGCAGATGTATTCCTCCTATCTCGCATTACATCTACAGACACACACACACACACACACACACCACAACCAGCAACAGCAGCAACAAAAAGTGACGATGCCCCAAATTCCAAATAGGGTTGGAAAACACAACTGTTTTCCAAAATGAATCTGCTTTGACTGTATGCAACACAAAGTTTTCATTATCAAGAAACTACCCAAAATATTCTATTATTTAAATAACCAAGAGGTCCCTCCATTGATGGTGGGCAGGTATAAAGAATGAATTTTTGCCCCTTTAAATAAAACACTCTCAGATATATTAGGACACAGCTAATAGATCTATTTTCTAAACAGGGAAGCAAACAGTCTTTAGTAACAACTTCATTAAATACGATGTATTTAAATTTTCAGTGTCTTCTTTGGTTTGAGAAGTTAGATTGGAATTGGTTTTAAAAATTTTTTGGCTGGAGGGAGGGGAGCAGAGAAAAATGTAGAGATCAATAAATATCAATAAATGTGTAAAATTAAAAACCAATTAAAATTATTTAGCTGATATAAAACCTTCCTTCCTTCTCCCCCCCCAAGAAATGTAGCATTAGTCTAATTCCTTCCCAGTTAAAAAAAAAAAACTCGGCAAAATATTTGCATTAATAAACTTCCCCTTATTCTACGTTAAACCTCATAAAAATATCCACAACCTAAAGTTTGATAGGCTTTCAGATGAGATCATTTGTCTTCCTGGATTTAGAATGGGAATCCTACTGCTAGATTTCATTTAGGTGATTGGCTAAGTGATGTTGGCATATCATATTTTTGTTTTGAATAATATGAATTTTTGAAGACGGAATTTAAAAGTCTGTCAACCTTTTTATTTTCATTGTTTTCTTTGTGTGTGTGTGTATATGATGTGTGTGTGAGCATGGGCACGCACATGGAGATAATGGGATGACCAGGAGCGTCCTTACTCACCTCCCACCTTGTTTGAGACAGGGTCTCTTTGCTGTTAGCTGCTGTATACAGCAGTCTGGCTGGCTCGGGGTCTTCCAAACAATGTCCTGTTTTGCCTCCCATCTTGCAGTAGAGTCCCTGGGAGTAAAGACTTGTGCTTTATCTGTCTGGCTTTATATGTAACTCTGGGCATTCAAACTCAGTTTCTCAAACTTGTGTGGCCAGCACTTTAACCACTGAGCCATCTGTCCAGCATGCTTTTGTTTGGGGGAAAGTCTGTCTCAAACTCACCATGTATTTAAGGATGATGTTGGACTTCTGAGCCCTCTGCTTTCACCTTCTGGGTGCTGGGATTACAGGAATACACCATCGTGCCTGGCTATAATACATTAGTTTTAGTCATTACAAAGTTCTGCAGGTGTTTTTCTCTGCAGAAGGCTACACCCTGTTTCATTTTCTGTTTCTTTCATTTCTGCCATGTTCATGCCATTCATGTTAGTCACTTCATTAATAGATGGTGTTACCAAATGATGTCACTTAGTAATACACTTTGGGTTGCTTTTCCAGAGGTAATAAAAGAAATCACCATCCATTCCCCTCGCTGTCACTACTGGGTCTCGCATCTTTGAAATGTAGCAATCTCTAGAATACCAGTAGTCTGTGTGACGTGGACACTGTCTGCTGACCAACCACATCAATGCAACTGCACGATTGCTGTGCAGAGTCAGACTTGGTGACCTGTCTGGGATCCTCAACTAGAGGATGAGCTGTGTGTGCCGATGGGATTGCTAGGTGTCATGGCAGCCCATGCAAGCAAAGGACAACTCGAACTGCACACACACACACACAAAGATGTAATGGAAGAGTTGCACGTGAAGTTTCTTGGTCCTTGCAAAGCACATTCGCATGCTCCCTTGACATTCATCCTCGCTGCACCCCATGGGAGTTTATACCATCACAGCTCCATCTCCCACAGAACGAATGGAAATTCAGAGGCGAGGCTACTTGCCCAAGATTATGGCTAATGTGTGGCCAAGCTGGGCTTTTCAAGCCCAGTCTTTCCTATTGCAGAAATGCCTGCTTCTGCACACACCAGCCATTCCACTTATTGGCATAAGTGAATCTGAAAGTTGGCCTTGAGGTATGGATAGACTTGCACATGGTAATACGATCAAGAGCTTTGGAGAGGAAATGCATTGCGGAGGAGGTGGAAAGATTACACAGAAGTAGAATATGGAAAGCTTTAAATATTGTGATTAAAGAATTGGGTTTTATAAAATATACAATAAGAAATAATGATTTAAAAATTTTTTATAATAGTCTTCATAGCTGTACAAATCCCTTCAGTCAATGGAGATGACAGGGGTTTTTAGAAACTCGACTAGAAGCTTCTAGTAAATCATCAGGACTAGACAGCAAGTGATGAGTTTGAGGAAACAGAGAGGTCTGCAAGATGGTGCTTACGAGGCAGGCACTGAGTGGGGGAGGGAAAATTCCATCCATCTCTTTGGGTTTTCTAAACATATGATTACCCAAGAGTGGAGCGTTACACTTGCCTGAGTTCTCAACATTTAGAATGTAGAGACTGGAGTATCCCAAGTCCAAGGACAGCCCAAGACACACAGTGATTTCAAAGTCAGACTGAGCTACATGCCAAGACCATATTTCAAAACAAAAAAAAAACAAAACAAAACAAAACAAAAAAAACCAAGGACTGTGAATTTGGCTCAGTGGTTAAGCATGTGCAGAGTACGCACAGGGCTTGATCAGATCTTCAAAACTGTGAAAAATGTTTAAAAACATTGCTCGTTGCATTTGCTCCCTCAAATATGACCTTTTGCCCAGTGTTCTGGGGAATCTCACCATGAGCTATCTCTTTAATTGGGAGGTCTATCCTAGTGACAAGGGCAGCTCTCTTTAAGGATGGATCAATAGATGGTAATACTGACCACGAAAAAGGGAAGATTTTTTCCCTGAGACTCAAATTAAACTTCTATGGAAATTCAGAGAAGTGTGACCATCTCTCACGAGGAGGTCTGGCCCACTGCCTCCATTCCAAGCGCTGACATTTCATCTGATCAAACCAAGATTCACAGATTTTTGTCCCTCATCCTAGGAGGGGCTGAGATAGAAGGTAGAGCGCATTTAGAGTACTTCAGGCCAACTTTCCAGCACTTTCCAAATCCTCAAACCCGAAGGCTTTAAGGTCTTTCCTATCTTTAGGGAACAACATACCTGCCGTTTGCTTTATGACCAAAATCTCAGAGTATGAAAGTTCAAAACCTCAAGGAAGACAGAGACTTGAGTACTGAGGAATGATTTCCCGAGAGCGGGCCCATTTACTTGGTCGGAGCTTTGCATCCAAGGTCGTGAAAGACCTTCAGTCACATTTCAGTGCACACACGCAAGAAACCTGAATTACGGGTGCCATGGGAGCTTTAACCTTGACTTTCTAGACATGTGTGGCTTTCACAAATCTACTAGAATCGAACATACCAGATGCAGATTGGCTCAATCTGAATATTCACATAGTCATTGACTTTGTGTGAAAAGGAGACTAGTCTCAACACGGGTGATTGTATCCTACCATTCATGCAGCAAAAAGGTGAAAACTATCAGGTTAATGTTAAAAATTACTCAGTTTCTAACTTGTCTTTATGTTGATTCTGTTTTAATCCACAGAAGCCTATGTTTGGGTTGAAATGTATATGTCCATAGAGTCATTTCTTATTTAGATACTTACCATTTAATTCATACTCAATCATTTATTCATTCACCCAAGTTGAATAGTACTAGCAACGTCAGTGCTCTAGAAATGATCCACCTCTGTCAATGGAAGCAAGATGTCTCCACTCCTTCAGATTTCTAGAGAGTACAAGTTTCTCTACTTCCTTATTTTGAGTTCTGATGATCCGTGATTCCAAAGAAGGCAATGCTCATTTGGAGGGACTACTTATACCTAGCTTAATGTTATGGAGACATTAGGCATAATGTCCCAAGGTGACAACAGTGTAGAGATCCACAGCCCCTCCATCTGAGGTGATACTAGCCCCTTATGTAGACATTTTTTGAAATCCAGAGCTTGAGTCAAGGAAATTCCTCCTTCTTTCTATCTCCTGGTCTCAAATGTCTATATTAATACAGCAAGTAAAGTAAAAAGACAGGGCCCCTTGTGGCTCAGGGACAGAGCAGCATGGCCAAGACACTCTGCTTCTTCACTCACACCACAAAACAAACAGGCAAACTGAAAAGTAAATGAGAGCTCTCAGAGACTGGGTCTCAGACTTATTGTCAGGCCCAAAGACTACTTGCAGATCAATAAGATAAAGACTACTTGATAGAGAATGGACAAAGGTACTAGAAGAAGAAATACAAATGAACAATCAGCTTAGACTCTCAAGCCTGTGCCTACATAAAGATCTTCAAGTGAAAATAGTGCGTTTCTTACCAGTGTGACCGAAGTGAACAGCGAAGATATAAAGTAATAATGTGTCATGTTAGAAAGGGTGACTGCCTTACCCTTATGTGTGTTCATTCAGATACTAAAGAAGTAGCTACAAGATGCATATAGTAGCAGCTTTATAATGGCAAAAAAGTGAAAAATGACTGATGTTTATCATCAGGATGGTACTAGATAAATAATAAGGGAAGATACGTACAAGAGGATGCCATGCCAATGTTAAATGGATTAAAATAATTCTTATAGACACTGATTTAGAAAGCTCTCACTGAAATATGGTTATGTATAAAAATGAAAATTACAAGCTGCATAGTCAGTCCGTTTATGGAAGAAATCTAAGCACATGTATGTATGAATGATCTTTTTATGTACAAAGAATTTCTAGAAGTATATACAAGTTAAAACCAGGTACCTTTGAATATGGAAAAGTAGATGTCTCTCCTTCATATCATAAATCCAGGGAGCATATCATTCCTTAATCATTAGTATATATTATTTTGACAATTTAAAATATGCAAAAAATTAAAATGGTCTGTTAGAAATAGATTTATAGAAACCATTCTGACCAAAATGCACGGATCCCAGAGACTTGAGACCCCCTTTCTGTGAGAGAGTGTGGCTGAGAATTCGCAGGCAGCATTTCTAGCCCTGGCTGCACCTCAAAGCATCAACTGGCTCTTGGGCAAGTCCCCTGGCCTCTGCTGCTCACACGCCATTTCTTTGTTCAGTCTTTTCATGTGTAAACTGAGTTACAATGGCAACATTCTCTTCCAATCTCAAATTCATCCTGGCCAGGTTATGCACTCCTGCGTCTGATTTTGGAGTGTTGGTGTCTGAACTCCTTGACCTTCTTTCTGGCCTAGTGTGGCTGCCCTAAGATCTCAAGGTTAAGTTCTATTGGGTGACGCTCAAATCCAGCCACAGCTGGACTGTTATAAGGTGCTTTGTGAGTTTCTGGAAGCCCAGTTTTCTCCACTGGCAATTCATGGGGCAATGGTTTGAGTCCTGTGTATTGACACCATCTAAGAATAGGGCCCAACCCTGCACCGGGTCTTAGATTCTTAAAAATTCAATCTTGTTTAAAACCCAAAAACACATTTGGCTCCAAAAACCTTTACTCTGGACTTTTAAAAAAATCCTCTTTAATTGAAGGGAAATTGAATTTGTCTGGTTTTTATTCATTTACACTTAACTCTTAAGAAAACAATATTTTTTGAGAACTTATTTGATGTCTAAGAAGAATGTTGAGTTTCTTAATGAGTTTTCTGGAAGGCTTTTAATTTTTTTTTCCTGCTTCTTAAAACAGGAAGTGGTGCCGTGCTATGGGCAAACATAGTCTGCCCAGAAGGCCCCAATTCGGTCTGAAGTAGTATCACTGGTCACGTGTGTGGACCCGGTGGCCCAGCTAAAGCCTCTTTTCCTCTAGTCCTTACCTCAGATCGGATGCATTATTCATTTTCTATCTAAGGGTCATAAAAACTTGGATAAGCAGAGTCATAAGGGAAAAAAAAAACTAGTTATTAATCTGCCTTTAGGCACTGATTTCTGGTCCTTAAGATATACTTAACCTTGGTCCTTGTACCAATTCTATGGTGTATGTATTGTTTCCATTTTGGAGCAATTGAGTAGCTTATTCAAGGTCATTTATTCAGGTAGAAATGGGAAAGCAATTACGTGGACCCAATCCTGATTGTCTCCAAAGTTTATGGAATCTAGTCAGTGTGAAAAATCACCAAACTGACAGCTGTGCTTCCGTGTAGTTTAGGATTCAAAGCCTACCTCTTCTGCTTCCGTTTTTGTTTCGCCTACTGGTGTTGGATCCGAGACTCCACACATGTTCTAGGCAAGTGCTTTGCCACTGAACAATAGTCAAAGCAAGGGGTTTTTGTTTTGTTTTGTTTTGGCTTTTATTTGCTATTTGTTTTTAGCCAGGGCTTTGCTAAATTGTTCAGGCTGGATCTGAACTCACTCTCTCGCCTAGGCAGACCTAGAATTTTCAGTCCTCCTGCCTGCACTACAAGGCTGAGCGCTAACCCACCTTGTGAGGAATGCATGGGTTCTGCTGTTTCTAGTCGCCGTGACTTGTGAGCACGGCCATTGCTGGCCGGAGTCATTACACTGCTCATACTCCGTCACCAATTTTGTATGAAGACTTCGGCCCTGTGTATCCAGGAAAAAGCCAGCCCAACTTTGTTGCAGGTGCAGCAGCAGGCGGGCAAGAGACAGACTGTGAAATTACTAGGCTCTATTTTACCATAATGAGCCGCAGAGGTGAAACAAGGCAGATTCTCTACTCGATGGAAACCGAGCAGATACTTGGACTTGACCATGCTTCCTCTTCTGTCTCCCTCATTTGCTCTTTGTCCCCTCCTCCTCTAACTCCTGCTCTCTGTTCATCCTCATTCACTCCTGTGCTCCCAAAACTACGCACAAACTTTAAATAAGGGGACAGATTTGGGCAGTTATGAGAACACAAAGAAGGGAGTGTTCTGTGAGGGCTAAAGGAAACAGCCGAGCAAGGCTGACTCCGGGCTCCAGTTTCTCTTGAGCAGCATTTCTTGTTATTTCAAGGCGCACTGACTATAACAGCATCCAAAGCCACTGCACATCAGTTCCTTTTATCAGCCCAAGTGAGACTTCCTGTGGACTGGCCCAGCTTCCTGATATATTTCCTTTTCCCTTTGGCAGAACAAAGAAAACCATAGCTCTAAGGATCCTTGGGAGCAAACATAATTTAGCGCTATAGCATCTATTATTTTAAAGTTCCATCCTCCATGCCTAAGGCCAAGTGCTCACCTTTGCACTCTTCTCCCACAGCATTCTGTCAGCATGTGGGGAGACCCGGTGAGAATATCAGGGCTCAGGGGCCTACCCCAATATTTCCTACTTGTGCTTTGAGTTCATCTTTAAAACATGGAAAATGAAGGCAACTGTTCATGTGCCTGTCTTGCCTCTCACAAGAACTCTCGCACAGTGTCTACTTAATACACCCCTCCTTTGAACTCTTGCAGATTAAGAGGGCACTGGGTAGAAAAGACAGATTAGATCTCAAGAGTCAGTGCCTTGGGAAGTGAGAAGTGCGCAAATCGACCATCAGCATAGATTACGGATCTATATCCCTTAAAGGACACATCCCATTATAAATGTGGTTCCCAGAGTGAAGGCACTGGGGCTTACAAGGACTTTGATCCTTGATCCAGTTCCATTCCTGACCATTGTCATGCTCCAGATGAGGAACTGGGAGGGACACCCATCCTGTAGGTACAACTTTGAGCAGCTAAGCAATCACATGACAAAGGTGGGCTTTTTGTTTGTGATGACCAGTGACTTAGAACAGGAAAATACTCACACTGGCATCTACTCTTTGGCATGGGCATCTCTAGAAGAGCAATTCATTGTGGTTAAGTGATACGAAATTCTCTTAGCCCAGTTCTTCATGTTTGCAGCTCTAGAAAGAAACAGGTTGAAAGGATGTTCTTCAAAGAACAAAATAATTCAGATACTCTCTGGGAAGAGGAGCGTGGGTGAAGGCGTGCATCTGCGCTGGGGTAGCCAGGGTTGGTGATACCAAATGAAAGGAAGAGACTTGAGTCATCAGCGCGTATTGTTGGTTTCCAGATACTGCAGTCTGACTCCGTCTTTGTACCCAGGCCTGATACTGTCAGGCCTTCTAGAAAAAAGATCCCTGAATTCTCTTACAAAATTTCCTTTAGCCAAGACACACTGTAAAGAACTGCTTAGATATGACTCCATCTTCCTCCATAATAGAGTTCACCAATTCCATAATGAAATCTCACTCAATGTGGATCTTTAGGACACTCCTATAGGGTCCAAGGCTTTAGGGACACCTGTACTTCCTGTATTTTCCAGAAGATAATGAACATCCTCTTCCTCTGCTTCAGGAAAAGAGCATGCAAACCATCTTTCCCAGAATGCTTTGGGGATGGATCCCGTGGTTTGGGTTTGCTGCTCTGGGCTGCTAAGCTCTTCCTTCTGGAGAGTCACAGATCTGTATGGATTTTCCGGGTCTGCACCGTAGTGAAGGAAACAACACAGCCCACTCCCTCACCCCCACCTCCCTGCTCTCCCTGCCCTTGACCCCCAAGAGTCTTGTGGAGCAGCCATTTGCAGCCAGTGGGGCCTGCCCGAGTTAGTTGCAATTAATCTTTTTCTTCCCATCAGTGTGGACTGGGTTTGACCCAGACTCTTCCCTTCCCAGAGCACTCTCTTAAAAAAAATTTTTAAAGCCCTATGTGTATTTCATGGGAAATTTCACACGCCTGTTTCTGATTCATTTTCAATTAAAGGCTCAAAATACGGGTTTTGTAAGAGTCCTTTGATGATTCCGAATTTTGTTGGTTCATTCTTTCTGTCCTCCTAAATGTCCATAGAAGTTTATTAAATGTCACTCCCACATTTGCATGCTTAATTGTTGTAAAATAATTGGAAACAGGAGAGGCTGTTTTATTACTGTGCACAATGCAAGAGCATTTATGGAGTGTGGAGAAAGAAATGTCTTAGAGATGAACTAGAAAAATAAGGGCGGGGTGAATGCCTTATAGTAAGGTCTAGTGGGGTCTCAGAGCTCAGACTTTTCTGGAAGGAAGAAGGGAGTGTTGTAAAATACGTGAGTGTCTCCCACTTCATTCAACTGGAGCTCATGAGCGCTTGTTTAACAAGGCAGCCTCATCAGAGAGGGAACAGGAAGACTGGCCATTTTGAGATATTAATTTTAATGAATTTTTAAATTCCTTCTGATTAGAGGGAGTTAGAGGTCTGTAAGCACCACAAGTCTTATTCTTCTTTTCCTTCTTGGTCATGAGGAACATGGGTGGCAAGCCCATCTAGGTACACCGCTGTACGCACTCTCTAGCTCTCATAGAAATTTCTGGAGTCTACGTGTCTGTCCTCTAAAAAAATTTAAGTGAGCCCCAGGTTTGGGTCATCGAAGCTCTGTGTATGGCCTTGCTTAGGCCAGCTGGGTGGCATTGGACATGCTAGTCTGTCTTTCTTAACTTCATCTCTTCTGTCTGCACAAAAGAATTGGGACTAGCAGTATGTGCTCCTTGCCCTGTAGACTTGGTAACAGTCTGCAGTACTGAGATGCTGTGGGTTTCTTGAAGAAAAGTATCTATTCGTAACTCCAGTTCGAGTAACTACCGGGTTGCTGATTTGGAGGATATTCATGTTGCCATGCGTATGTCAGACTCAGAGCCTCAGTTGGACTCTTGAGAGAGAGAGAGAGAGAGAGAGAGAGAGAGAGAGAGAGAGAGAGAGAGAGAGAGGGAGGAGAGAGCCCACCCACTTCTCTTTCTTGTGAGGAACTCCCTACTAATATTCTGTCAGTTGAAGTTTGAACATGTAACTTCGTGTTCACACAACGCAATGTGCAAACAATGCAGTATGCGGTCGAGTTACTTCTTGCCTAAGAAAGGTGATGCAAATTCTTAGTGGAATTGGTAGAGGCTTACTGTAGTGTTTTACCAGATACCGTGGTGGTGACAAAAGGGTTTTTTTTTTTTTTTTAAATTTGAAGACTAAGACTGGGGAGATGATTCAGTAAATAAAGTGGCTGCCATCCAAACTTGAGGACCCGAATTTGAATCCTCAGATTTCATATAAAGCTGCCTGCAAGAGCACACGTCAATAATCCCGGCATTCCTATAGTCATGTGAGAGACCGAGACGTGGGAGCGAGTCCCCAGAAGCTTGTAGGGCAGCTAGTCTGTCATACACAGGAGCAAACAGGGGAGACCCTGTCTAAAACAGGGTGGGAGATGTGGACCAAAGTCTGAGCTTGTTCTCTGACCTCCACAATCATTCCATGTCATGAACACACGTGCATGCACGCGCGCGCGCGCGCGCACACACACACACACACATCTTTAAGCTTTAAGCTTGAATACCTAAACTCAATCCTACTCGTTTTTAGTTGTGTGATTATAGGCTGGTTCCAAACTTTCCTCTCATTTCCCACCTTCAAAGTAAGGATGACAATGATAATAACAATTCATATCACAATAGCACTTTCTACCTGCATAATTAAGTGTCAGACACAAAAGATGCACAAAGAAAAGGTACTTTGTAATTGTTGATCATGGCTATATACACCTTTAATCCCTGCAGTGAGGAGAGTGAGGCAGGAGAACTAAGTTCCAGGCCAGAATAAGCTACATAGCAAGGCCTTATGTCAATAAATCAGTCAATAAATAAAGTGTTTTATATATGTAAAGGGTCATGCAAGTTATACTATTTTCCTTCTGGTCAGCATTTAAATGTAACACAACAAACGTTGCTTCCCTCCACCCCCTTGGCACTAAGATTTCCAAAAATGGCTGGATTTGGTTGAATAGGCCAATTAGCTACTTAACTCATATCTCTTTGCTCACACAGACTTCATTATAGCAGTGCAGCCCACAGATCAAACGTTCCTTATTCCTCTTTTCCCTCCCTTGTATCCGGCTATTGTTTTGGTTGTGAAACTCCCAACTCAATCAATGGGTTTTTTGCGTAAAAAGCATAAAGAGATGGCAGGATGTGACTGTGGACTCAGGAATTCCAGGCTTGTGCCGTTGATAAAGAGACTCATGTCAAACAAACAAAAGCAAAGACCGTTAGAGAAACAGCCGGTCCAACCTGAGCTACTTAGGCCCATTGTTTCCAGGTTTATGTCTGCCTTTCTAGAGCCAGGACATCCTCACCTATAAAACACATGACCTTTCCAGAACATTCCCTAGGAAGAGTTGTGAAATCCCCGTTTGGCTGGCCAGATGCTTTCTGGGTGCCTCGTCCCATTCTCCTGGGGCCTCTCTTCTGCTGTTTCCTCAGTATCTCCCCAACCCTATTTTATTTTTGTTGGAGTCAATGTCGGGAATAATGGTGGCCCTCACCCAATGAGCCCAAGGCAGGTTTTCTTTACTCTCGCGGCCTTCTCAGCACTTTAAGAAGGTCACATCTCTGTCTTGGTGTTGCACTAAGCCACCAAATGTGATGATGTCATCAGAGCTGGTGCAAAGGAGAAAGTTTGCCCTACCCTACCTGGACTGAATTAATCGAAAGGAAAGATGGGAAATTAAGTTTCCTCTTTGCATTTTAAGCATTGTGCATGTATTTCAGTCTGAAATTAAGAACTCCTTTGGTCCTTTTCTGTGTAGGGTTGAACTCCTGCATGCATTGACTTTATTCCTGACCAATAGAAATGACATTTCCAAGTCCATGTAGCTGAACACTGCATTGTTTGGCCACTATATCCCATCATCTTTAGAGACTACTGTTAGAGCAAGATCAGGCCTGCTGTCTTTCTCTCCTGGAAAATAAAACAAAGTTATTCTCCAAATCTATATGCCTCATTGAATGAGCATTCTGCATTTCCCCTCAAGACCTGAGATCAAAGAGATTACTAAATATCACAGTTACCAAATACACACACACACACACACACACACACACACACACACACACACACTTCAAATTAGAAAAGTCACATCACCCAATGGAAGCAAAGGCGGCCTTTCAGAATTCTTCTGTTAGTTGTCCTTAGTGACTGGCTTCCTTGAGCCATCATTTGCCTCCCGTAATTTCCATATCTTCCCTAAACATCACAATCAGCTGGGGAAATGAGCCCTCAGAACACAAGACCGCAGGAGGCATTCAGCAATTAGCTTACAAAAGGGAGCAATATTTCTTTTAAGGTGCTTTAAGAAAGTCAGAGACATCGATTTTAAGTTATTCATGGTTAAGAAACTTCCCTAGAGATATGACTGCTGGATACACCTTTTTGGGAAGGGTAGGGAAGGGAGATTGAGCTAGGGTCTCACTTATAATCCCAGATGGCCTAGAATTTGCTATATAGACCAGGTTGGCCCAGTTATCCACCTTCCTCCTGAGGGATTAAAGGCATGATGCATCCCTGATACACTAAAGCCATTATACACCCCTGAGCTCATGGGATTAAAGGGACAATATATATATATTTTAAATATTTTTATGGTTTGTTTAACTTTATTTTATGTGCATTGGTGTGAAGGTGTCAGATCTTCTGCAACTGGATCTTCAGACAGTTATGAGCTGCCATGTGGGTGCTGGGAATTGAACCCGGGTCCTCTGGAAGAGCAGTCACTGCTCTTAACCACTGAGCCATCTCTCCAGCCCTGACAAAATATATTTTTAAAGAAGAGATTTAGGAAACCTCATTAGTGTTTCTGAGCCTTCTTGTCCCTGTCTTAGAGGCCAAGGCAAATGGAAGATTAAGGCAGCTGTCTTTATCGTAGTTGTCCAAATGAGCCTTCTGCTAGAAGGAAGATGCCCTGTTCTTCCCTGACCAATATGACAGTGAGAGCAGCTATATTGAGATATACGATGCCCCTAGTTGCAAAGAAGAAATTTTTTTTGAGATAGAAGTAATTTTTTGTTTTTTACCACTGAGCCCAGGATAGCCTCGAACTGTTGGCCTCTTGCCCCATACTATCCAGTGATGAAACTGTAGGCGTATACCACCACGCTCAACTCAGGGAAGCACTTCTTAATACAATTTAATGTAATTTTAAATAATACCAATAAAATTATTGTCCAAACCATCATCTTAAACTCTGGGTTGAGCCGGAAGGATCTGCTTACATGTGTTCTTTTTATGAGCAGTGGGTTTGTTGTGTACATGGAGATCAGTGCTTCCATTAATTCCTTAGTTATTGTCGTCTTTATTTGGTTTGCTCTCTGAGACAGTCCCTTGTAGCCCAGACTGATCTCAACCACACTACGTAATAACACTGACCTTGAAGTCCTGGTTCTTTTGTCTCTGTCTCCCATTACATTTATGAGCCCCCACGCTTAACTACCACCATTACTCTATGGTGGATTTCAAAGTGAGGTGCAGTTGATGCTCAGTGTTGCCCCGTGCTCAGTTAGCATCCGTGCTGGCCAGGTTTCAACAACCAAATCTCTGTTGACCACTAAGAATATAGTACTCGTTTTTCCCTTATGTGGTAATGGAGGCGATAAAAATTTACCAAAAGGATATTTACAAGTCATGACTGAATGTGTACTCGATCTGTTGAAGAACAATATGGCTCTTGGTATATTCCCTCTTGCTGGAAAAATAAGGTTGGCCAAAGAGTAGCCCGTACATAACACTGTAACTTTGGTTTTCCTCTTTGAAAAATACTGGCATGGACCCAAATTCTTCTTAAGGTTGTTTTCAGCTCTAAAGCTTTCTGCTTTATGCCACCATGAAAATATGATTTCCTATTGCGTAGGGCTCCATACTCTTAACAGATGGTTTGTTTCTTTAGTTCCCACATCTCTGTAACTCTTTGCCAGAGGACTTCTCCTTAACTATCAGTGTGAACAAAGTAACTTAATTTGGGAAATAACCAGCTGGATGGTCCAGGAAAGTCAACTTCCCTCCAGAGTATTCTTTCTGAACCTATTTTATTTTGGGGTCCCAAAGATGTGTATTCTTAGTATCCCAAGAGGTAAAGCAACTTATATACAGCCTTCCTGCCCTGTCGCTTAGCTAATGGCATTATGGATGTCATGCTGTACTCAGGAGAGCTTTGGAATCATCATCAGAATAAACACTCCATCCTTCCCCCTGGAAGCATTTGGCCTCATTGCTAAGTTCTCTCCCTTGGTGAGACCCATGGTGGCTTTTGGATTGTACACATTCAGGTCCACGTCATTGTGGAGGCCAGTTCTGTGTCTATCACTGCATCTCTAGCATGAACCTGTGAGTCGGGTTGTTTAAAACGAAAATGGACAGACTCTTCCAAGAAAATGAGGTCGAGTTCCCCTGAGGTCTAACTACCTAACAGGTTTTGAGGGTGGTGGACTGTTGTGGTCCTGATTCATACTAAAACCACCCTCCAAAAAGAATAAAATGCACACCTGCCCACAGGCCACAGCGAGTGCTCAAGGTCGAGCAGCCTCATCCTGGTTACTAGTAGGATTTAGAGTGGTCCCGTAGCTGTGCATTTTCACAGTAACTCCTCCCACTTTGAAATACTTTCCCTCTGTCCTTCTCAAGATTATGTGCATGAGGCAAAGGCGCCGTTTTGTTTTCAGGGCCTGGAGGTTGCTTTGTAAGGCTTGCTCTAAGCTCTGGGAGGGCTTGGACTTTGCCAGTTTTTCTTTGTGTCATACGCACATGACATGTCTTTATGTATTAACTGAATAGTTTCCATGTGCCAGGAACCAAGGTACAGTAGTAAAAAAGATAGCTGTAGTTCCTGCTTTGGCAGGAATTATACTCAAGCTGAGCAAGCAGGTATTTAGCCCTAAGGGTTCTGTGTGAAAGGGGAACTGGGGAGTGCCTCAGAGTCTGACATGGGGACCTAACCTAGTCTCAGAGGTCAAAGGTTTCCCTAAGGAAGTAACATTTGTGCTGAACCCTGAATGAAAAGCAGGAGCAAGTATGATAAGTCTTCGCTAATGACTGGATAGATGAAATGCCTGCTTCACCCCGTGGCCACTCCAGGCCCTGCTAAATTAGGGCTCAGAAGCTTAGTCATTCTAACCGTGGTCCTGTCATGGCACTATCTGTGTGGCCACAAGTCGTCCTTTTAGCCACTTTTATATTTGATAAAGAAAAGTAGAGAGTAATGAAGAATATCTGAAAAGACTATTATCCTGAAGGTATTATCAGACAGGTGTTTTACCGAGATCCAGAGTGAATGTTTAGACCCCTCTAATTAGACTAGCACATCTATAAACTTCAAGGGTAGGATAATTCTGGAAATTCGTCTTCTGCCTTGAAAGATTCTACCCTTGTTTCAGCTTGCTGTAATTCCCAACTGGTAAAGTCAAGATTTTTCTGGGCAGCCAGAGTTCTAGAACATTCACTCACTGGCTTTGACAAGAACCTCTCTTTGACGGGGCCTGGATCTCCCCTGCCTTAGGTTTCCTCAACTGCAGATCATGGAGATTCTGCCAATGATAATTTACCTCAAAGTGATGTTGTAATGAAGATGGCAGTAAAAGCATTTTGCAAGATCAAAAAAAAAAGGGGGGGGTTTCTTAGCAAGCATGAGGTATGCTATCTCTATCTAGTGTTTTCTAGAATTTTAGAGGAAACTCTCTAATCTAAAACTCTAAAGAGACACAAGACTGGCATTGGCTTTCAAGATCTGTCTGGAATTTCTGTGCCTTTTACCATAGTATTATTTAAAACAACATTGGCAGAAAGACTCAGCAATGCTGTTGCTGACGCTGCTGATGTTCTGGTGCTAATATTGGTGTGGAGCTGATGTTGGTTGATGTTGGTGTGGAGCTGATGTTGGT
>JAQHUG010000062.1:3202054-3273958 GCA_028555095.1 Dicrostonyx torquatus
TGATGTTGTGTGGAGCTGATGTTGTGTGGAGCTGATGTGTGGTGCTGATGTTGGTTGATGTTGGTGTGGAGCTGATGTTGTGTGGTGCTGATGTTGGTGTGGAGCTGATGTTGGTGTGGAGCTGATGTGTGGAGCTGATGTGTGGTGCTGATGTTGGTGTGGAGCTGATATTGTGTGGAGCTGATGTTGGTTGATGTTGGTGTGGAGCTGATGTTGGTGTGGAGCTGATGTCGATGTTGGTGTGGAGCTGATGTTGTGTGGAGCTGATGTTAGTGTGGTGCTGATGTTGTGTGGAGCTGATATTGGTGTGGAGCTGATACTGGTGATGCTGATCTTGGTGTAGTTCTGGTGTTGATCTTGGTAGTATTGACGTTGTTGTGGTGCTGAGCACAACGACTAGCACTACTTTCTCATCAAAGCTGCATGGATTCCATCTATGATATGCATTTTCCAAGTGAGAGGAACTGAGGTTCACAAAACTCAAGCAACTGACCAAAGAATTTGCAACTAGTAGGGTCTCTCTGATCCCAAAGTCTTTGCTCACAACATGTGAAACAGTTTGTGCTTTTCAGAATAAGAGCTCTGAGTTGCTAAGTGATGAAACATATACTATTACTTATTCCTGCCTAGGAATACATGAGTGTTAACATTAGTGGGAGTTTATTTTTGCAGTTCCTCTGGCCTTCTGATGTTTCCACATTCCTTCACCCCTTTTCCTCACTGTATTGCTCTCCTGACGTTTGAAGAAAGGAGGAAAAACTATTTTCAAAACTGTCTGAGTAGAAAATGACTTGCACGAAAAGTCGCGAGATCCACGGAGAAGGACTGGAACTGAGTCATGCCATTTGCTATAAAGCTGTCACGGAAGCCTAGTGGGTGTGCCAGGATGCTGCTTATGTTTTTATCAACAGTGTCTTAAACAATCACCAGGGTCCCTTTACCTTCCCTAGCCCCCACCTACCTTATTCTGCTGCGTGATCTAGTGAGAAAATAGCACTTCTGGCTTCTTGCTGTGGAAACAATAGGTTTGGCCGGTGCCACTTCCATTTCCCCACTAGGGAATCTGAGAGATGACCTGATTGAATTCCACCCGCAAAGGTCATGCTTTGAATTCAAGGCTGGGGGTAAAAAAAGTGAAGAAAACATTTTTGCACTGATATCCCATGTGTCCGGGGCACACTGGGGCCTCTCCTTGTTGCACTGTGGTCTGCTGATAAGGATAACATGGATGGCAAGTGGCACATTTCCAGGACAAAGGAAATTCTCTGATTTATTGTTTGAAAGAATCCACTGTCCACACAGGAGCAGGGTTAGTGAATGAGATGTGGATGAGAGAAAAGGCAAGGCTGTCTAGGGGTCGAGTGGGACAAGAAAGGCCCAGCAGACTGCTTGGGAGTGCCATCTGGGGAGCATTTGCATGGTCAGGAGGTAGAAAAAGGTCACTGTAGTTGATGGTGTACAGAGGGCTTGAGAGTCAGCCTGTTAGAAATGGAGGCTCATACTGGTAAAATAGCAAACCTGGTTCGCACAATGCAGCCCATTTAGGAGTCATAGCAAAAGCTCCAGGAGGTTTAGAGAAGTTGATCTGGTTTTGACTTTAAATTCAAGACCTCTGCTCGCCCCGCCTCCTCCAAGCCAAAACGTCAGAAAGGGCCTGGTTTCCCTTTACAGAGTGCAAAATAAACAGACCCTCAACAGCAGAGAGGGGCCCATTTCCCCAGCCCATCATGCCAGAGCTGGAGGTGGGGGACGTGGGGAGCAGCAGTTTTTCTTCTGTCTGGTTAGGATTTGCCATTGCTTTTCATTTTCTCCAACCTCTGTTTTCTAGATGCCTGCCTGTGCGGAAGCACGGGAATAAGGGAGATCTTGGGGTGCTCTTGCCAGACTTCAAAGGGTGTGGAGCTTTCAGTCTTGAGAGTTTAGGAAGGCAGTTCCAAGACTAAACGCTGTAGGGTGGGGGTTGAACCCACCCTCTGGGCCAGGATGGCAAACTCCAGCCTCCCAGCTCGGTTCTTCCAGCCTAGGAGAATGTCCAGCCCTGGGCATCTCCGGGTCAACTGTGGTTAGCCTGGCCACAGGGCCCTGCATTCCTTTTGGTCTTAGCTGGGTTTGGGGTGGGTGTGACCAAGGGTTTACTCTGGAGAAAACGGAGACAAAGCATCTAAATTGGGCAGAATCTCGAATCTAATGACTTGTTTACCATCGTGTGTGCTTTTTCCAGGGCAGGGAGGGGAAAGAGGACAGGGCGAGCGCTCACTGTGGGCATGGGCTCACTGTGGGCACTTGGCACACCGTTGTTTTTCATTTGGAAGGGGTAGGACAGGCAACCCCAGTGCGGCAGCTCGGCACCCTTCTAGAAGCCATTGGCCAAGCAAAGAGGTGCACTGTGTAATTTTCCAAGGCGGGAAGAAGCAGTGAGACTTCTGCCTCTGGCCATGGTTCAGCTTCCGGGAAGCAAACAGCTCTCCTCAAAGAAGGCCCAGCTCCACCACATGAAAGGCCTTGTTTCCTCCCATTTCAGCACCCTCTTCACCCCTGCTCCAAGTGTAGCTCAAACCCAAGGACCCAGTCAGGAATGAACACCTGTGATGTGGCTAAGGAACAGGTTCCTAGACCCAAAATCATCAGCAGAGGGGTCCAGCAGATTAACAGTGGTCCCTGCCACCCACCCCACCACCAATCTTTTTTATTTTACTTTTTTTACTTAGTGTTTGCTAAGAGTAAAACACTCCAAAAAAAAAGTTTTCATCACAGTTAGGAGACTTGTTCTTACTAATTCTGGAAGTTTTTGTAGCTTAGGTGCATAACTTCCAGGACACTTAGATTAAAGCCCCCAGAGTCTACCCCCAAGGGAAGAGTGAGGCTGGGGACACTAATGGGCTATGCTGGGCAGCTGAGGAGGATCCCTTTTGCTTCTTTTGCTGGTCTGAGGGGCTTCTTACCATGAGTCTCTCTGGTGCTGAACCTGAGACTTGGAGAGGTTCAACAGTTGCCCGAAGGTCATTCGGCTGCCCTCTGTGTCACGTCCTATCCCCTTTGCCCTCCATCTGAACAGCCTGACAAAGTGAGACAGTAGTAACCCATGTGGGCCTCAATCTCCTCAAGCTGACAAGAGGGTGCCCTAGGATGCGGTCTATGGCCTCTCCTGAGTGGTTTCAACTGGGTGTGGCTGATTAGAAATTGAGCTTCAAAAGAATGAGGTCTAGCTCGTGAGTAGAGGAGCTCGGCTGTACCTGCTTGTTGTCCAAAAGTCCTCCAGATGCACCCATAGACATCTAAGGTGGTGCTGGGGATTCAAGAGCAGCGTACATGGGAGCCTTCGGGCTTTTTTGCTTGGGAGACCTCACGGACAAGGGATCCCTAGAAAACTATATTTGCAATGGAGAAAGATCCCATTAAACACAGCACCAGTCGCACTGAAATACACATGTACTTTGAAAGTTCTAGCAGGTCTCTGGATGCATCTGGATGCTGAGATGTTGTGACTGGACAAAGAAGGCTACCTAACAGAATGGACTTGCATTGCTATTCTGGCTCCTCCGTGCACAGACTGTGTGGCCTAAGCAAATCCTTCAGCTTCCACAGCTACTCAAGCTGTGGGCATAGGGGTGCAGACACTGTTCCCTAGACTATTCTGAGGTGCCCACAAAAGCTGGCATCTCCAACCCACTGGACTCTACCACGTCCTTCCCTTTCCCTCTGCTGCCAGAAGATGACTAGCGGGAGGACCAGGTCTGTGCGGGAAGGAGGGGGTGGCAGGATTCCCACTCATTTCCTGCACCTGGAGGCAAGAATAGAGGCCGTTCTTCTGATGACTTATTGTTTAGCGCTTTTGTTTGCTTTGTTTTGCCCTTCTGAAAAGAAACTTCCATATTTTTTTTCAAATTGCAACTGTTTCTCTGTGCTGTTAATCCAGCTTGCTACCTTGCAACTGGCCGCTAGCTGGATAGATGTCGGTGAATGGCAGCGGACTGTATTTATTTATCCATGCCCAGCTAGCTCCTCAACAGCGAGATGCAGTCAGAGCAGAGCAGCTGAGGGTCGACTCAGTGGAAAATCCAGAAGCGCAGATGTGGATCCAAATTGGGCTGAAAAACCTCATGAGATCAGGCTTTCTTGAACTTCCTGCTTTTAGCTCACCCAGTGTGTTCAACATAAACGAACTTTCGGTATTTTGAAACTTCCGTTTCTGATCTCAGAACCTGGAAGTAGAGAGCTGTTGTGAACATTTCCACAAATTTTGTCATGGCTATTCTGGAAACCGAGTTGAACCCAGTAATTACAGAGCTTTAGAACTCACTCCTACCCCAGCAGCCTGCCTGTGTTGCTGGCAGGAGGGAGAGTGGCACTTTGCTCCAGAACGGCTGGGGTTGGAGACCTTTGGGACAGTGTTTGGGTGCTGGTCCTGTCACTGCCAGCATGTGATTTAGTATCTCAGCGCAATGGTTCTTCATCAGTTAGGTAAAGAAAATATACGGTCTGTCTCGTGACATTATGAAGACCCAGTATTGCGTGTGCTTTATTTTCTCATGTATGGGCATATGTATATATGTAAGTGTACACACATTTCTATAAATACTAAATACATATGCACATATTAAGTATCTGTCAGCTTATCTATAGCTTGAATACCTTCTTAGGAATCTCTGGCTGCCAGTTTCTGATACTGTGGCATTTAGGAGCTGCTGAAACCTAAGCTGTGGTATGGCTTCCGTCTGCACTGAGAGCACAGGGGTGGGGAGATCAGCTGGTGACAACCGAGACTCAGGTAAACTGTGCCAGCAGAATCCCATCTGCACTGGCCCTTGCTCCTGGGGAATAATGCTGGGCAGACAGGCGAGCTGGAAAGCCAGGTGCCTTAACAGGATCCTCAACAGTCACCAACCGAAATGAACAAGAGCTGTGAGGGGTGAGGGGGAGGGAAGAGGCAAAGGCAGACATAGGGAAGGAAGGTGGAGTTCTCTGAGCCCCTGACCCAAGCTGCTTCAGACAGTTCTTAAGGAAGTTCACTCTGGGTATGCTGGACCCAGAGTGTCTTGGCTTACTTAAAAACAGACAAACTCATTGATTGCGTTGCTTATCTTAAATAAGTTTCTAAAAAATAATTACTTCCAAAATACAACCTCCCTGCATTAAATTTTGTATGCAATTTGAAAAGCAAACAAAACCACAACAGGAAAATGTTAAAAAAAAAAAAGTTCTTACAACCCAGATAACAATCTATTAATGTTTTGGTGTATTTCCTAACAATCTCCTTAATACAAATATATGGACATACATGTCTAATTTAATATATTCAGAATCAACTACTTTGAAATCTCTTGTTTTCTTATTATTAATTGTAATTGTGGACGTTTTCCTGTATCATTGAATATTATCCTGTGTCACCATAACTGATAGTTGTGCACTTAAACCATTAAGTTAATAGGTAAAGGTTCTGAGGTTTTGTTTTGTTTTGTTTGTAGTGCCTGGGGAACCCAGGTCTTTTGCATACTAGGCAATCACTCCATGAGGAGCTACATTCTAGTGGACTTTTGAGCGGCATGTGTTGTTCTGGCTATTCTGACTTCTGGACCTCGGATAGAATGCTGCGGCCAAGCTCGACATCTTGATATTTTGTTTTAATATTCGGTGTAGGCTCTAAAATCCATTCTCGTGACCTGTAGAAAAGGTGACGTTATAGAAGTCACAAAGTCCCCTAGAGTCATAAAATCAGAAACCCTGGAAGAGGCAGGCTGGGCCTTAGCTCACCTCCTCGTGCTTCTTAATGCAGCCCAGATGGAAGCTGGGCTGAGAGTAGATTGGGGGCCAGCCTGCTGGACTTGATCTGATAGCGGCAAGACATAGCATCTCCAAACTGCCTGCTACCAGGAGGCATCTTTGCATAGGCGGCTTGATTAACACATATCTACGGAGAGCAACACCTAATTACAGAAGACTTGATCTTTGCTTGTCCTTGTCAGGCTCACAATCCATGCACAGTGACTCCTGCAAAACTTTCATCTCTGGGCAGCTGTCTGCCACTCTCCTGCCCCTCCCACCAACCCTGTCAGCAGGCTCCTTGTCAGAAAGAGGCCAGGCCTCTCAGCCCTCTCTCTGTGTGTGGCGGGGTTTGGAAGGTAGCTTTCTGAGGGCTCTTTGTCTAGTGAACAGGCCAGCAAGACCTCTGTATAGCAGAAGCCCCCTCAGGTTCCCCTGCCATTCCCCCTCCACCAGGGATAGCAGCCCTGAATTCTCTTCCAGCCCGGTCTAACCTGCAGTGTTCAACTACCCAAGAGAGGCTGGAAGCTCCTGGTGGCCCCTGCAAAACCTGGATTTCTGGTGAGCCAGGTCTGAGGTTGTGAGTGGAATTCTCTGTGAGGTCCTTAACACTGACAATGCTGTATGTTTGTCCTACAAGAAGGCTGGCAGAGCCCTGGGGCTCAAAGCTTCCATTCTTGCCGCGCTCTCGACTCTGACTCTTCATTAGAGCATCCGCTCATCCCACTGGTGCCTACTCAGGGCTGCCTGTTCTTTGCCCTGTACTAGAATGTAGAGGAGGGAATGGATGGTAAGATAGACACGGCTTACATTTCTGCTCCCAAGGGAGATAAAAAGAGTAAAAAGAAAAGCAATTCCGAATGGAAGACTCTATAATGGGAATCATAGGGGAAATGCCTGCCAAGTTATCAAAGACGCTTGACACCCTTTGCTTTATGTCTCAAATTACTACCAGCCTCCAGGAAGGCTCAGGCCGGTGGTTCAGCTGCCAAGCTGTAGCGAGAGCAACTCTATATAACAAGTCAGTTATGGGCGGCCGAGCATGCCTAGCCCCAGCACTTGGCCCCCTAGACTCTTGTGGTCAGGGAGTTCCTAAAGGAACTCAAACCTTTTGGGGCTGGGATCTGTTTACTCTCAGCACACTGGGATTTCCTGTTTCTAAGAAAATGGGGTTAGATACTCAGCTGCATTAACCAAACATGTTGATGGAAATGAATCTGAAACTCACAGGCTCCTGGCTCTCTGGAAGTTTGTGTTGGGAAGAAGGGTGACTGGGAGTTGTGTGTCTGTGTGTATGTGTGTGTGTGTGTGCATGTTTGCAAGGCCAGAAGAGGGTGACAGATCCTCTAGATCTGGAGTTACAAACAGTTGTCGTGAGCCACTTGATATGGGTACTAGAATAGAACTTGGGTCCTCTGGAAAGACGCAAATGCTCTTCGTTGATGAGCCATCTCTCCTGCTCCCATCTGGGTGACTTTCTAAATGTTGAACACTGGTTGGCTGAAGTCAAATATTGCCAACTGAAGGGCCCATCTGTCTTTGCCTTCCTGTCTTAGGAATAGTCCCCACCAAAGTGATGAAAGCCCCAATGAGGGGGTCTAGAGTCAGAGCTTCCCTGTTCTAACGTAGACGGGCCAGGTATATCAAGATGCCCTGAAAGACCCATTGCCCAGAGTCCATCACCAGCTCCCACCTGCCTGAAACCTCACCATGGCCTCCTTCGTTTGAGCACCAGGAAACTTGTTACCTTTGACATGACTGCATGATATCTGACATTTAATACTTGATCTTCACCCAGCAAGGTTCTGTGGCAAATGTTGGCATGGTGTGGGAGAGAGGAGAAGAAAAAGCAGGGGACAATATTGCCCTGGGTCAGAGGACTCTTCTGAGACACCTGAGTCAGAGAAGGAGGAGGGCAAGAGAAAGGCGCTCAGGTGGGAAATAGGGCAGTATGGTGACCTCATACAGACACCTCACTTGAACGGCAGGGCTAATATAGCCAGAAGGCCAGCGAACTCCAGCGAACTGTGGAGATGTCTGCTTAGATTCTAGGGACTATAGCTCTGCCTTCCAAAGAGAAATTGGCCATTTTTTTAAAAAAGCAGTTTTGAGCCAAGAGTTTTGCATGACTTCCACAGGGAAGTATGACTCTGTGGTCAAAACTGTATAAATTATCAGACCTTTGCTTTATTAACAAGAATTGTAGGGACTGGGGAAACATCCCAACAGTTAAGTGTGCTTGTTACTCTTGCAGAGGATCTGGTTTCAGTTCACAGCACCTTCATGATGGCTTACATTCATCTGCAACTCCAGTTCCAGGGGCTCTGACACCCTCTTCTGACCTCCACAGGCACCAGGCTCACTTGTGGAGTTCATACATACATGCAGGCAAAACACTCATATACATAAAAATAAATAAACAGACCTTTAAAAGAATTTTTAAACAAGATTGTAATCTTTGAGATGGTAACTCATATTGCTAGCAGAGGAGCTACGTGTCAGCTGAGGGACAAGTCACTAGGAAAAACCCATCGCGGGAGGATGAGGGAGGAATGCCTATGGGGAGAAAGGTGATGCTGTAGGGCTGTCCAATGCAACCACTGACTTTGTATCCTTCATCAGTACCAAGCACTGGGAGCCATGGAGGGGGAGATTTCTAAAGAGTTAGAAGGAGAAGTATCCATGTCAGGTTGCTGTAACAAAGTGTCCTGGACTGGGTGGCTTATGAACAATGAACATTGTTTTTCAGTTTCTGGTGAAACCCACCCTCCTCCTGGCTGTAGAATTCTGGGGCCTCCGTATCTTCACATAATGAAAACGAGGCACACTACCTAACTAAGATCCCTTTTACCCGTCATTCTGTTAATGAGGGTCTTCTTCCCATCAAATAATCCTTTCACCATCTGCCCTCCTCATGCCGTAACGCCGAGGGCTAGAGTTTAGCTTGAATTTAGAGGGGACCACAAACATTTACCAAGGCATCTTGGCAGTCTCCAAATCCAAAACAATGGCGGGACAGTGGCAAAGAACACAGCAAGTGAGGCCTGGAAAGTTTCATCAGGGCCATTGAAAATAATTCAGAGGAAAAGGAAAATCCCCATCGGCTTTGATTAACCTGAGAGGACTTTGTGGAGGAGGGCATGGGCGCCACATCTACACGTTGTGAACCAAGGCCTTTGCCAACCTGGCTGCCTAGGAGTGTATGGAACAAGGATAGAGATGTTTCAGAATGGAACATTTTTTAAATGCTTTGCTGGTGCCATAAGTATGCTGTGCCATAGAAGGTGATGGGAAGAGAAGTTCAGAAATCCCCTTCTTGGGATCTGGAATAGGTAACAGATCCCATGCATCCTTCAACGCTCATTATCATCAAATGTCAATTGAGCATCTGCTATTTCTATGAAGTAGGCAGCCCTGGTGATGTCAGTTAAGCATGAGACTTTCTCCTGGTCTTCGATGGACTCATTTCTTGCAGAAAATGGGCAACTGTCATGCTAAAAGCAGCAAGTGTGTTCTTAATAGTTTTGCATCACAAGAGGCCTTCAAAGGAATGAATGCCTATGTAGGGAAGGACCAGGGGTGAGGATGGTCTCCAGAAGAGGTGCCCATGGAACTAGTGTTGCAGATGACCTGGGATTTGCGGAACAGTCAGCACTAAGGAGAGGAATCAGCAAATGTGGAAGCAAGAACAAGGAAAGGGCATCCCATATCAGTGGGAGTGACCTAAGTGTGGAGCACTTAGTGGAGAGGTGGGGTAACAGGCTGTGCCCTGACCCCAAAGAGCCTTTGGCATAGGGTGTAGAGAATTCACATGTCTGGTGTGTGGCAGGAAAATCTGTACATGTTTTGATAAGAGGATAACCAACATCATATTCAGTTCAGTTAAATAAGCGTTGAAGGGCACCTACTGCGTAGAGAGCTTCACTGTGTTAGGTAGTTACGAGGTTGGCTTACACAAACAAAAAACAAAAAACCTATCTCAAGCCCTCAGGGGCTCCAATAACCTTGGAGAGATGGGTGGTGAGAAAGGTGGAGGGGAAACAGAACAGACAAGTGACAGGAGATTGGGACGGGTGGGGGATTCTAGGAGACAGGCCAAGGAAGTGGAGATGGTTTGGCCCCATCCTCTCAGGCCTGATTGGCGGCCACACCTTCTCTGTTCTCCTTTCCTTTCCCTGGAGGCTGCACCAGGATTCTTCCTCTTATCAATGGCAAAAGTGCCATTTCCAGTTCCAGACAGCCATGGCTTCAGGCAGGAATGCCACCGAGCTTGGCTTACAGGGGTCTGCTGACAGTTCTCCATGCCATGCCTGGGGTGTGACACCAGGCTCCACTCTCATTGTTCTCACGGCTCTTATAAAAAACTGAAATTAATAGCCAGAAATGTAGGCAACATGGGAGGGAGGGGAGACCGGACAACTATTTTTTTTTTTTTTCTGGATTCGGTTTGTTTCTGGTTTCTGTTCTTACCTCAAGTCTGTGTTCGGCTAACTACTCATGGCTGGGTATGCAAATGAATCACTAGGCAGGCTCCAAGGGGATCACTGTGTCATGCACCAAATCAGTCAGGGTCTTCTGGACCTTGGCTTCTCCTGCCCTGGGAACACCCTATGGGTTATGCCCTCCCATACACACACATTCAACAGGACCTGGACGCTGTGAGACACTGCAGATCAGAAATGAAGGACCTGGCCTTTTACATTTCTTTCACCTGTTACCTCCCAGACAGCCACTTAGGCCAGTGAAACTCATTTCGTCGAAGTTACAGATCTCAAGTGTTGCCCGGGAGCCTTTGCCCATCTGAGGCCTGGCGGGGAAGTAGAGCACGGTCATCAGGTGTGGCATCTCATTTTCCTGAGCTAGGCTGGGGCAGAGACCTTCAGGATGAGAGAAAGGCTGCTTAGAAAGACACCTTATCATCCCCTTTATTCACTCACTCTTTCTCTCTTCCCCTCCCTCCTTCTCTCTCTTTGACTGAATTGCCTCAGGGCTGGTGGTTTCAAAACTAGCAGCTGCAAACTTATGAAGGAAAAAAAAAAACTGAAACCACAAACCCTGTCTTGTGAAAACCGTGTGCCAGTCTAAAAGTGGCAGTCCGTGTGGGGGGAGCCTGTTAACGTTCAGGACACAGAAGGAGGCAACATGGCACCTAAGCTGGGCCTGCAGGGCAGAGGGGAGTGAATTCCATATTCTAATCGTGGGGGAGTAAGGCCCCAAGGATATAAAACTGGGAAGGGGAGGAAGAGGTCTGGCCAGGAGATCATACGCTCAGCAGTGGCTCTGACCCAGGCTGAGCCCTCTGAAACAAGTTCTCAGATGCAAAACAGAGCAGCTGCAACTATCTCCATCCAGAAGCGCAGAGGCCCAGCCTCCCCACCTAAATCACCTGGGGCTGCTGAAGCATGCCCAGCGGATATAACTGCTGTCTCACTACTGGGTCAGACCTCTCTTCTCCCCACCAGTGCCCACTGTACTCACCTACGTATTTACACTTCTAAAACACCTGCAGCAAGACGGAACACCTCCGCAGACCCCACCCCAGCCACCCCATCAAACATTTCAACTCACAAGTCACCTGGAAGGAGTAGGGAGAGGGAAATGCAGTGGGAAAGACCCTCTTAGAAAGAGCAGATCCTATGTGTACCCAAGCTGGGTCAAGGAAGTCTTCAAAGTTTTCTTCTAATGTGAAGGCTGGAGATGCCTGCGCCTGAGCCATTTCTCCTTCTGCTTACTTTTTATGCCAGGAGTATCTTTAGCAAGAACAGAACAGATATTTGAGTCATCTGACCAGGTCAAGAGCTTCCCAGCTCTGAATAGGAAGCCTGCAGACAGACACCGGCCTAGCCAGGTGACTTTGTACATAGATCTTGCAAGACTGTAGTAGGAAGAACTGATTAATGAAGATCAAAATGCACCCCAACGGTAAAAAAAACAAACGAGACAAAAGCAATCTGGAGTGAATTTGAATTCAAGTATTAGAATAAAAGCAAAGGGAGTGAATTGATGAACACTGGGTGGGGTTAATGAGAGAAAGCTTCAAGGAGGAAGTAAGTTTTGAGTAGAGGTTGAAGGAGGGGAGGGACCACGGCTGGGGCAGAGGGAAGAGGAAGTGTGTACTGTGGGGGAGGTAGAATGTCTTTGGGAAGGGTGCTGTGGCTACCCGGTGGCCCTGGGAGTTGTGTCCTGTTTGGAGTTAGTATCGATGGGCTGGGGTAGGTTTCAAAGGAAGAGGCTTGCTTGCTATGGCCAGCTGGAGTGTGGTACAGGAGCAAGGCCGCAGACTTTGGAGAGAGCAGACCCTGGGCGAGTGAGGTCCAAGTTCACCACTGAGCGGTGCCACTAATAATCTGGTCAACCTCACAGGCCTCACCTCCCTGAACTAGAAAATGAGGAAATCATCTCATAAGGCTCTGGCGAGGATGACAGTCGAGGAGATAACTGATACAAAGCATTTAATCGCTTGCCTGACAGAGAGCGACTTCTGAATGCATGGTGACTGGGACAACAAATGTTAGACGGCAGAGACTAGAAAGTGAGCTAGGTAAACCAGCTTCAAGGCCTCCAAAGGAAGAGCGTGTGGCTCTGGCAAGCCTAGATACTGAGCTCAGCAGTCAGTTCCCATCCCAATGGGTTCCTATGACGAAGTCAGCTAAGATCCGTACCCAACTCAAAGGCTGGGTCTAACTCTTACTTGCCTGTAGAGGTAAATATCAACCTCAGAGGCTAGCCTGCTCCAGACCGAGCCCTCAACACTTAGGGTTAGAGAGTGGCTCCACACTAGATGGAATTAATGAGAAGCAGGATTTTCCAGCCACAGGTGCCAATAAATGCTTAACAGCCCACTATCTGGATTTATGTAATGTTCACCTGTTTCCATGGTGCAAATGGCTCCTCTGTGACTGATGTCAGGCTACGGGTATGATGGCCCTGGGTGTGGAGCTGGGAAGAGATGCTCTCTGAGCTCTCAGGGCTCCCCCACACCCCTACATCCAGTGGTTCCGATCCCTGAAGCTGGTTGCAGCTCAACCCTAGAGCAGGTTGGGCTCCTGCTCTCTAAGCCCAGGCTTCCTGGACTTTGTTTCTGTAGCAGAGCAAGGAACTGAAGGCGGAAGGGAGATGAGGCATTCCTACTTTCTCCTCTGTCCCTTAGCTGGGCAGAAGTAAAGCTTCCCTCCCAGGACGCACTTCCCCTCGGTCCAGTTCCAGACTGATGAGCAAGTTCATTTTCCTCATGAGCTAAAACAAAACAAGACCAAACAAAAAGGTGGTCCTCCAGTAAGCCCCCTGCAAAGTCCAGTTTGAGGATGAATCGGAAGGGCAGGCCTGAATAGATGCGACGGAGTCTCAGGGTTTGCCAGCCACACTTCCTCTACATAGATAACGTGGCTCCTCTCCTGCTTGCCCCTGCAAAGGAGGCAGCTAGGGCTCAACCACACCTGGGCACAGGTGAGCTGAGCAGGCATCACGCTCACTAATTCCCTCTACTGCTGTAGCAGGGAGAGTTATGGCTTCTTCAGTTCAATTGCAACTCTCCATTCAGCTACAGAAAGGCAGACTGCTGGAGGTCTTGGCGGTCCTCTGTGCTCCCTTGCTCTGCAGGAAGGGGTGCTGAGGCCACAGGACGAACTCACAGGCATATTACCCCTAGAGATGGCTCACTCCCTCCTGCCGCTGCTGTGCGGTGCTCCATGTGTTCACACTGACATTTTGCTCATATCGTTTCTTCTGTACTGCTGTGGCTTCTGTGGGACTGAGCCCCTCCCCACCCCACCCCCGGCAAGTTCTGCACCTCCTCTTTCTTGTTCAGAGTTCTGGGCATACTTGTGGACTAGCTGATGATCCAGTTCTGCTTCAGTTCAGCGGGAAAGGAAGGGCTAGGAAATAACAGAACTGGGGTGAACACCCAGGCCGTTCTGGGGTGAATATCTTCCTTCAAGTATATGGAAAAGAGCGTGTCCTCGCTGCCCCTTTATACCAACAGGCATGGCCGACTTTACCAAGTTTGCCTGCGTTGCCTCCATTATAACAGGGATATTACAAGCCATACAAACTAGTCACCTTCTGCTAATCCCCTGTTAGTCATCCGGAGCTTGCCTGCTAGAGTTGCTGGCCACCAAGCCCCAGGATGAAGGAAATGATAGGAGCCTACAACTTCCCACAACCTCTTCTCCAACCACCAGAGAACACACCCTTTAGCATCGTGGACTTCCCTTAGAGCTTGAGAGCCACTTTGGGTCCATGCAGGGAGAACATGGCTGCCTAGGAACCTCATGGCTCATGGATGGTGGGAAAGAACTCTCCTAAATCCTACTAGACAGAATTATGAATTTTCTCCACAGGGGACCTTATGTGCCAGTACATCAGGACCCCAACCCAGCTCTGCCAGGGGACTGTTATGCTCCACAGTTCAAAGAAAATAAAAATGTAGGAGAGGGGTTGACTAACCTAAGGACCGGAAAGGAGCTTGTTCTATGTCTAAACAATGAGCCCATGTTCCCAGCAGGTCAGGTGTCCTGATCTGTCTCCAGGTGGGAGGGACGAACTGCTGGCGGCTCTCCTCTCAGGGCCCTGAGTTTAGGAACAGGATTTCCTCTGCACGTTGTCAAAGAACAGATAAAATCTTAATCTCAGGCACACACAGCCGCAGGCCTTGGGCCTTGCCAGTGTGTGCTCAGCTTTCAGAAGTGAGACTGAACAATGGCTTGGGACTGAGCACGTGATCCGGGAGGGGAGGAAAAGGGTGAAGGTGGAGGCCAGTGCAATATGTGGGCTTCCCATGGAAGACGCAAGGCCGTCCAGAGATTCCAGAACGCACATGGGACTTAGAAAAACCTGGGTCTCCTTTACCGCCTGTGGCTTCCTTGTACCAGGTATAAGATGTACTGGCACCTTACCTAGTACCAGCTTTGCTTTTGTTTTCTTGTATCTGTATCTGTGTGGTGTTCGCACATGTGTGCAGGCACGCTCACCTGCAAGTGTGTGTGAGTTTCAGAGGTTAGCATCTGGAATCTTACCTTTGTCACAATCCACCTTAGTTTCTGAGACACAATTTCTCATTGAACCTGGAGCTTGGCTGCTGGCATAACGGGCCACTCAGCCCCAGGGATTCGGACTGGGTCCATCCAAGTGATTGCTGCCACTCCTGGCCTTTACATGGGTACTAGGGTTTGGATTCAGGTCCTCATATTTACACAGCAAGCAGTTTATCCACTGAGCCATCCATCTCCCGCCACCGCCCCCACCCTGTTTCTTAAAGTGTCTAAACAGATGCTTTTCACTCTACTTTTCCAAATGGGTTCTTGGGATGAGTTTGGCACTGGCTGGCAGAACTCAAGAGGTAAAAATGTCTCAATCTCGTTCTCCAGGATGTTTGTGCTAGGAGTTTGCCCATTTTTCCAAAATGTATCCTATGTCTTTTCAGAGTAGGAAGAACCAAGAATTTTTAGAAGCCCCATTTATTTTTTGGTGCTCTATCAGAGAGTTTGCCGCACAGAATTTCGCCAACCCAACACCTAGGTGAAAGAGTCAGCCAATCAAGTTAGCATGAGAAATGTTAGGGTTGAAATGCAGGCACATTTTCCACAGGCTTCATTCATCACTAACTCCGTTATGATGCACTTGCTGTGTGGGCACTGTGCTACCTACTGTCTCTACTCACAGTCTCTCATCCTCGCAATCCTATAGTCCTGGGGAAAAGGAGCTCTCGAAGAGGACTCCTGAGTTGTCTGTTGACCAGTACGCTTGTGCCCACCAAAGCTTGGATGTCCACCTCCATGGGTTCGGTTCTTCTTCAGTTGCACCGTTTCTAATACTTGTTTCTGGGCTTGTTTAGTAGAGAGCAGGGTCAGGTAAAGGGCAAACCAGCATAACTGAAGCCATGGGCCAACATAGAAGGCATGCATCAGGTCCGAGGGTGCTGATTGATTCGCTGGCTTCCACAGCAGCAAAGAAAGGCTCTGGACTCGGGACAGATCTGACTCAGAGGACACAGGCTGTCCTTTCCTTCAGATGGTGTCCTTGAGCCATTGAGTTCTCAGTTCCCATGGGTTTTCTGTTACCTCTGCCTATGGTAGGACCTCGGAACAGCCAGTCCAAGGGATGTATAGCAGATACACCATGAAGGGGTAGGTGGATTAATTTGTCAGGGGAGTACAATAGGGAAAAACAAGATCTAAGTAATGCTTAGGGGGCTCAGTTTGTAGAACGAATGGTTTCTCACCGAGTGCTGTGTTGATGGGCTCAACCTGCATTTTCCTGCTGTCATTTCCTTTCCCCTATGAACCTCTATTGAAGGTATCCAGAAATCTCTTGCAGAAGAAAGTTCACGAGTCCTGTCACATGAAAACGAAGAAGCTAAGGGGGGGGGTGCAATGACCCTCTTCCTTCTCAAGAGAGGAATTCATTATATAAGTGTTTCTGGGGGAAAGAGGCCTTTGGGGGGAAGGAGGATGTCGTGTCCTTTCCTATGCAAGAAGCTCATCATAATCTGTGCAAAACAGCACCTTTGGATAAACACAATGTGGCTATATATACCCCTGGCCATTTCCTGTTGCTCTTGCTGCTTGTGAAGGCTTGAAGGTAGGGTTAGGCTGTGACCATAAGCCACATGGTGACATGCACATTAGCCAGTGCCCTCTGCTTCCTGTACTGGGGCCGGACTAATGCTTGTGCTTCCCTGGAGGGAGTCCCGAGAGCTAATTGTGAGGGTCCCAAGTGTGCCAATCCCTTCCCTGTGCTCAAACTGACTGGCTGCAGATAGAGAAGGAAGGGAGCCAGCATGCCTGCCTTGACGGTCGGCTTGTGTAAAGTTTCCACCACAAAACAAAAGGTCAGGTAGGAAAGTGTAGCTAACAAAGCAAGCATTCGTCTACTTTGTATTAAAGGGGCAGGCTCAGGAGAAAACTCTCATAGCGGGGTTATGCGAAAAATCGCTTGGCAAAAGTGAAGTCCCAGCCACGTGCTAGAAACCCATCACGCTAGAAGGGGCAGCTGTGTTTTTACTTCAGTCTCTCCTCTCATCTTGGGATTTCAGAATGTTTCAGTAGACATCTCAGAGTGTAATTTTGGAGTAGAAAAGGGTAGGTGGCAAATGGGACTTCCACCTACTGAACAGTGAGTGACATAGAGATACGACTAATGCAGAGGCCTATTCAGAAGCCAAGAGACAGATGAAGATAGCCATCTCCTTTCTTCTTCTCAGCCAGTCACTAACACGTTATTCCTGACCTCCCCTCTTTCTCACTTGGGAGATCTGAGGTATCACGTAGAACAATGCAGGCCTTTGCTTTTCTCCAACACTGACGGTAGAACCCAGGGCCTTGAGTATCCTAGGCGAGCACTCTACCACTGAGCCTTGTGCCCAAGCAGAGCCATGCATCCTGAACAAGCTTTTCAGGAAATCCTGATTCCCAAACAGAACCATTGTCAAAGTCACATCAGTCAGCAAAGTGCAGTGTCAGAAGGGCAGAGATAGATAGATGTCTGGGACCTACAGGGTGAGAGATTCTGTCTTAAGAACGTGGAGAGAGCTGGGCAGTGGTGGCGCACACCTTTAATCCCAGCACTCGAGAGGCAGAGGCAGGCAGATCTCTGTGAGTTTGAGACCAGCCTGGTCTATAAGAGCTAGTTCCAGGACAGGCTCCAAAGCCACAGAGAAACCCTGTCTCAAAAAAAAAAAAAAGAACGTGGAGAGCACCTGAAGACTGACCACGCAAACACTGTGTAGTTCATTTACAGGATAAATAGCTACAGAGCACTCTCTATGGCCTAGGCATGACCGCAGGGATGGTTCTGCCTTCATAGAGCTAAATCTAATGGGAGAGAGACATAGAAATACATATTTCTTAACGTGATATGCATTATGCTGTCCACGAAGGAGCTGCAGGCTGCATGTAATTTAGGTTGGAGGTTTCAGAAAAGTCCCTCTGAGGACAAGACATTCACACACAGATGCCTAAGATGAAGGAAGGAACATGCTTCATTGCTTCCAACACATAACCAAAGCAAGTTATGATTCTAAGAATCGATTAGCTAGCAAAAAGGAAAATCCAGTGACCTCCTGGGTGTGTGATGTCGGTTTGGTGGACCACGTTTCCTATCCCTAAGAGTTAGAGAGATTTATGACAGAAACAGTGACTAACAAGACCTGGGCAGGTAAAGCCCATCAATGACTGGTCATGCTGCTTTCTGAGAAACTGTGATGTTGCTTCCAAATGTGGCTGAGGGTAACAGCAGGAGTTGTGATGGAAAGGGGATTCGGTGGGAAAGTTGAAGAGATCTCTTTACCTTGGCCTTTATCAGGTGCATGGCCATGCTAATGAGTGTGTCGCTACTCGAAGAAAGATGGGTGGCTCTATGGTCCCCAGCATTTTCCTAATGTTTTTAGGAATTGACTGTTTTTCCACTGAGCACCTACAGCTTATTCGGTAGCTCTGAAACTTCCACTTGCAGAACTCATTTGGGAGAAAAAAAAAAAACAACAACACAAAAAACCATTGATTCTACTTTTCCTGGACCCAAGTGTCTCAGTCACTCAATCTGGAGTGTTTCAGACTTTTGCATCTGTAAGCACCTTAAGTGACTTCGATGCAGTCAGCCTAGGGAACAGGGCAGCTGGTGGGACAGCAGTGGCACATGGTGTCTCAGTCACTCTGCATGGGTCTATCATCTGGGGGGCTTTGTGGTTGCTTGTTGTTTGGGGCTTTCTTTAATTCCTTTGAATTTTGTTACCCTGAGTGAACATGGCCAAATTTTGATCCAGACAAGATGAAAAAGAATGGCAATAATATTCAGATCTGAATTCACTGGGTATCAGAAGTCAAGTCACAAAGATGACTTTTGGATATAGCAGGTGGGAAGATCATGGTGGTAGAAGATGCTCCACACAGGAAATTCCCAAAGCTGTGCAAATTCAAGATGCTGTAGGCTTTTTAGCTGATGCCCTTATCTTTATCTGTCTAAACCAAATCTCTTTAGTCTTCGGCTCCTTTTCCTTTTTTTTTTTCAAAGGTGGCCAGAAAAACATTCAAGATCTCTGTCTCTCTCTCTTTCTCTCTCTCTCCCTCTCTATTTCATTCTTGTTCTCTCTCTGCTTGTCTGTCTCTCTGTGTGTATCTGTCTGTCTTTCTCTCTGTGTCTTCTCTTCTCTCTCTCTCTCTCCCTTTGTCCTGTGTGTGTCTCTCTTTATCTCTTTCTCTGTGTGTTCATATCCACCCCCCCCCCAATCTTGATCTATCATGAGAATGAAAAAAGGCTAAAATAAAGTGGCTCTCTCCAGAGACGAGTCAGCTCCCGCATGCTTCTTCTATCTGGCCTACCATCAGCACACTGAGAAGGGTGACAGAGCACATGATGGTGACTAGGGTTGGCTGCTGGAGATGAAGAAAGCTTATATTGAAAACACCTCTGTAACCACACATGGAGAAAACTCTTGAAAACATTGCCAGATACTTGACTTGGTTTAAAGACAGTCTTAGGGCCAGGAATGGTATGGTGGAAGAGAGAACAAGAAAACTGTGAGAGACTGTGTTATCCTGCACTTTAGAGAGCCATGCCTCAGGCAGAAGAGTCAATGCAAGTGATTAGAGTTAGTCCAGCTTGTGCAGATGCAAGGTCCTTAGTTAGAGCAAACGACATGGCTTAGGTTGAATATTGTGCACAATTAAACCTGCTTAAGAGTGCAGGAGGTTCTGACAGCCAGGATGAGGAGCAGGACTGGATCATTTCTTAAAAGATAGCTGCAAACAAGATACGTTCTTCCTGTGACCTAGGCGGCCAACACCATGTTTTGCTTGGTTTGCACCAATGCCCTGGCTCGCGGTCACTTGCTCTTGGTGGCCAGTTTCATTTCCTGGTTTTGAGAAAATGGCAGTGAGGCCCATTGCTTTGGCACGCTGTCACTGAAGGAAGTGTGCATTTTGGAAATGTCAAAGCCAGCAGGCTCATGTCCAGTGCATGCCATCAATCAGCAAAAGCCTTTGGACCCCTAAGGAGCCCACTACAATTTCAAACAGCAAAGAATGGGAAGATAAAGATCTTGCCTTAAAACTGCCTACGCTAACCAAAGGGCAAGATCAAAAGGGAAAGAAAAGTAACATCTCTATGAAAGCGTTAATGTACTTGTGGCCACTGTGCTTGAGTACCAAGAATGCATCAGAGAGCATCTGGCCCCCACGGAAACGGCCTGATAGCTGGAGTCCAGAGGGCTGCATTTTCCCTATTTCATTGCCAGCTCTTGACCTTGAATGAGATCCTCAACCTGTCAGAACCTTTGTTCCTTCACCCACAAGGAGTTGTGGGGGAATGTACTTATTGTCCCCGGTTTACTAGAGTGATCCTTTTATAGGTGCCGGGAGGCTCCTGTTAGGTAAGTCTTGGATGAAGTAGCCCACAAATTTCTCTTGTTGTTACTGCTCTCGGAGTTGGGTAGAAAGAAGGAAATGTAGAGAGTCTATCTTCTGCCATTGCCATTAAAGAGAGAGACCAAGGCCACAAGCGGGAGTCACACAGGCCAGACTCTTTCTGGTTCCTCCCCCGGTAGCTAACTTCCTCTAGAGAGACACCAGGTAATGGTGACTAGCCTTTGCGCTGAAAGGATCGAGGTGAACACATCATTTTGAAAATGTGAGACATCTAAGAAAGCAATGTACTTCCCGGGTTAGCATTCAGCTCGACTCTTTAGGAAGCTGACCCTTAACTAGGAAGAGCTTTGAGACTGTGGAGTTTCTGGAATTCCTTAAAGGCTCAGCTCAACGATAAAGAGTTATCCCAACTGACTGAGTGGCTGGGCATCTTGGCAAGAAGGAAGGCAAACACACAAGGAAGCCTTGATACTCTTTGTGAATGGGGCTCCTAGTGGCCAAATGACTAGGGGTGGGCATTTAGAGAGAATGTGTGATTTTTTTTTAAAGATAATTTCCCCCAGATCTTTTGGCACCTTCTTTCACCTTAGACAGTAAGCCCTCTGGGACATTCAGATTCCTGAGACAAAACAGTCTTAAGAATGAGAAGTTCTTCACATGACCGTTGAAAAGTCTCAGGCTCTGGAAAGTAGTTTCATTTCATCTTAAAGAAGAATAGGACAACATTGAAGCTTGCACCTGGAATTCTGGGTGGTTGGTCCTGTATCCTGATGCTCAACCCTCCCTGTGGGATCCAAAGACCAAACTTGGGCATCATCACTGAGACTGGCTATCCAGGGCAGCACTGAGTCCTCTTTAAACTTTTCACCTAACCCCACTAAACAGGAAACACAAGCTACCAGAGCTGAACACACAGCCACTCCCTGGGTCCCCAGCTCCCTGCCCCACATAGTCAAGCACATTGTACTTTGTTTCTCTGTCTCCCAAGTTGCACATGCTCATTGAAAAATATGCATGATAGTCAGAACTCGTTAGGAATGGAACAGGCAGTAGCCCTGGAGCCTTACAAAGCTTCTCCTGGAAGAGAAATGTGCACCTGTGAAGCACAGCTTTGGGTGCTAGTAGGAGCCATGGCACTTTGGAATGCCTAGAGGTCATAAATGAAAGGTGTACTGCCCGTAGGCTTGTCACACCTGAAATTTCACCTGGTGACTCGGTATCTCAAGTCAATGTTCGTCACTTGAGCAACACTGGTTGAGAATATAGGCACTTGGAAAGACTTCTGAGCTCATATCCAATGCAGAAAGGCCAGACACATGCCTAGTATAGATAAAAATGTCCCCAACTGCCAAAAAAATAAGAAAGGAAGAAATCTCAAATCTCGAACTAGACACAGCTACAGGATGGCAGTAAACTCTGGTGCTTATTAGCTCCCCAAGACAAGAACTCTATAAACATTGTTTATGCGAACGATCAGAGGGAAACTGTCTCAAATGCTAGAAGAGTAGGTGGCTGCTGTGTTATCTGTGTACATACTTTCTGTTAGAAGAACATTTGCATGAGCTGAATATTTATAGCACAGGTTTAGTAGCTTTCAAAATACACTGTTATTTGTTTCTGTGTATGCAAGTGGGGGTCATAAACAAGAGGACCCCCATCCCTCTGCACCCCCAGCTGGTGCCCCAAAGGAATTATACCCACCAACCTCAGGACCAGGCTGTCTCCCTAGCCAGACATTCTCCAAAAGTATAGGTTTATGTAATTAGAGGAGTCTGGTTACCTTTTGAAACTTAAGAGACGTCTTTTTGCGTTAGATTTAACTCTTAAGTGGGCATGATCATCTGAAATCCCTTTCCAGACTGGTTCGTTGACTCCACAAAGCTGCTCAGAGATGGTGATTTATGGCCTGAGTGGGAAGCTAATACAAGATAGAGACAAGGGGCCTGGCATTCTGCTCACGTTGTAGATTGCTTATCTTGCTCACATGAAGCCTTTGGGGGGGCCATCCCTAGCACTGCATAGAAACCAGCTCATGCCTATCATTTCCAACACTCAGGAGGTAGGGGCAGAAGGCAAGGAGATCTGAAATTCAAGGTCATTCCTGACTATGCAGTGAGCTGGAGGCCAGTCTAGTCTACAAGAGAGCCTATAGAGAGTGGTGGAGTTTGAGAGATTAAGAGAAGAGGCCTGGGTGCCCGCTTGATTCCACCCTCTCATTTGTGAAATGTTCATTCTTTGGCTCACCTGAAAGCATTAATGCATCCACCTTCACTGGCCGCTGATAAAGTATGGAGCCCAAAGTAAGGTTTGACCAAAGGACTTGCTTTGCCTTTCTCCATAGATGACGTCCCCCAGGCCAGAGCACAAACTTTTGGCAGCATGATATTTTTCTCTTCTGCCCAAATCTGAGAAGTTCAGTGAGCCAGATATGGTGCCACACACTTGTGGTCCCAATCAGTTGGGGGAGTATGATGCCTTGAACGTATGAGTTGGATCGACCTGAGCAACACAGGGAGACCCTGTCTCTAGAAAACAGAAACAAACAAATAGGAAAGCAAGCAAGCAAACAAACCAAAACTACCTACACTAAAGCAAACACCAAGGGCTGTGGGTAACTCAACAGTATAGTATGCATGAAGTTCCAGATTTAATGCCAAACACCATTGAAAAGAAATACAGGAACTGAATACGTCAATGAGAATCTAACCCTTCTTTCAAACCATGAACATATCTTTCAGCATTCCTGTTTTCCATTTTTTTAATTTTTTTTAAAATTTGTGAGTGTGTGCATGTGCATTTATGTGTGTATGCAGTGTATGGGGATGCGTGTCATACATATGTGTGCGTGGGAAGGCTGGAGGTCAATGTCCTTTGTCTTACTTACTTGACTATATTATCTCTACCTTATCATGTAAGAGAGTGTCTTTCACCGAATGTTGCACTAGTGATTGGGCAGTGACCTCTGGGGACCCATCTGTCTCTGCTCTATTGCCCCTTCCCTAGGGTAATAGAAACTCTTAATGGCTTCTGTGGGTTTACACTCAGATTCCTAAGTTTTACTGACTGAGATATCCCTTTACCCATAAAATTAATTTAAAAAAATAAGTAAAACACACACACATTCTTGTAAGAGTCAGAGAGATTGAGGGAAAGCCTTGTTGACTAACCATAACTCTCATCTTTCCCATACTGCTACAGGACTCTGTCAAGGGCATATTGAGGAACTTAAAATGACTCCCTTGGACCATAATTCCCATTCTTGCCTCCAGACACTTTCTTTCAGGCCAGTCCCAGGCTCTTTTGCCACCATGCTTGTGAAGTTTACTGTCTTCTCTATCCAAATGCCATGGGTTCCTGAAGCTTATTTTACATACAATTGAGGACTCAGCCATCAGAATCTGAATCGGCTCTATCAAAACTTTCCTGGAGATAATCTGTCACCTTTACAGATATGTATGTAGTCATCAGTGTTTCTTTGAGTTAGGGTCTCACGTCAACACATTGGACACTGGGGCTGAGAGGGATGAGCGAGGCTACCCAAGCTCTACCATTGTGCTTCTCACCTTAGTTTCCACTGTGGCAACCCTTACACGAAACTTGATGTTGTCGTATCTTAATTCTCAGAGGACTCATTTAGGCATTCTCTCCCAGGGGATCAGACACTCGCTTCCTTGCCTTCTTATCCACCCATCCTCCTGTCTAGGTGACATAGCTCTCATTATAGAAGGAGAACTTGAAATTCTGAGAAATGATGCTTATTCAAGAGCCCACAGTCAATCAGAAATCAGAGCTCTTCCCACCAGCACATGACATGGTCAGCATCTGCTTCTTCCTGACAGCGCACCCCTGCAGAAATCACATGGGGCTGGTGCGCTGAGATGCAGGGCAGCTGAAGTTCATTACTCGAGGATGCAAAGCTCAGATAACCCTCTCTCTGCCTCCATCCACGGCTGCCAGCGTTTCCCAAGTGCTTCCAGGTGGTCCGCTGAAGTTCAAGGCCACTCTCACTTCTAGTAATCTAATTGCCAAGCCTCTGCATGGAATAGCACAGCAGCGCCTATTTAGAAACTGGAAAGATCTGGTTTGTACTCCTGGCACCCCATGTCTAGATGTACAGCGTTGAGGATTGTGAACCGTCTGTCCTGCCTGCGTTTGAGAGTTGCCATGAGGGTCAGATGATGCCAAGACTGGAAAAGCACTTTGAGCAGCAACGAAAGGCTACATCATTGTTATCAGTGATTGACTCTTGTATTTTATGTCCATGATTGAAAAGACTTTATCCACGGATGCCCACACCAAAACCAAAGAACAAAAACCCACAAAACAAAACAACGATGAAGTAAATAAAGCAAAGCCATGGCAGTAACTTGCTTTCAAGTCCTGTATGACAGTATCCGTGCTGGGCTTTCCAGTGTACAAACTGAAACAAAACAAAAGAAAAAGGCAGCAGCCCATGCCGCTTGGTTTTGCATTTTCCCTGCCGATTTCTGATTAGAGTCTCTCTCCCCTGCAAGAGCAGAGAGAACCTCAAAAGATTGTGTTTGCTGCGGATAAGCACCAACTCAACGCTTATCAGCATTTATCTCCTGCAGACTCACTCTCTGGAGGCTTCAAAGGCAAGGGAGAGCACACAGCCTTGCTCTGAAAGAGGCACCAGCCCTTGCTGGGTTTCCAGCTGCAGGTGTAGCCCAAGAGCCCTACCCCACTTCTTCCCAGCTTGGTACCCAACTAGGGTAGCTAGCTCCCTTCCCGGGGAAAAGAAGGGTGTGGAAGTTTGGCTTTATGTTTGGGGCTGGGCTGAGGAAGCAAACTTGAAAAGGCTAGGAAAGTAGGTAGAGTAGGGGAGTTCTGCCTACGTGTTCTGTGCCCCCACCCTCACTTCTTCCACATCCCCACCACACACACAGTCTCATCCTCAGAAATCCTAGTCCTCAATCTGAAGTTCCCTCCCCTGTCTCCTTGGCTCGCCCACTCCTCTCTAGTCCCAGGATTGCTGGCAGAGTGCAACAGAGGTTGGGAGGGGGAAGGGGAGGATGGGGGAAGGGGAGCCAGCATTTTATTAGGCTGTTGAATTTGATTTATTAGGGGGGAAAAATCCTTCGCTTTCTTGCCACACAGGTTACTCTCAAAGTGAAAACTCTATTTTACTTTGAAAAAAAAAAATGGTGAAAGTGCCCCGAGTTATGAATGGAGCTCTTTGTTACCTTCCAGATCGACAAGACAGACTGTTTGGTTCCTGTCTGTGGGCTCGCAAAGGAGTGCAGGGGCCTGGGAGACAGATGTGGCCTTAATTGCATGGGAATATTAGAAGATCGTTAAGCCATTCTGACAGGATTTTCCTCTTGCCGAGCCACAGCCAGACACTCTGGCTGGGCCTCTCACCCCTACCTAGGAGGGAGCATGAGTCTTGACTCCCTCACCCTGAAATTATAAAGGAGCGGATGCCTCCTTGTCACCAACTTGGCCTTCTTGTCTGCATCCTATACATGCAGGGACCAAACTTTCATGAACCCCTGGGACCTGTATGTAGTGGGGGTAGGAAGCAAAACTGACTATTGAAATCATGGAACACAGATGTTCTGTGATTTGAAATGGGATAGTGCCCCTGTAAACCCATTGGATGTCTGCAGTGCTTTCTAAAACCTCTGAACTATGGGCCCTTCCTGGTGAGCAGCTCAGTCCCCAGCAGAGGGTCCATCAGTTCCCTTCATATTATGTGGCTGGCTGGCTGGTAGCTATGGCTCCCTGCTGCTGTCAGCATCTTTAGAGAGGATGGTACCAAAAACCCCTAGTCTTGGAAAAGACCAAAACTGAAAGTGTGTTTTCCACAGAATGTGCGTGGATTTCATAGAACTGGAAAGAAGAAAACCTGAGTGGGGAACACTTCTGTTTCGGGATGTATACGTGCAAATGAGTGAGCAGAGAGTGGTCTTGTTTTCTGGCTCTAGATCGCAAGCGCTGCTCCATTAAGCTTGGGAGCGTCCCGCACAGGACTGAGAGTGAATCTCCTACCACACAGCAATCAATAGAACCCAGAGACAGCACCTGTGCTAGCTATGTGAGTCAGAGCCCATAGAAGTCCACGAATTAGATCAGAGAAGTCCTCAAAGAACATAATTATAATATATTCAACCTCCTGTTCCAGAACATCCTGCTTAAGCTTCCCTCACAACTTTTAACCCTCTTCTTCTCTCACTTAACCCACATAGTTCTCTACATGAATATCAAAGGCAGATATTTAAACATTTGCTTAAAGTATTGAGCGTGGGCGAATCCGCCACTAGAGGGAGGGGAAAGCCCTCCCCCGCCCCCCATATCACCACTGGACTCTGGTCCAGTCATCCCTTTGGGTTCCAGGAGAAGATGTTTCAGATGAATCTTTTCCCTGTTAAACCAGTGTTGAAGGCTGGGTCTTGGAGGTTAGTATTACATAAGTCTTCCCTCCAGAAGGTCAGGGCAGCCTGGAGCATCCCACAGGTTGGAACTATTTGCTAGAGCTGGGCTGGTAGGATGGTTACCTAGGTGATGTTTGAGCAATATCCAAGGAGGGAGGCAGATGAAGTCACAGAAAGGACAGCAGGTGAAGACGGAGGAAGGACAGTATGGCAGCAGCACAGATTCTGTTTTCTAGGAAGCATTGTTAGCCCAACAGGAGTAAGGGACATGCTACCAGACTTCGCCTGCCTGTCCCCAAGCTGAACAAATCAAAGCTGCTGCTTTCCCAATGGCTTCACCTTTAAGGAGAACCAGTCATGTGTTCTACCTCTAGCCCCAAGCCACCATCTCTAGTTTCAACTGTTTTTATTCAGACCACTAAGACTCCAGCTTTAGGGCTTGAGTCGCCAGCTCATCAGAACCCAGAGCCCCATCACTGTGGGTCTTACCTCCTAAATCCCTTCAGCTGAAAGCCACAGCATTTTATTCAACAGAATGCCTTAGAGATCAGCCTCTGATCACGGCAAGCCTCAGCACCGCTTAATCTGTTTTCTGTTGCTATAGCAAAATGCCATGGGTGAAGCAATTTATGAAGAAGAAACACTTCTCTTCGTAGTTCTGTGAACAAATAGTTCTGTGGTAAATCTAAGAGCCTTGCACTGGCATCTGAGGAAGGCCATCTTGCAGGATCCTAGTGTGGAGGAGGGCATCGCTGGGGAGACAGAGCGTCCTGAAGCGCATCTCTCTCCTTTTTCTCCTAAAGCCACTGGTACAATCATGGGTGTGCTGTTCTCCTGAACCCATCTAACCTTAATTACTCCCCAAAAGACTCTCCTCAAGATGCCATCAGGTATGAATTGTCAATCCACGAACTTTGGGGAGAAATGGCCAAGCCACAGTGATCCGACGCTCCCCACCATGTGTATTGTAGAGACTGAAATGACATACTCAGCCAAGGCTCTTGTTAGCTATTTGTGACCAGGAAAGTCCCTTGGTCAGTGAAGTGTTCACATTCGCATTCCCGCTCAGCTCATTGCTCTCTTGTCCTCCGAAATCCCCCTTCTCGATAGTCCCTTTACCTCACGCCTTGCCACCTTCTCCTCAGGCTGGGAGTCAACTCTGGTTGTTTTCTGAGATGCCATGCCTGCTTGATTGGCTGGAGAAGTCTTGAGAACACCTAAAACACGATACAGATTCTTGGGAAGACCAACAAATATAATATCCAGCAAACCTAAAATTAATAAACAGAGGTTATCCAACCTTTCATGGCTCAGGATCAGAGGGAACCAGGAGAACAAATGGACCCCCATGGGGATTTTGCTTCCATCTTTGAGAAAGTTGCTATCACTGACTGGCCTTCTCGGAGAATCAGTGAGAGAATCCTAAGTGCGGGAGATGGCAAGCATGCAGAAACAAAAGAGCAGTAGCAATATGAGAATATGATAGCTTTTGACATCGGGAGCAAAGGTAGTGGATGTTGGAGTCAGGAAGAAGAGATAAGAAACTTTTTAATGAGTCTTGGTCACCTTGTCTCCATCTTGTAATTAATTTCCCGTTTGTTGTAAAGCTTCCCAAAGTGAAGGGTTGAGCCTCATGGCTACCATGACACCTGTCTTTGAAACTGAGAGACAGGTATGGCTTCTGCTGGGCAAGACCAGTAGAAACTCTTGAAGTTTCCAAGAGTAGAACACTAAGAGCCTTCTGTGGAGTAACTCGACCAGTTCCAGGTCCCTAGGAACTATCAGCAGGCTTCCACTGGAGTAACTGTTCAAATGGCTTTATTGAGGCTGACAAAAATGGTCTCTCCACGCAATCCCACTTCGGTGTTTTCATTGGCAAGCCATGGCAGGGCCTGTTCACAAAATATCTGCTTTTCCTATAGATGGATGCTGAGAGACAGGAGGTCCTGGTGCCAGACTGAATAGGTTTGGCACTTGAGTAAAACGAGGATGAAGGCCAGCTCAGTGGGTGACAGCTTTGAGGGTGGCTGCCAGCTGAGAGACCAGCTGTGCACCGGAGATGATGTCTGAACCTTATGATGAGAGGACACTGACTTCTCCTGCACACACCAGGCTGTCCTCGGTTCCCCTTACCTTCCCCCTGGAGTTGAGAGCAATGATGGCCACTGAGGAGCCTGCAGAGCTGACATGCACAGAAATATCCATGTTTGCAAGTAGACTGGATGGCTACATAATGTGTCATCTCAGTTGGGACAGTGGTACTAAACCTTTTCAAGACCAGCAGGCATGAAGTGATAGGTTCCAAGCAAACAGGATTGTAGGATTACTACACTAACAGACTTTAGATTTAGATTCAAAATCCTGGCAGTCAGTTTGCAAGCCATCCACCTTGGTCCTTTAATGTTGTAGACAGATGAGGTGTTTTCCTACAGCATGACTCATAAATAGCAACAAGGTTATGTTTAGGGAGTGCCTACAGTCTAACAGACCAGAGTTAGGAAACTATTGTTAGATACTATTTGGTAGCATCCTAAACAATTTTTCCAAAGAGGAAACTGGGGCACAGACAGATTAAAGAACTCGTATGAGGTCACAGGACTTTCATCCAGTAGGTGCAGAATTCAGATTCTGACACTCTGATGCTGTGGGGGACATCCAAGATGACAGTTGGGTGCTCCGCTTTAGCAGCCAGCACAGCAAGGGGCCTTTAGACACATTAACTCAAGGCAGTCCTTTGGAGGATCATCTATCTTGTGCCCATTCTATGGATGAAGAAGCAAGGCACAGTAGTAAGAAACGTGTATAGAAAAGCGTAAACAAAAATCTATTTCTGAAGAGCTTTCGATCTAGATAGTGAGGTAGAATGGACATATATGTGAGACTACAATGAATAACATAACTTGGAGATAAAAATGAAAAAAATAGCGTGACATAAAGGGATAAAGCACCAAACTGCTAGTGGAGATGGAGCATGTGGCAGACCTCAGGCCACAGGAGAGGTTGCTACAATGTCGTAAAGTGGGCTGGAAAGACGAACAGTTTGTGAGTGTGTCGGCTTTGACTAGACGGAGGGGATGTATGAGGGGAAAGCTGGATCCAGCGCAAGTGGGGGGGGGGAGTCTGCTTCTCACCCTAGCATTTACAAATACCCAAAGAGCAGACAATGTGTCAGGCATTCACCTAAAAGCGACAAGTGACAAAAGAGGGGCAGGGAGTTCTGGTATCTGAGAGGAGCATTTTAAACTGGACATCAGGATGCACAAGCAGCAAGAGAGATGGAATGGGAACACAGGGCAGGAACAAAGACTGGTGAGGCTAACGAGGACCAGGACAAACAGCACAGGCGATGGGCAGAGGCCCTGAGCTGCTGAGCCAGACCAGAAATGGCCCCTCCTCAGGCATCACCTCCTTCCAATCCTCCCATCCACAAGGCCTTTGCCACATGTTGCCGTAACAATATGGTAACCATATGCCCCGGGGCCACAGAAAAACTAAACACCTTGGATAGAATGGTTCATCCAGATGTGCTAGCTAGAAATACTGCACCCTCAGGACTCAAGGCTGAGCTGCTCCCCACTTGATGGGCATGAGGTCACCAAGCCTGTCTCCCAGCCGTGAATCATAGAAAAGAAACAGTCATGGAGACCTGGGAAGTGGATCCAGGAATCTCTCTTCTCCACACCTCAGGAGGAAATGAAGTAGTGTGGAGTCTCTGTGCCTGCTCTGCCCATCAAGCTGAAATGATCATCTCCCAGCTGAGCCTATCGGCTCAGACCTCCCTATTGGTCAATGTGAGCAGGAAGCCTAGCTTCACACGGCTGCCTCTGCTTTGGTCCTCCTCTTAGGTCAGCGGTTCCCAACCTTCCTGACGCTGTGACCCCTTAATACAGTTCCTCATGTTGTGGTGACCCCAACCATAAAATTATTTTAGTGCTATTTCCTGAGTGTAGTTTTGCTGCTCTTATGAATTTTATTGTAAATATCTGATAGGCGGCCCCTGTGGCGTCTGAGACCAGCAGGTTGAGAACCCCTGCAGTAGGCAGTTCCTCAAGGACTGGTGGGGGAATGGGAGCAGAGGGTCTCCTCATGTGGATGCTTCCTCCAGGGCTTCTGGTGATTCTGAGGACGCTGTTTGCCATGGTAACTGTCACATGAGAAAACTGGAGGATCAGATTATGGCTTTTGAGAAAAAGATCTCAGGGGCTTTGCATTGGAAATAGCCGTAGGATGTGGCTGGCTTTCAAAGAGAAGACCAGGCCAGGATGGAGAGTCATGGTCAAGGCTTCCTGAAGCGTGCTTAAAGGCCAGAAGGGAAGATGTCAGTCTCTGGAAGAAGTGTTGGGTGAGCGAGAGATTGTCTCTGCCCTACCCATCATGCTCTATGATTTTGATTTTTATTCGTCAGAATAATGGGTTGTCTACCCACTAGATGCTGGGAAGCACTTTAGCAACAGAGGGAGAAGCAGAAGAGGGGGCTGGTACTGCCCTGCTCTTCGGGGACCTGATGGTGTCAGAACCAGTATATGAGCAAAAAGAAAGCTTCCATGACCCTAGGAGTCAAAGGAATACCTCAGGGCACCAGCCACCTATGATTCTCCTCTCCCCAGTGCTTAGGCAAATCGACAGGAAGTATGTCACTTCTCTGAAGGACAAACATTTGTCTGTCCCTGGGGAGGAAGCAGGCTTCAGATTTACATGGCCTCCTCATCTCCTTCCCTAGTCCTTCAGAGTCTTCAGATATCTCTTCGGGCCTTGACTGAGGTCCTGGTCCAACTGCCAGGTAAAACTCTTACAAACTAAGCCTCAGGGGGATTTCTTAAAGGCCGGTCTCTCAAGGGAAGGGGCAGGAAAGTTCAGGACCTCTGTCCTGGCTCCAGGCTTTTCTCCTCTCTCATCTCCTCAGTCAGAAAAATTCAGATTATGATATGGGAAGTTCTGCGGTCACGCTCCCGAATTTCAACTTTGTGGGGTCAGGGAAATCGGAGCATTTGACATCATCAAAACACAATGAAGATAGCTCACAAAGTCCATAAACCAAGAGAACAGGTAACCTGCCCAAAGCCCCTCAACCAATACAGCTTTACACCATCCAGACTGGTAGCTGGTACCTTTTGTTAGAATACATTTTTTCCCCTTTGTTTTTTTGAGGCAGAGTTTCTCTGTGTAATAGTCCTGGCTATCCTAGATCTCGTTTTGTAGACCAGGCTGGCCTCGAACTCATTGAGATCCGCCTGCCTCTGCCTTCCAAGTGCTGGGATTAAAGGCATGTGCCACCACAGCCCCACTTAGAGCAAAACCAGGAGAGGAGTATGGGACTTTCTTCCTTGTGCCTTCTCCACAACCTTGACTGCAGCAAACATGGCCAGGGCTGCTATGTAGGAGACAGTCTACTCCTGGCTCACCTTATCTATCCTCAGCCTGATCTCTGTTGTCAGAAAACTATTCTCCAGGTCACGGACACATTCACATCTTTTGATGCTCGTGGGACGCACACCCCAAAACCCTGTACTCTGTTTTGGAACAAGGTTCTAGAAGATCCACAGTCCTCTGAGATGGTACTGAGAGAGGAAGGGCTCAACCAGGGGAAAGTGCTTTGGTCTGTTTTCCATCGCTATAACTAAAAGCCAGGACTGGGTGACTTATGAACAATAAAGGTTACTTTCCTCATGGTGCTAGAGGCCTTTATGCCCAAGACCATGCCGTCAGCATCTACTGGGGTCTGATGAGAACACTTACTGTGGGAGTTTTAAATTATGAGTTGGTGTGGGCAACTAATGAGACAGAGCAAGCTCCCTAACTTGGGTCCTTCTTCCTCTACTGATAAAATCATTAACCCAATCACAAGGGCCCCACCCTCGAGACCTCATGTACTCCAGACTGCTCCATAGAACCCTTACCTCCATATACGATGAAAATATACCTTTGGGGTCAAGTTTCAGCATGAGTTTGGGTAGAGAAAACGAGTCCACCAGTATTTCATGTGACTGGTACTGTCATTTGCAGAAATCAGGCAGAACAGAGTCCTACAGCAAAATAGAAGCCATGTTGTCTGTTGTGTCTCAGTGGCCTCCAAAGGGCAGCTCACCTGAGCTAGGCTGACCTGTGGTCCCTGGCTCTGCTCTTGACTGAGCATTCTCTTCTATCATCACCTCCTGTGGCACCCAGAGTTTTGTTTTGGTTTTTTTTAACCCTTTCTGGTACCAGGCCTGGCAGCATGGGGGAGAGCATCTCCAAGCTCTTAACCACAGTCAATCAACAGCCCACCTTCACTCTACCCAGTCCTGTGGCAACGTGGGGTCTACCTTAGGTCACCTCCACTTCGATATCTCAAGGGACTGTCCCCAGATGTTTAGATGGGAGAATATAAACTCAACAGAACTTTACCAAGACCCCTGTTTCCACTGTCCTCTTTTTTAAAAAAAAAAAAAGCAGATTTCTGCATGGTCAGATTCATTAAGATGAACTAAAAAGTAGGGATTAGGGAGAGAGCTGAGTCAATAACAGATTGCTTTGCAAGCATGAGGACCCAAGTTCGGTTCCCCAGCACCCATATTAAACCCAGATAAGGAAGCGTGTGGTCTACAGCTCTAACTCTGGAAATCTAGAGACAGGAGGATTCCTGGAGCTCACTAGCCAGCCAGTCTTTCCAAACTAGTGAGTGCCAGATCGAAAGGGGAGAGGGGAAAGATTATAATCAAAGTATATTGCGTGAAAAAGATTTAATTAAAAAATGAGGATGAACAAGGAAGACACCTGACATCAACCTCTGACTGCCACATATGTATGCCCGTCAACACATATACATACAACGTATGCATGGGGCGGGGGAGAACAGAAAGTGAAACCGTAGCATGAAATATCCTCTTCTGGGGACACAGAAAAGTCTCCTATCCCCCTTCCTGTGAGTTTCCACGCTCAGCACTTTTTCTCTTCAGCGCTATGATCATTCTCTGTGGGAGGAGAGCTGGACTTTGATCTTTAGAAATGCCCTTTAAATGTGGTTAAGTCAAAAAAGTGACGGTGAAAACTCAGAGTGAACAGGCAAAGGCATCCACCTACCCACGAGAGACCTGGAGGAGCATCTGATGGGAGGCACAGTTAGTCCAAGGCCTGAGTGCTGGGGCCTGTTGTGTGGCATGTTCTGAGAGGCCTCAGGGATCCTGACCTCCAAAGCCACTTAGGCCCTCCTCTTAGTTTATTAAGAAACAATCTTTTCATCTACAAGGAACTCTGTTGTCACTGGAATCTCGGTGGGCAGCCTTTCTTTCTCTGGGCCATCCACTGCAAAAGCCCCCTCCCCACAAAGTGGCAATTTGAGATAGGGAGACTATCTTCGTGTATTTTGTACTGCTCTAGCATAGCCATAAGCTGGCTATTCTAATAAAAAGATAGTTATTTGGCTCAAGAGTTCTTCAGATGGGAGGATGTAAGGCCAAGGGACCGCATCTAGTGAGGGCTTCTTATGCTGTTCTCACAGGTGAAAGACGGAAAGTGGGGAAAGGTGGGGGAGAACAAGAGCAGAGGACAAAAGAGAGAGACAGAGAGAGAAGTACTTGTGAGGATGAGGGACCTGAACTGGGTGCCCTTGTGACTAAACCACTTCTAGGAATGGTGACAGTAGTCTATTCCTGAAGGCAGGGACTACAGGAGACACATTCACACCATGGCAAAAGAAAGATCTCTTTGGGGGGGGCGGTGAGCAAGAAAACGACTCAAGGCAAGCCAAGCTTTCCAAGGCTCTGAGAACGTGTGTGCATGCGTGCATGTGTGTAGTGTCCTGGGATAAGAGAGGATAAACTGGAAATGGCTGAAGAGCATCTGACCCCTGCGGCCTGGCAACTAGAGCAAAAATTCCAGAGTTAAGGCACCTCAAACAAGTCTTGTGTCTCCGTAAGCCTTGCTTTCCTTTTCAGTACCATGAGACTCCCAAGTCACATCTTAAAGGTCCACGGTTGCATTTCTCTTGGAAACAGATCAAATAATTATGATTTCAGTTTTACTTTTTAAAAACAGATCTCACTAAGTGACCTAGACCAGCTCCTCAAACGCTAGATCCTTCTAACCTTAGTGTCCCAGGTGTTGGGACACAGGAGTGGGCCACCATGCCTGGCTCTTTAGCCGTCTGGTCTAAAGACGTGGTCCTTGTCTGGTTGGTGTTTTGCGTCGTGGTATTAGAGATAAACCTAGGAGTGCACCAGCTTAGGTGAGCACTGTGCTTCTGAGCTACGGCCACAGCTGCTTCCTCCCTGATGGAGAGTAAGTCTACAACACAGTCATCAGGGGAGCTTACCCAACATTGATTCCCTTTCACTGTGTGAACCTAGACTATTCTCTGTGCCTCAGTTTCTCTACCCTCTCAGTCACGGCGCTAACTCCTGCTATGTCACAAGCCATAGTAAAAGGCTATTCAGTCACCCCCAATATTCTTTGAGTATGTATTCTACAGCCACCGATTAGCTGTAGAACGTTTCCAATCACTATGGCCACATAAAAGGAGTGCCAGACCTGGTGGCACAAGGCTCAGGAGCTCCATCCACTCTATTTAATGGTGTGTGGTCACTTACAATTTGGAGGCTAATTCCAACTGAGAGCTAATGGCCTCACTGCCTCCCTGTGTGGGTGTGTGGTCCCCTCCACACAGTTCTTGAACTACTTTGGCCATTCTTGTAGCCTGGTGATGACTCCCAAGGGCTAATACTCAGTGAGCGGAAGGGCTAGAGCTGTTCATAGTCTAGCCTCGGAGGTCAAACAAGACCACTTCTCAGACTCTAAAATTGGTGACTCAGCCACAAAGTTCCTTGTGGCTCCAAGGGTGCAGTGGTTAATCTTCATTGGTTGATTTCGAGTCTCCATCAGAGCATGTCTCTGGGTCTGTCTGGGAGGATGTTTCCAGAAAGGTTTAACTGATAAAGGAAGATTTACTTGAATATGGGTGGCACCATCCCATGGGCTGGGATTCCAGGGCACAAAGCAACCTGGACAGTAGCAATTGTCTTTCTCTGCCTCCTGACCATGAATGCAGTGTGACCAGCCACCTCATTTTCCTGCCACCATACCTTCCCCACCATGGTGAATGGGAATACCTCAAGCCATTAAGTCAGAATAAGCCTTTTAATTTGCTTCTTGTCAGGTATTTTGGTTTCAGAAATGAGAAAAGTAGCTATTAGAGAGGGCGAGGGAAATAAAGACACTGTAAATACCAATATGGCCATTTGGAGTAAAATACAAGTAAGGCTCGCTAGTGTGGTGACCAACAGGTGTTTCCGACTTTGTTCCTTATCCCACTTTCCATTAAATTATCTTCCCATTCCCTTCCCCTTTGGGCCTCTAGGGGAGGGAAATAATGGGCAAGGAGTGGGCACGTGGCTAGTGACTAATGAGGAAAGGGAAACAGAAGGCTTGCCCTAGAACACAGCAGGGCCCCCTCTTGGAACTTCACTGTGCTTTGGAGAGTCCCACTGCAGGCTGGAGTTTCTCCTGATGCAGAACAGTTCGCAAAGCAAAGGCGGCAGCTTAGCTCGGAAGAGAGTTGTCAGCATTTTGCATGCCCTCAGGTTGACAAGAGAAGGAAATTCGCATCATTATGCAAAGAATGCAATAAAATGCCAACCCTCCTGTGTTCCTCACGGTGACCCTGAGTGGCTGAGTCGGGGATATGCCAGAGATTAGCTTGCTTCCGTGGAGCCACAGGGAATTGGACGTTCCTTGTCCCCTTCACCTCCAGCAAAGTTCATCATACACTGAAACAGTCCTTACAAGATCCGGAACAGAACAAAGGGAAAGAAGAGGGATGAGTCTATGGGAAATTACGGCCTCTTTGCCCCATGTCTTGTCCCTTCCCTCGGTTAGAAATGGAAACTAAGCTTAATGCAGGTGGAAATGCAAAAGGGGTCTGGAGTTTGTCTTCTATCACAGGGACCAGTGAATCTTATTTCAATTCTGTTCATAGGATGATGTGTGATGAAAATTTCTTTGGAATGTTCCTGAATAGAGTGTGGAGACTGTCAAGCACTCTGGATGCTTTTCTTTGCCTCTCTAAGGCTTTGTCAATGTCTGCCTTAACTAAGCTTTTTATGGGGATGGACTTGTTGGCTCATCATTCATCCTATGACAATATTTAGAACATGACCTTCATTCAGCTGACACGGAAAGCAACTGGTAACTTAACTAAGGAAGACAAAAGCGAGATGTATTTATGAATGTAAGGGGAATAAACATGTGTGTGTGTGTGTGTGTGTGTGTGTGTGTGTGTGAGCACATGTATCTATGTGACTAATCCCAAGAGAAGTAAAATTTTACTAGTGAATCCGACACTTGCTTGTTTCCTTCTGGGATTTGCTGAGCCTGTGCTGTGTAAATACTAACAGGTGCTAGCACTACTGTCTCCATTATGTTGGCCACGGATACCCCCTCTCTTGGCTGTGAAGCTATTGCAAGAATCTTGTCTCTGCCACCCAGAGGACTCAACTCAAGCTGGAGAGATGGAGAAGGCAGAACCTACAAGGGAACAGCATCCCTCACTGGGAGGAGGAATGGAAATGCAGAATGGTGAAGCAGATTCTGTTTAGAAAATGAACATATGCCTGTTTCAGATTCTAACAATTGTCACCAACCTGCCAGATCTTTAACCTTTGAAACGAAACCTTTTGTTTGATGTCAGTTAAAAGATAAACAAAAACAAACAAACCAAACAAAAATCAGAGTACTGGTCTTTATTTCCAGTGACTCTTTGGAGCATCTGAGCTTGCATGATTTAGTGGGAGTCCCCCAAATGTCTGTGACAGGGTTCTTAGGGTGCTTTCTTCTCCTTTGCTTCAGTCAGAGCCAAGGCAGAGTTTGCCAGGAGCTTTTGGTCAGCACTGTGGGAGGTGGGGCTTGAAAATGGCAGTGCCCAAGCCAGTCAGAGAGAAGAGAGAGAAAGATACAGAGTGACAGAGAGAGAGAGAGAGAGAGACAGAGAGAGAGACAGAGAGAGACAGAGATTCAGAAGGGAAGGAGCTATGAGAGAAACAAAATCCACCATGGCCAAAAGGAGAAGATGATTTTTAAAAGTCTACCTTTAGATGACCAAGTTTTTTTGCTCTGAAACGGCAACGAGGACATGGGGAGAGAGCAAGTCAGGGGTCACAGCACAACCCAAATGACCACTTGACTTCTTCATGTAGATTCTTTTTCTAAGGGATGTAAATAATAGCATAAGAATTGTGGCTAGTACTTGGAAAATGGCCATCCGTGGTCAAGGTTCAGAGTTAGCTGCTTTGCATCCCAAACAGGCCTGCGGAGCTTTGCTCAAACACCTACTACCTAGTCTGTTCATCCAACAAGCGGGCGCTGAATGTTTAACTGGATGGGCCCTGGAAAGGAGTCTGAAGCCACCCTGGGAACAAGACAAAGTGTGCCTGCTCTCGTAGCCCTCCCATCCTAACTCCTGCATGAAGCTGGAATATTTTCAAAGGTGCAAAGTTGATGAAAGTTGGTAAATCGCAGTCAATGATTTCTCATTCATCAATCCACTACCTCTCTGACTCATTCATTCAAAGTCATTTTCTTAGTGCCTATCAGGTGCCAAGTGCTACTCTAGGCATAGAAGGGGAGACTTGAATGGAACATTGTGGGTCACCTATGGGTTTAAGTGTAATAATCGGAAAATAAATAAGCTCACAAGTCCACGGGCAGTGGTGGTTCATGATTGTAGCCTTCTGGTATGAAGTACCTATGGGGATACAGGAGGACAGCAGCTGTGGCAGGGGACTGTTGTAATACAGGAACCCTGGTCCACCTTAAAGTTTCAGAGAGCACTTCTCCAAGTGGGGACACAATGCCCTGTACTGAAGGATACATTGAGGGATAACCTATGTTTAGACAAACTGTGGTTAAAGAAATACAGAAGGGAGTCTGAGGTTGTATGGGGAGTACATAGAGGAGCAGATAAAATACCACCTATTTCCTCGAATAGGCAACAGCATCACCAAGGCCTGACTTATGCTGCTTTCTTCAGTGAGGATTGCAGTTAGAAGCAGTCCCCCCAGTGTGTGTGTGCACACATGCATGTGGAGTGTCTGTGTGTGTCTACCTGTGTTTGTGTCTCTGTGTGTGTGCCTATGTGTCTGTGTATCTGTGTGTTCGTGTATCTGTGTGTGTTTGTGTATCTGTGTGTGTCTGTATTGTGTGTCTGTGTATCTGTGTGTCTGTTTTGTGTGTCTGTGTATCTGTGTGTTCATGTATCTGTGTGTATCTGTGTATCTGTGTGTGTGTTTGTGTATCTGTGTCTCTTTGTGTTCGTGTATCTGTGTGTTTGTGTATCTGTGTGTGTGTTTGTATATCTGTGTCTCTGTGTGTGTATCTGTGTGTGTATTTTTGTCTGTGTATTTATGTGTCTGTGTGTATGAGTATCTGTGTGTCTGTGTATCTGTGTCTGTGTGTCTGTGCATTTCTGTGTGTCTGTATTGTGTGTCTGTGTATCTGTGTGTCTGCTTTGTGTGTCTGTGTATCTGTGTGTTTTTGTGTATCCGTGTCTGTGTATCTGTGCATCTGAGTGTCTGTGTGTCTGTGTATCTGTGTGTGTTTGTGTATCTGTGTCTGCGTATCTGTGTGTCTGAGTGTCTGCGTATCTGTGTGTCTGAGTGTCTGTGTATCTGTTTGTCTTTCTGTGTGTCTGTGTATCTGTGTGTCTGTGTATCTGTGTATCTGCATGTCTGTGTATTTGTGTGTCTTTCTGTGTGTCTGTGTATCTGTGTATCTGCGTTTCTGCATATCTGTGTGTCTTTCTGTGTGTCCGTTTATGTTAAAAACTCCAGAAACTCATGACATTTTCAGGAAAGTTTACACTGAGTAAAGAAAAAGAGCCCAGTGAATGCCGTTGGAACTACACAGAGGCTGTAGCGAGAAGTTACAAATCATGTGACAGAGAGGGCAGGTCTCAGCTCTTGAAAAGTGACTGAGCATAGATTTTTTCCCTGGTAGACATACAAAGAGTTCTTGGAGGAAGAATGTCTGGGGACAAGCTATATTCACAGTCTTCAGAGGAACTGGGTCTGGCCTGAGAATAGGCACCAGGGACTGGCGGAGGGAAGAGGGGAAGAGCACTGTGAGGGAAGACAGATCTATGCACATGTAGCTGGCTAGGAACAAGGGTCAGAAGTATGGGGCCTTTGGGAACAAATCAGGGCACTCAGTCTCTTCCTGTGACATTACCTCTTAACTAAAGTCACCTGTGATTGGAGCTATATTTTTAAAGGAAATTATTATTCTAAAATGAATTCCAACTGGTTTCATGCCCTTTCTGCTCTTGCATCCTGTTCCATGATGTGTTGATTTGTTTGTTTCTTCTTACTGCACACCTCCCTTCCTTAAGAAGCCTCAGAAAGTTCTGCCTCCCAAGCCTTAGCTCTCCATTTGTTCCCTGGTGCGAACACTTTGCTGTGTGTCCTGGTTGCACCATCTGTATGGCCTGCATTTCCTGCTTCTGAACTCCCTGTTTTTAAGGCAGTAAGTGCCTGCTTCTGCCTCTCAGATCTCCAGGGTTCAGCTGGAGCTCCCAAGAGGGAGCAGTGTTTAACCGGGGGTGGAGACTGCTCTCCACAGCAGACACCTGCTTCTGGCGTCAGAACTGGGGCTTGGTTTGCATTTTCTATTATCAAAGTAGACTGTTGAATCTTGGGTGGCACCCAAGTCATGGCAAAGATTCATGCTCAACCCTCTGTAAGGTCATAACTTCATATTTTTTTCAACTTGGAGCTGTACACTAGATGCCCAGTTTGAATTTGTTTGTGACACGAATCCAGAGCAGAACCTTAACTGAAATGAAGAGTGGATCTAATAACCAAAAAACAAATGGTCCCCAGAGCCACAGCCTTCGCCTGAACGTTACACAGGGCCAGCAGGTGAAAACAGAAGGGTCCCAGCTCACATTAGGTCTGAATAAAAGGCAACCATGCATACGAAGCGTATTTGACTTAGAGAACACCATCCAGGCAAAGATATGAATTATGTAGGGAAAGTGAGCAAACCTTAAGACTTAAAAAGGTTTCATCATCTATTATTCCATTCTTTAGTCAAGGCAGGGTTGCCATAGCAACACGCCACAGGCTGAGTGGCTTGAACAACATAAATTTATTTTCTCACAGTTCTGAAAACTGGAAATTCAAGGTCAGAGTGCCGGCAGAGCTGACTTCCTCTGAGGCTTCTTGTGCTGCCTTACAGATAATCATTTTTTCTACGTCCCTCATGTGGTCAGTCCTCAGCATACAGCCATCCTTGGGGTCTTTGTGTGTCCAAATCTCTTACTATAATGAGAGAGTCAATCAGGTGTAGAGCCTGCCTTCATGTTCTCTTTTTGACTTCATCATATCCTTAAAAGCCATAATCTAAGGGGGTCGGTTAGGGCTTTGACATGTGAATTTGAGAGGGAGCAGAATCCAGTATGAAGCAAGAGTCCAACAGAAGTGTTATTTGATGCTAATGGTTATCCTTGCTGGTATCTCTGGAGTATTGCCCTGTGCTTGACTTTGCTATAGCTATTTCCCATATATTCCTCTTTGTCACAACTAGATTTCATGTAATAGGATGTGGAGATGTGGAGGCAATTATAGATTGCTACCATTTCTTCTGGAACATGATCAGCTTTTGTCTGTGCCTTACTTGGCTCTTGTAAATGTTGTACTCCAGATCATGACCTTGGATCCCTGTGGCTAAATGTGATTTGGAGTAATTGGGAGATCTTGTCCCCAAGCTTTGGTGGGGGCACACAGTCTCTGGGAAGAGTAAGGCTGCTTTTCTCAACCCACTACCAAAAGCCTCACCTGAACCAGGAGATGAGACAGTGTGAGCTAGAAGACCACAGTCCCTTTCTGACACCTTACACTGACTGCCTCTTCTATACATCTGAGCTCTCTCCTGAGTTATTTAGCTTAAAATCAACTCGGAGATCTGCAGGGCATGCTCGTACCTGATAACAAGACCTCAGCACACCACTGTGTTCCTTCTGAACACTTGGGCCAGAATTGTCCATTTAATGCACCTAGCAATTCAGCAAAAGAGCTACTCTCGCTTACCTACGAGGACAGTGAAATTGACCTAGCTGAAGTTCTGGCTTCCCTGATTCCCCTGTGTGGCTCAGAACTAGACAGCCTCTCGAGTGGCTCTACATGGCCTCACTTGTGAAATAAATGCTCATTTTCATCTCCACTAGCAACTTGACTATCCTACACAGTAAGCTGTGCTGCTGTCTGTCTGGCCATCAGAACCCACACTTGTACCATCTGCTCCACTACTGTGCTCAGCCTCCCCACTTTGCTCTCTCTTATGAGACTCCTAGTCTGAACACTCAACAAGAGCACCTGTTTTTAGAGTTGGTCCATGCCACTGCTCAGACACCTTTCTTCCCAAGGTCACCTACAAATGAACTCCTTAAACTGACATAGGGGTAAGCCTGCCCCTGGCACCGTGAATCCATCAAACATGGGCAATTGCTACTTCATGACTGGGCAGTCCCATGTCACGGGGACATCTTAGAGTAGGGGTGCCGTTAGCCTGGGTGAAAAGTGACATTAAACTTTGTCTCTTCTCCCTGCTTGCAGGAGGCTCTGTCGGTGGTGAGTGACGACCAGTCCCTCTTTGATTCAGCATACGGAGCGGCAGCCCATCTCCCCAAGGCAGACATGACTGCTTCGGGGAGTCCTGACTACGGGCAGCCCCACAAAATCAACCCACTGCCACCACAGCAGGAGTGGATCAACCAGCCAGTCAGGGTCAACGTCAAGCGGGAGTATGACCACATGAATGGATCTCGGTAAGCCTGCTGGAGCTGACCTTTATGCCGCTGGGGAAGCCTGAGGATAATTCCCCCCAGGGCCGCCCTGGCAGATAGATATGCACTGTGGGGTGACCTGGGAGTGTGCGTGTCAGCTCCTTGTCCATTGTAGCAAATGAGGTCTACAGAAGGTTATGAGTGGAATAAGATCAGGAAGCCAGTCTGGCTCTCAGGGTCCAGGTGTAGCCCACAGAAGCCAAGTTGGGGTCAGGCCCCAAGACCCCATGGCAGATACTCAGGAATGCATGTTTAGTGTCAGGCTCTGGGCCAAGTCCGGCCCCTCTGGGGAAGGAACAGCAGCAAGGTTCCCTTCCTGTGCCATTGAGGATGTTTAGCCTCTCTGGGTGCGACTCACAAGAACAAAGATGACCCAACCATTCTTCTAGAGAAAGTGCAGAAGTGGTAAGGAAAATGGATGCATGCAAGAAGCAAGCCTTGTACGTGGGAAGTGCGTGCGAGAGGCATTAGGGATGGTGTCCTGGCCAGATAGGACTTCACTTATGGAACGGGGAGGAGAATCCAGAGACAGGGAAACCACCGAAACAAGAAGCACAAACCCGCAGGCAGTTGGCCCAGGCTTCAGGGCCTGCTTCTACATTTTGGATAAACTGTCTAAATTTATCAGAGTAGCACCTTCATCTCATCTAAACCAGAACCAGGACACCTAATTTTTTCACAGGTTTAGTGAGTGTGTTCTCATAGGGAAAGGAGCAGGACAGTGTCTGTGACTCCGAAGTGCCCAACAATGTCAGTGACCACTATACACAGAGACACAAAAGGGAAAACTTTAGCCTTCTTCATTGCCTGATAATTCCCAGTGAATCCCCAGGTAATCCACTCAGCCTGAAGCAAAGGGACAAGAAATTAAAAAAAAAAAAAAAAAAACAAGGCCTTGGTGGATAGGGTGAGAAGCCAGCCCATTCCATAGACCGAAGCTGACCTTCAGTACTGGCATGACACCAAATAACCTCAGAGGTAACTAACAATCATTGTCTGCAAGGATTTGGGGACAGGAGAGGCAGAAAGATAAGAAGCTTCTAAAATAGCCCAGATTTAAAAAAAAAATCAAAGTTCTAGGGTACGGTGACAGCAATGATTACAGAAATCGAGGAGAGATGCATAAGGGGCAGATCAAAGGTGCAATTACCAGCGTTTACACTTAATTAACAGTGGAGCAAGGCAGGTGAGAGAAGAGAACCTAGGCTGCTGAGTCTGGACATTTGAAAGGCGGGTGCAGTCAGCAGCCCCAGGCAGATGGGGGAGAGGCGGTGCCTCAGGGGATGTCGCTGTGTCCTTTAGGTCCCTCTCTGAACAAGTGGTATGACATCTAGATTAAAATGTTTCCTGGGTTTTGGAAGCCAAAGCCCATAGGATTTGGGGCTGGAATTGGGGCTTAGGTATCAACTCCAGGAGGCTTAACTATGAAAGTGAGTCACGGAAGAAACTAGTCCAGAGAGGGCGGGAGGAGGGAGCCGGCTGGTGGGGCTGCAGAGAGGGAGTTCCTCCTTGCAGCTGTCTCTGAACTGCCTTCCAGAATCCTCGGTCCTGCTACCCTTCTATCCCATTTAACTAAAACCAGGAAGTGAAACCTTGGCTACCCTTCCAGGGTCCCTCCATAGTGGTTCTCTTTGCAGAATGGCGATTATGCCATGGTTCCTGTAGGAATCATGTTCAGTCTCAGAGTATAGTTTATCAAGTACCTTTATCCACAATCTTGTATCGCTTGCTCCCTGCCACTCTCCTAGGAGGCCAATATTCTAACCTTGTTACTATGTAGAAAGGAAGCCGAGAGAGGCCGCCACACTGCCACCAGTCCAGGCTTTCTGGTTCCTTAGGCGTCTTCCTGCTACTCCCTATGCGTCATGGTCCTATACTATGATCTCATTCTGCAAGCACCCTCTGGTGATTAAGCCAGTTCAGAAGTGTCCCCCAGACTGCCTAGATCACAGAGTGCTCCTGCTCCTTATTGAAAACCCAGATCCCAGTGTTGGAGAGTCTATGGTCTTGTTGCAGCCTGTATCAAACTACTAGTGTCTGCTGAGCCTATAGTTTGGGCCACTGCAGAGACATCCCACGCCCCCTTTTCCCCTTACCTTCCCATGGTCTAGTCTCCCGACAGGCAACAGTGAGGGTCCGTCTTTCATAAGAGTAACCTTTCTCAAAACCCTTCAGCATCTCATAACAGAACCTAATGTCCTTAGCCAAGTCCCGCTGCCCGTCCCATTTTCTCCCTGGCTCCATTCCTCCCTTCCTCTACCCCATCACACAAGACTCTAGCTGTTCCTGGATACACTAGCACACCATTACCTGAGCTTATCTTTCCCAGTTTCCTTCTTTTCCAGAACATTTCTACTCCATTTATACATCTGTTCTCTCTGGTCTCCGCATGACAGTGCCCCCCCCAACCTAAAACAGAATAGAGTTCTTGTCTCCATCCTGACTAGCATCTGGGCGGGGAGCAGAGCTCCTGTAGGTTTTAAGGGGAAAGGCTATGTGCAGCACAGGAAAGCAGGCCAAAGTCAAATGGCTTCTTCAAGTCATGTCATGGAGGTGGAAGTTGGGTCTCCCTTTCCTGAAACATCTGGCATGTGTTTCAGATTCTCTCAGATTTTGCAATGCTTCTACACATAGCGAGATGTCTTGTGGATGGAGCCTGTGTCTAAACCTGATAGTCACTGTTCTGTGTGCACGTGTGGTCACTGCCCAGCAGTGAAGTTAGAGTCCTGTGCATTTGCATTTGGACTGTCGCTTTTCCGGTGAGATCAGGTATGGGATTTTCTACTTAAGGCCTCATGCTGATGCCCAAACTTTTCAGACTGTAGAACATTTGAGGAACAGATGCCCTTATGGAAGACTTCCCACTGTTATCAATGCCCAGGCTGAGTTAGTCGGGTGGACATGAAGCACGGGTGGGTGCTAAGAAGTCAGCATCTCCAAGCTCACTGTCCCCTTCCCTGCTTCCTGCGGACTCCTGGACCCTCCAGGATAGTGTTCTAAAGTGAAGAAAATCCTGCAAGAAAACAGACTTCCTGGACCCACATTCCGGGGGTCATACCTGGCTTTGATCACACAGACGCTGGCTAAAGGAAGCCTAAGTGCCTCCATAAGCTGGCTGGATATTTCCCTGGCTTTGGTTGTACAAAGTAACATCAACTGGTCCCCTTGTTGTGGCTTAGCAGGTGACCAAGGAGGTTCTGAACAGCTGAAATAGTCTCACGTCCTCTGCAGAAGCAAAGGTATAATAAACTCTGGAGGCAGCTAGGTAGGCACAGCCATGGTCTGCACCTAATCAGTATCCTCAAAGCACTCACATGAAGGACAATAGACAGCCAGAGTCAGGGACTGTCAGAAAGATGTTTTTATTTAAGAGGAAGCCATGCCTGGCCTTGACTTATTATTACTTAACTATGCAAAAGAGATGGCACATAAAGACACCAGGCTTGGTGGCTTGCACCTGTAATCACAGTCATTGAGGTGGTATATGCAGGTGAATCTCCAAGGATCATTGGACAGACAGCTTGGCCTACTGGGAAAACTGCCGATCCTATATCACAAAAAGGTAAATGACTCCTGAGGAACAACACCCAAAGTTGTCCTTTGGTCTCCAAAGGCATGCACAGTAGCAGAAACACATGCACATACAAATACATACAGTATACACACACACACACACACGGGGGGGGGGCAGAGGCAGACAGAGAGGAGAAGAAATGAGATGAATCCATAGATGGTATTCCATTTAAATTGCCCATCCTGAGCACTGCACTTCTCTTATTTTCTAAGTAACACCGTCAACAGTCCTTGGCTTGTTGCATATTTTTAAAGCATTTATAGTTTCATATATATATATATATATATGCCATGTACTGTGCTTATATTTACCCCCATTATCCTCTGTTATTCCACTTGCTTTCCCTTTGAACCCCTTCTTCTTGACAACTGATCCCCCAGGAAGGAAATAACACTCCCTTCTGTAGCAACTAACAGCTATCATCTTGGCCAGAAGGGGCAGTGTCTCGTGGGCACCTCCTCTATCAGTGAATGCTGGAGGGTCCAGACTTTCACCAGTATCCATTGCTGCTGTGTGTTTGTGATTTCAATAGCCAAGTTGTATCTGTGTCCTCCCCATCCCTCAGCTCTTCATCCCGCCTTCTCAGAGTTCTGTAGGCTTGGCACACGTGTGCTCTCGATGTCCCACTTAAAGAAGTCACTTCTCAGCATTTGATGAGATATGAGCCTTGCACTAACAGTCACCCTCTGTACAAAGCTTCTCTGTTCTAGACTGAGAACAGCACAAGTCTATGGATATAAACACAAATATTTAAATTGGACAACATGGCCATTTAGGGAAACAACAGCCTTATGTTCTTACTGGGTCCATGACCCCACCAGCCACAGGTTTTGACCAGGTTGATGGTACCAGATGTGTATCTCCTGTCAGGCAGTAGGCTTGCAATCACAGAGTGACTGTTACCCACCGTAGAGTCATGCCACTATTGTGTCAGTGGCCACTTAGTGCTTGACTAGTCAGTATTGCACAGCTAACATGACTCACAGGAGACATGTTCTCCCCCAAAAGCCTGCATAAAGCCTTCTAGCAGCACAAATGCCAGCCAGCAGGGAGAAAATTCCCAACTCAACTCTAGCTCTATTTCTTTGTGCCCTGTGACCAAAACAAGTGGCATATTCAGCAATAGGGTCATACCTTCCATTTCTGGTGGGTACCAAGACCTGTATAGGATTTGATCATTTTCAGAAAGCCCATTTATCATAACATAAACTGTAGGGGAGAGCCAGTGAGATTGTTTAGTGGGTAAAGGTACCTGCCACCATGCCTGAAGACCTGAGTTCTGCCCCCAGAGCACACATGGTAGAATGAGAGAACCAACTCCTTCCACTTGTCCTCCTGTTTTCATACTCACGCCATGGCATATATGCATCCATACATGGACGTAAACACATGCACGGCCACACAAAATAAGTTTTTAAATGTAGAGGAGGATGTACAAATGCTCTAAATTTCAAACAAGGAAACAAAGCAGAGCAGACGGCTTGGGAGTTCTTGGCTTACGGGATGGGCCTGCATCTGTCACCTAGAGCTCTGATGCAGTATCTACTCACTAGCCCTGTGTTTCTGAGCACTGGCCCTGTGGCTAGACTGTGAATGAGGTGTGCTATGATGTAATATACACAATGGATTTAAAGGCTGTACTATGATAACATCTAGGTGGCTGCCGATTCTGCTGAAACAATCATCTGTTGTTATATTAATACAACAATGCATTTACTCCATTTACCCTATTATTACAACTCATTTCACCATCTTAGATTCGTTTATTTATGTATGTGCATGAGTGCTTGCATTTGTGTATGTGCACCATGTGGATGCCTGGTGCCTGTGGAGGTCAGAAAAGGGCATGAGATCCCTTGGAATTGGAGTTAGAGATGGTTGTGAGTCACCATGTGGTCCTCTGCAAGAACAAATGCCCTCCTTAACTGCTGAGCCATCTCTTCAGTCTCTCACTTACTATGTATATATATACATATATTGGACTGCGCTGGGGCAGAATGTTTCAGACTGCCCAGTGATTCACAGGGCATCCCTTCCAGGTTCCTTTAGAAGTGTGGGTTTCTGGGTTACTTCTTTCTGCTAATTGGAAGCTCCATAGATGTTTGAGTCTTTGACAGGAAGGAGGTATCCATGTCTCTGAAGCTGCAATACCCTCTTGTCTTTTATCATAGCAGTAAGCTGTCTGGACCAGGGTCAAAGAGTCATGCAAAGGGGCTAAGATAGAGCTGAGACAGCAGAGATCATCTGGGTTGCTTGAGTTGTGGGAGGTTTACTCTGTCTCCTTTCCTGTTTTCCTGTTGTGGTTGAATCTGGTTCTCTGGGTTGCCCTCCAAACAGCACAACCCATAGGTTCTGTGTTGGATAGAAACTTCAGAAACTTGATCCAAGCTGTGGTCTACAAATAACTCTCAGCTGTGTCCTGTCTCGACCAGGGGAACTGGAGAAAACAGTGCATGAAGAAAATACTATCAGTTCAAGAGGGAGAAACACAAGAACTAGTTTTAGGCACTTAGCATTCAGGATCTGAACTCAGCATCACTTGCTCTGAGACATTCTGCAGGGCCAGCATCATCAGGAGGCATGGAACACCCAGAGAACCCTGTCCCACACTCAGAAAGATGAGCTCCCTTCACTCTGTCACTTGCAGCTCTCCGGCACCTTCTTGCATTTCTAAATTCTAAACCTTGCACAGGGAGATAGGGTGCACTCCACCTGTGTGGAAAGCCAGCGTGGTGGGGGCTTTGTGTGTAGTTTTTGTTTTGCTTCTTTTCTCGAAACTACACTTCCTTACCAAAAGCAATCAATCACCTCCACACATGGATCTCACAGAAACCCCAAAGGCAGCCCAGATCCCTCAGGTGTGCAATGTGCATGCTACATGAAAGACACACAGATAGACTCCAATGCAACCATGTGGCTCAGGGAGCCCTGCAAGGCTTTGTGGGTATCGGGTGGCCCTTGACTGTCAGCAGATCTGTGATCTGACAATACAACCTGTGTCCAGGTGCTCTGAGTGAAATGGGACGTCGGGGGAGTCCTTTCCCTCCTCTTAGGATCTCACACCTCGGTTCATATCGCTTAAGACTCTGAAGTCACTTTTGTGTTTTTAAAGTAGTGTTCAATAAACACACAAAAATAGAAACTTCTGCCTAGGATAGTTATGTCATAGTGCTGTGACCTGCCGTCTGCGGCCTTCCCTAGCTCTGAGGTGGAGATGCTCAGAGTTACACTCTCAAGCCATCACTTCCTCCCTGCTCTATTGTGGCAGCCTCAAGGCCTCTTGTCACCTGCCCCAGTACAGTCAGCTGCCTGTGGGCCCCAACCCCTTGCTTGCTATAAGTGCAGGTCTCAATACAAATTAGCAGACGCCTTATGGGCAAAATGAATGGCCAAACCTCTTCCCTCTCCAGGCCTCTCCACCTCCCCCTCTCTTGTTTTCCTCAAGCCCTCTTCACAGGCGACAGCTGCCTCGTTAAAGAGCAGCCTTTATGTTAGTCTTCACCTGGACAGACAGTGGTCACCAAGTGCACAGCTGTGCCGTCTGGCGGAGGCAAAGAGAATGGAGGTGAACCTGGCAGGCAAGTGCGCAAGTCAGCGAGGTATGGTTTCCTTCTTTCCCACCCTGAACCAGAGTAGAACAGTTAGGCTCTGCGAGGACAAAGGTCCCGGGTGGGTGTCAAACCTTTTCTCTAAGAAAGTCCCTTCGCAGGCCTTGATGGTAACTGTCTGAGACAAAGAAAGGGGCCTTATTCCAAAGAAGGCCAGGGAGGTGTAGCCAGGCAGGTAACAGGCCTCTCAGGGACAGCAGGAAGAAGGCTGGATTCGGAGGGGGGACAGCTAAGATTTCTGTGAGCTAGTGAATGGAGTGCCATTAGACACTGGAGTGTCAGCCAGAACCCAGGGGCCCTGCTCTTCTGCACCTGCTTCCTGCCCATGCCCAGGGCATGCTTGCCACTGCTCACTATCAGGCAAGCTTTGTTTCATGCCTCATCTTTTTCTTTTCTTCTTTTTCATCTTTTTTTTTAACTCTGCAGAGTGGGGACAACTTTGCCACCCATGCCCACTGTGCACAGCTCCAAACCATAAGGACCACTAATTTGGGCCCTTCTCAGGTTCTAACCTCTGCCCGGCAAAAAGCCAATTTTAAATGCCGAAATTCCAAGGCCCGACTCCTATGAATAATAGTGTTTTAAAGTTCTTCTCCCCAATATTCATAAAATTAATAAAGGGAGGCTTTGGAAAAGGCATCTCTTCTTCTGCTACCACTGAACCTGGCTGTCTGGCTCTGGGCATCCTGCACAGGAAGTGTGTGTGTGTGTGTGTGTGTGTGTGTGTGTGGGTGTGTGTGCTGTCCATCCTCCCCACCACCACCTCTGCCAGCCAATGAAAACCCCACTATCTTGGTTTTAGGCCAACTTAATTCTCCAGGCTTCTCTGGCATTTGGAAGAATTCTCATCTAACAAGAATTTGGGGAAGACAACAAGACTGTGGTGGTATGAGTTCCTCTGTGTCTGTGTGTGTGTGTGCGTGCGTGTGTGTGTGTGCGTGTGTGTTAGCACATACATGCATGTCTGTGGTGGAGGGTGTACATTTATATAACTATATGTGTGTGATAGCCTACAATTGTTTGAATGCATATATTGTATACATATAGGTAGTAGAGTGTATATAATGTGTTTTATATGCTAGAGTATGTGTGATTGTATGAATGTGTATATGGAACACATGTGTGCATATCTGTAATTGTGTGTAGAGGGGCCATGGATATGTGTATATGTGTGTTTGTACTATGTGAAGTATATGAGGAGCCATGGATATGTGTATATGTGTGTTTGTACTATGTGAAGTATATGAGGAGCCATGGATATGTGTATATGTGTGTTTGTACTATGTGAAGTAGCATCAATGTGCACAGATGTATGGACATGTGTATATGTAGTGGAGTATATGGTTATATAAGATGTGCTAGCATTATGTATGTAGTATGTGTGAGTGTAGCAAATTGTCTGCGTGTGTGTACATATGTAGTAAAGTTAGAGTCTGAATGTTTTCATCATGTGTATGTATGCTGTGGGTGGTGAAATGTGTGTGTGAGTGTGTATATTCATGCACATAGTTTTCTTGGGGGTGGGGCAGTGTGCTTGGGCCAGCTCAGCTTAGACACAGGCACCCTGGTCTGACTGGGGCTGCTTCATCTCACGCCAAGTCCTTCAGCAGCAGAAGCCAAAGGGCCGAGCGCTGGTGAAAAGCCCCGACGTGCTACTGCCTCCCCTCCGACTGCCATGGGGACATTAAACCTTCAACAATCTGGGACTCTGACGGCTGGTTCTTGGTTCTCTGCCTGGAAAAACAGTAGGCAAATAGTAAAACCTTAAATTCTAACATATGTAAGTTATACATCTTATTTTCATTTTCAGCCCATGTTCTCCTCGGTAAGACATCAGGAAAAAATTACCGTCTGCCTTCTAATATCTCAGTGGAGCATTTATCTCCCAGCCATGATAAGTGATCTGCAATATTTTTTCCTTTCAGATTAAGAAACAAATTCATTTAATTTTCTTTATTGAATGTGCTCAGGCCTCCCCACTGTGCCTGACTCTCAGGAACCCTGGACTGCTCCCCCTCCTTCTGGGTTGGTGACTGTGCTCCTGACTGTGGGGATGGGTGGCTCCCCAGCACTCCCTAGGGGCTCTCACTCTGTTCTTGCCCACTGCAGAAGATGGAGCCGAGTGACTGGAGACAACAGCCAGGCCAGGGGATGAGGGAGTGGTTAGCATGCCCAGCTGGCAGACTCTAATCTACACCTTGTCTGATCTCCTTGGTTTGAAGGCTGGGTTTGGTGCTCTCTAGAGAACTGGCCACCTCCCAGGCTGCCAGGATGATGCTTGCTGCCTGGCATTATCATACCACAACAGCCCCCACTGCACCTTCTAGGAGTCTGCTATGGTTCTGCTTCTTGGAAGTACTGAGTGACAGCTGGGCCCGTCGGGATGGCATCTCTCCTGGCATGCTGGGAGAGCCATGATGTTATGCTGAAGGTCACTGGGGATCCGTAGAGTGTTCTGTGTGTGCTCAGCTGCATCAGCTGACCACAGGGAGTATGTCAGCTTAGCTCTCCAGTCCATTGCTCAGTGCCATATGCTGCAAATATCAGATGCTAACTGGGCTGCGTTGTTTTAGTCCAAGATGGGTGATGTGTTTTCTCCCTTATGCACGTCCATATTGCTTCTCCTGGGAACTGACTGCTCAGGCCTATAAAATGCTGCAAGAGTCATTACAGATCAGGAAGGCAGTCCTGGGTTCTATTCCTCTTCCTTGCATCACCAAACTCTTCTAAATGTGGGCTTTAATTGAGAAGGTTAACACTGGGGACCTGAGTCCCGCATCCACCTTTACTAGCTATGCAATTCTGCCAGTCACCACGCCTTTCCATTTTGGTAACCATAGAGAGGATGTAGTAACCCTTGCTCCACAGATCTGGGAGGATTATTGGGGAATTCAGATAAAGCAAACAGTATGAATATGCATTAAAATGGTATATGTATAATAGCAAGTGATGGCACTATCTCAAGAAATGGCAGTGGCAGGACACAGGACACAATGACCATCTCATACTGTGATTGGTCCTGTAACTGAGGAAGACATAAAGTGCTGTGGGACCGTGGAGAAGGCCTGTCCTTTTCTTCAAAGGACTAGTGAATGTGGGAAGGGTTGGTCACTGGTGATCTGGTTCAAACTGGACACGGCAGACAGATTGGGAGGGCTGCAGGCCCCTGAAATGCGTTCAACCAGGAGGCACAGTGCTTATGACAGAATCAGGCTGGGTTCTGTATGGAGGATGGCAATACGATTTCATCATCATTGTCATCATTATCCCACGGGTGTCAAAGTGACTAGCAAACCCGGCTGAATCTAGAGCGATATGTCCCCACGATGACGATTCTTGATCTTTGTCTCCTCTCCAGGGAGTCTCCAGTGGACTGCAGTGTCAGCAAATGCAACAAGCTGGTGGGCGGAGCCGAAACCAACCCCATGAACTATAACAGTTACATGGATGAGAAGAACGGCCCCCCTCCTCCCAACATGACCACCAACGAAAGGAGAGTCATTGTGCCTGCAGGTACCTTGGGAACCATCTGCCTAGCTAGTGCGCACATTGCCATTTTGGGGGGACTGTAGGGAAGGGGTAGGCCTGTCCCTTGGAACATGGAAACCCTTCCCCGCTTCCTCATCTTTAGAGAAATACAAACCAGGGAAAGTTGTACATCCCTCCTGATGCTCTAGCTACCAACCAGTCTCAAATGTCACCAGAACCCTGGCACGCAGATCCCAGAAGCCCCACTCTCAAACATAGCACAAGGCAGATTTTCCATGAGTGGCCTATTACCCCAGCATGAAGCCTACCCCGAGAGCAGAGCAAGGCGGCCTCACACCCTCCGTTCCTTCCTGTAAGGGTGCAGCTTGCCATGTCCACCCTTCCCTCAGGCGTGTACTCCCTGGCCTCTGCTAGGTTCCACCTTCCCAAAATTACAGCCAGCTCTTTCAGTTTTAAAATAGAAATAACTATATTTAACAAACAGAACGCCTCCACGTGTGTGCCACAAAGTTATATCATTATGTAGAAATAGCCTCTTTTTTTCCCCCCTAGTTATTGGCGCTGTTGGTTATGGGAAAGAGGGGGCTATTGTTAAATCCTCCCGCCTATTGGATGGATGTTACCTGGGCCAACTCCAGTGTACTCTGCTGCCTGGACATGGAGGGAATTTGAAAATTGCCACTTTAGACTGGGTGCCAGGTGGAAGGGGCAAAATGTCCAGAGTTTGAACGAAGTGAATTACAGGGTGGGGGCTAAGGCTAATCTTATCGAAATAGCTTCCCCAGAGAGGCTGGCTTCCTCCATTTGTGAATGTGTAGATGCAGTCCTGTCTTAGAGCGCTTAGCTGTCTCTGAGGGGGTTTGACTGTCGGATTGAAGGATGACTTTGTGACGGGCACATCTTTCCTCTGTCCCGAGTGTTTGCTCCCATGGAAGCTGTGACTGCTCTCCTAGAGTGACAGACGAGTTTCTGAGTTCTGGGTTAAATTCCCCGTGTCTGAGGGTGTTGAAGATACCAGAATAGAGGCAGAGGAGGAAAGGGTTCGTTGTTCTGTAGATCATAGAATTAAAAGCTGCCCGGGCTGCATCTTCTTCAAGCCTGGGAGCTGATTGCAAGGAGAGCTCCACCTGATTTATTTATCGGCTTGCTTGTTTGGGTTGTTTGTAATGGGCATTCACTGCATAGCACAGGCTGTCCTAGAACCCCCTGTGTAAGCCAGGCAGGACCTCTCAGTGGTCCTCCCTCCCTCCCCCAAGTTCTGGGACTAGCTGCAGATGTGTGCCGTCTATGCCTCGCCAGGAGAGCTTCCTATAGCAGGGTTTCACAGGTGCCAGGTACAACGTAGATGGCTCCCTCTACTACAATGTCACATTGTTTGATGTGTCACCACCCTTGGTAGACAGGCTGGTGATGGTGAGCCCAGGGGGTCTCCTCCCTGCTTTCAGACAGGAAAATCATACCGAAGCAAACATGGTGTGAACGCTCTCCACACCACAAGGACAGGTCAGGCATTTGCTACCAAAATCTCCTGCTCCAACCTCAGCACAGGAAAGAGATCTTGAGGGGAAGAACCATTAGAGGCTTGGAGATGGCCTCAGAACCAGCCTATTGTCCCCATCTTGTTTGGGCTGTCATAAAGAAGTGCATATGGGAAGAAGGAAGAGGGGCCAGGCTGCTTGGTTAATGCTCTACTCTTTAAAAGGTGTCGAAATGCTTTCCAGGGGATTGGCAAAAGGTTGGTCTTCAGTGGACTGGCTTAACCAAAGCACTAAAAGAGAAAATAACATGAATTCTTATCAAGCTGTTTTAAAACATTTGGCATAATGAATTCACGAGCCCAGATCTGCTGGGTTGTTCCCCCGCTGGCTAGATCTGTAAGCATTACCCTTACACAGTTTGGCTTCCTCCAGGACAGCATCCTGGACACAAGGGAAAGTCTCCTTTGGGCAAGTCCACAAATCAAGGCAATAAAACATTAGTGGAACAACCGATTGAATTTATGATGGGATTTTAGGACAAGTATAAATGAGGACTCTAGTTAATCACCATTTCCACATCGAGATGGGAAGGAGCAAGGGCCAAATCATCCAGGAAATACATTTGGAAGAGTTTAGCATGATCCAGAGTGGAAGATTTATAATTCATAGTGCTGGAGAGGGAGAGAATTAACATTGTGATCGAGCCCAATGCAAAGAGAGGAAACAATAAAAAAAATAAAATATAGGGCATAAAATTGAATGTGCAGTCTTGGATTGTACAAGTCAGGAACTGGGAGACACTACAGATGAAATAATATAGTCCAACTCCTCTGGGATACCCCTCTTTAGAATTCTGAGCTTTCCACCTACCCACAGCCCTTTCTTGGTTTGAAAAGTAAAGGGATAAAAACAAAGCCAGAAGTTTATCTGAAGGACACAAATACACACATGTTCAAGGGGGCTGGAGGCAGAGGAATTCTTGGTTTTGCACAGGGCTTTACAGTCCCAAATGAGTCAGGCAGGATCCTGACAAAACGAGACTGAGGGGATGACAAAGGATCTGCTTCTCCAACTACATGACATCTTTTGAAGGCTTCTATGGGAACCCCAGCAGTAGTTCCTAGGGCAAAACTTCTATGACTCCCTATTCATCTATGACAAAACCCATTTCTATCAAGATTCCCTTGATAGAAAATTTTTGTAAATAGGTTTGATTCTTGTTAGAGGGGTTTTGTTCTGGAAACCATATTTGACCGTCCACTTGGTCCTCACTGGTCGTTTTGGAAGGCACTCTTGTTAGGTAGGAAAAAAATGGTAAAGCCAAGATTCCCTTGATAGAAAACATGGGGCAGATAAAGAGCTGGCCTGTGGCAGGATCTCACAGTTGTGCCATCACTAGGTAGGTACAGTCTGGATTCTTGGTGTGGCATGTAGGAGCTGTGACATATGACCCCCAAGCTTTTGCCTGTGTTCCCTCTCAGCCTCTCAAGGATTTCTCTTATAACCTGGAGTGATTCCGGCACCTGGCGTCCCCCCCACTGCCACTGCTGACCATTTAGACCCTACTTCTCTTGTGCCCAGAGCTTTTTCAGGCTCTAGAATGAGAGGAATGTGAGTTGGTTAGAAAGGAGCACACGTTTTCCTGCTAAATAAGCATGCTGAATGAAGCAGGCCAAGCAGAAACTGGGAGCGACCAGCTGCCCTGCAACAAAATACCATCTCTTCTCCAGAAACCCTCCTCCCCTGACCCTCCAAATTCACCCCAGACCCTTCTACCCAAGGCTACATGAACTACTAACGCAACTTCATTTCTTACTTACTGCCTTAGTGCCTACATTTCATAGTGATGGAAGTGTGTGTGTGTGTGTGTGTGTGTGTGTGTGTGTGTGTGTGTGTGTGTGTGTGTGTGTGTGTGTGTTTGAGAGATGGACAGACAGGAAGACAGACTGAGAAACTCAGTAGCACAGGGTGCCTCAAATGCATAATCCTCCTGCCTCAGTTTCTCAAGTGTTGGGGTTACTGGTATGCACCACCGTGTCTGTGGAAGCCTGTCACTTGTAACATCTCCCACCTGAGACAGTTGCTACTTCAGGAAAAGGTGAGATGGGGAAGGAAGGAAAAGGGCAAGTGAGAGCAGAGGCCTTGGTCCTGTGCTGTTCTCGCTCATTCACAGTTAAAGAGGCGTCTGTCTATAGTACCATTTGTCATCTATAAGTATTTACATATCCTGAAAATGTTTAGGGATGGTCTGCTAGAAATCTTAACACAGCTATGCCCTGAAAGAAGGAAGCCCAGCTTAGGTTTATGTCAAACAATAGCACCATTGGGTTTCCCAGCGGCCCAGATGGAACTGCAGGGAAAGAATGAGCGTATATATTTCTCTTCTATAGGCATCTGAGAGATCAGTGTGCCTCCTTGCACTCATTAATATTCTTAAGACACAGATGGCTCCCCTTTCCAGAGGCATTGGTCACTGGGCCTGAGGGATTGTTTATTTTCATTTTGATGCCATGATTTCTTAGGTCAAGGTCTCAGTTGCCCTCCAAAAATTTTAAACAGCATCCTGTCAGGGTATATGTTGAGGCAACTAAGAACCTTTCCCAGTGCTAAGCGATTCAGGCATTGCCAGATGGGGTGGAGCCAGATGGGGTGTTCTGAGGGGGGACCATCTGGAAGGGAGGTGAAGGGTGAGGGAGAAAAGAGAGAGGTATAAGAGGGAAAGACAAGAAAAGGGGAGGAAAAAAAGATATGGTGAACAGGAAGAGAGAAACGGGAAAACAGATGAGAAAAATGGGAGATAGATGAAGAGAGGGGATCTAGCAGAGAGAGATAAAAGAGAAGAGGAGAAAGGAAAAGGAAAGAGGGGCCCAAGAGGAGAGAGATGGCATAGGAGAGAGGCAAAGAGGAAAAAGTGGAAGGGCAGGTGGAGGCAGGCATTCATGCTAATATTTTTCATCCCTCCTCTGCAGACCCTACACTGTGGACACAGGAGCATGTTCGGCAGTGGCTGGAGTGGGCCATAAAGGAATATGGCTTGATGGAGATCGACACCTCCTTCTTCCAAAACATGGATGGCAAGGAACTGTGTAAAATGAACAAGGAGGACTTCCTCCGAGCCACCTCCCTCTACAACACCGAAGTGCTGTTGTCACACCTCAATTACCTCAGGGAAAGTAAGTGGACCATGTGCTCTCCGGCTTGCGGGAGGTCCCGCTGGGTCCCCAAGAACCAGCCCAGGGGAGGAGGTGCATACCTTTACACCAGTCACAAAGGACATATGACAAGAAGCAGCATCCTCACTATAGGAACCTCGCCAAGGTCGCATGGGTTCCTACAAATCCCACAGGGAAAGACCCAATCCAGGAGTGTCAAGGGAAGCAAATCAAAAATAGAAAAAAAAAACAAACAAACAAATAAAAACAAGGAGTTTGAACCTGGGAGGATGACACGAGAGACTAGGCTCTGGGAAGATGTCTCTTCCGGAACCTTGCGCTACCCAAAATTGCAGAGATAGAGTTTCTGGTTGGAGGTTTTCTAAGCAAACAGAATGCTTACTGGAAATTCTGAACATAGATATGGAATCTAAGATCATGGGAGCTCCTATCCTATCAGTCATTTTGATTCCCCTCCCTACCCTACAGGGTTGCCTCCCCCACTGTCACGAAATAGGGAGAGTAGCTGGTGGCATGAGTTTGTTAGAAGACACTGGAAACTTCCCCAGAAAAAACCTTCACAGAGAGAATGCTGGGGGAGGGAAAGCTTAGTAAAGAAAGAGTGATCCACTAGGAGGTTTCCTAGTGCCAAGTACCCACCAGTTCCTTTAAATTTACTAGTGACCTCAGCCTTAACTCTCCATCAGAAATCCCATGCCAGGTGCTATCCCCATGCTATCTCCAAGTGTTAAGGGTCTGCTCAGTGGTCTGCAAAGATGAGCTGAAGCCACAGGAAGGCAGATGTGGGGTCATTCTGTTGAGGGTGGTCAAAGAGAGGGTGGGCAGACCAAGATGCACTGCCCTTTGTGAACAGTCTAGTTTGCCAGGAGTATTGCAAGAGTTAAGCTTTGGGAAGGTTTGATGGCTTTAAGATCGCTTTGAATGCTGAGACCCCAGAAAACACTGCAGAGCTGCTTTTCATGGACTCTGGGATGGTCTTCCCTGTACTGGATCTCCATTGCATGTTTAGTTGCTATCATTGCAATCTGTGGTCTCAGTGTAAGAAAGTGCTATGGAGAGCAGGGACAGCACACACTGTCTGGAAAATAAAAAATAAAAATAAATGCAGGGCCTCTGAGCCATCCAGCCTCCTCTCTAAGGCGGCTGGTAATGCTGGGAGAGGGGACGCTAGCCCCACAGCAATGACCTCATGTCTGAGTTTGCTGCAATATGAGGTCAGTCCAAGAAATAAGAATTTTAAAAGGGGGCCGTTTTCTAACCTAGTCTTCTCTCACTTTTGGATGATTGGCATTTAATAATGACCTTATTTCTCAGCCTTTAAATACTTGGTGAAAGGAAAAACAAGAACCAAAAGCAAAGGCTCTTTAGACAAAATTCTGCCATGATTCACACGGGCAGGGCAAGGGAGACAGTAGACACTGAACGTGCACATGGGAAGCAGAGGCCAGCAGTGCAGGGCACAGCCAAGCCTGACTTCTAGGCTCCTCCGGCTTCCACTGTGCAGGAGGTTGAGAGATCCTCAAGGAAGAAGTCATGACAAAGGCCTTAGTGAGCTCCGCACCAAGGACCCAAAAATGTTAGTTTTCATGGTGGATACCTGTGAAGAATATGTTCAAAAAAAAAAAAACAAAGAAAAAAACATTTGGGCTTTGTAAGAGGGAAGCCCATTCAGACCACATGACCTCTGACCCACCCATGCACAGCCCAAGTCCCCACTTCTTCTTTCTCTCACCAAAGAAGCAGAGCCACAAACACTGACATGAGCCAGATACCTGCTGCTCAGAAGGCCCAGGAGTGCACCGAACCAGCCAGGGCTCACCATCACTCTTGGGAGGCAGATAAGTGGAGGTGAAGGGGTGAGCAGCTAGAGAGGAAGCAGGGAGCAGAGTTTGGTGTTTGGAGGTTAGATCATAGCCAGCAAAAAACGGATTCTCTCCTCCTAAGAATATGTGTAAACATCGCGGAAGATGGCATACAATAAAGTTTCCAGAAAGGGCATGGCTGGGAGAGGGTTTCCAGAGTTGAGAAGAGGTAGAGCCAGTATGCACGTGGAAAGCCTTTGAAAGCCCAATGTAGTAGGTCTACGCAAGGAGAGCTTTTCTGGGGCTAAGATGGTTATTGTGGTAAAGCGTAGGATGTGCTTAGGACACAAAGTGGAGTGGAAAACTGTGCCCATGGGCCAAAACAAAAATTACAGTAGTTGTATTAAATTTTCTTGAAATGTAACAGAGATTGCAATAATCTTCTGAGGCATCTAGATTTAAAATGATCTAAATGGAAATTTTTCTGATTTTCTTTCCTTTCCATTTTTCTTTTTCAATATACTTTTCCCCTTGGGGTTCCAGCCTCTAGAACCCACTGGTTACTGGTACTAGTCATCTGTGTAGACTACAGGAGGCCTTTTATCAGACACTGTCACCTCTACAGTGGCTGAGAACTTTTTCTGCTGTACAACATGCCTTCAAACCGTGATGGTTTTCCCAGACTGACTTGCAAAGGCTGTCTCATGTTTAAGAAAGCGGTTAGGGTTTGGCGCAAGGTTGGATTAAGGGGAGTGTGTGCTGATGCTCAGCATCATCCTGTAGGGGAGCAGTTGGCACCTAAACATTTCCCCTTTTGGCAAGAGGTAGAGGGAAAAGATCTGAGACCCTCAACACTGCTAGAGGATACAGGGTAGAGGAATGTCAGCACAGGGGAACCTGGGGGGAGCCAAAGCATGGATGTTGGAAGCCGGGCCAGTGAGATGGCTCAATGGGTAAAGGCACTTTTGTCAGACGTTCTGGCATCAGATTTACTTTCACAAGAGACATTTGACTATTATTGTTGTCTAGAAATACTATAAGAAAGCTATATTTTAAGTTTTATAAACTTAATTATAAATTAAAGAGGAGTTTCTCATAATAAGGAAGAAATAATAGTATCCTGAGCCCCTCTACACCTGCCGGGTGGATGAGCCCTGCCTAAAGGTACTGCCTTTGCACATCTGGCCGTTTCAGCTGTTCCAGGTGCAGCACCTGTATGACGTCAGGAGGAAGATGGGGGAGCCGGGACTGACTAGGGTACCCACAGTTATTGGAGTCAAGCTGAAGCGTCTGAGGGAACAAGGCTCAGGCAGGCACCAGCCCAAGTGTCATTCACTACAAATAGAAAGGACACCCCCTTGTGGACACCACAGACACAACTCTATGGTCCTTGATTCATGGCCTAAGCAACTCAGACAGGCTAGCTTCAGGAGTCCATCCAAAGGCATCTGGCCTATGCAAAGCACCTACTTTGACCTCTGAGACTTGGGCCGCTGAAGCTTTCAGCCTGAGTTAAGGTCACTGCTGCAGACGACCTGCCAACTTTGGTACAAGATGCTTGAATACACATGAATTAGGATGTCGATGCAGGCAAACCTCTCTTCTCATCTCCCAAGCTAATCTTATGTCCAGTCTCCACCTTTAAGGCCAAACCAGCGTCCCCCACCCAAAGCCTTTGTACTATATCAATGGATACAGGCTTTCCAAAACTCCTCTGAAGCCTTCTGGAGTAAAGCCCATTAAGCCAAACCCATTCTCTCACTCACCCTGACCTCCTCTCCAAATCCTAAGTGTGATTGACAGCACTGCCAGAATCTTCCAGACACACCCCCTGGACAGAGAGGCACTGTTTCCAGCCGAGAATGTGGCCAGTGAGATCTGTCTCTTCTCAGGCTGAGATCAATGAGGCTGACCTTGGGGAAGCAGTGCTGTCTGTCCCCAACTGACAGTTCAGTCACAGGGCCACTGGGGGGAGTTTGGGGATGTCTAGGAACCCAAATCTCTTGGGCTGAACAGCCAGAAGCAGAAGAAAAGGGGTTTTGTTGCCCCTTTTCGTTTTCAAAGGAACTGGATGGAACGTCCATCTGGGTCTGACCTGGGACACATACCAAGAAAGCACATTTTCAAACAGTGGCAGCCCCAGAGGATGAAATACATCAAGCGACAGGGACACCCCAGAAAAGATATCAATCTCGATTCCCATTTTTAATTTAAACTTAATGGAAAACACATTCCGCATTCTGTGGTATTCCCACCTGCAACCTCAGATGGCGGAGCAAAGGTGATGGCCCTGTCGTTAAGCTGAGGAAGTGCTAAGCCTTCTGGCTGGGTCTGGCCAAGAAAGGAGGGCAGGATTCCAATAAGATAAAGGGCCAGTGGCCTCAGTCTCACTAGTAGCTGGTCTGTTGTTCAATGCATAGGGTCCGACTCCTTTCCTCTGCCCTCCCAGTGTGCATTCAGTGATGCAGCTGGCTGAAGCCCAGAGAAAGGGAGCTAGGAATCTACTGGTTGCCTTGGGGTTGGGGAGGTAGATGCTGCTGGGTTCTATGGTAACGTGAAAGGAGGCATAGGCAAATGCTCTGGCACTGGCTCCCTTGTCTCCACTGCTCCAGGTGTCCCAGATGAAAAGCAAGTTAGAGAGACCACAGAGCTGAGGGAAGCTCAGGGCATTGGTCCTGCAAAACCCCTTCCCATCTGTCCCTTCCCACCTCCGTTCATATCCCAGAAGTCCACTTTAGGATGGAGTCGAGAACAAAAAATGACCTTGTTGTGCTGGGGACATAGCTTAGGTGGTAGAGTGCCTGCCTAGTATGCAGGACACTCTGGGTTTGATCCTGTCCACCCTATAAACTAGGCATGGTGGCCAATGCCTGCAATTCTGAGCACTTGGGAGGTGGAAGCAGGAGAATCAGAAATTTAAAATTATCCGGGGCTATGTAATGAATGTTAAACCAGCCTGGGATACATGAGAACCTGTCTCAATAAAGAAAAATGGAGGAGGAAGGAGTGGAATGGGAGAAAAGGGGTGGAGGAAAGGAGGAAAGAAAAGGAAAAAATTAATCTCGTCTCCAAGTTCTTGCCTTGGATGGCTACTTCACTCCCAGAAGCTACCGCTTCACAAATTTTAAAGCAAATGTGTCTCCAATCAACAGATACATATATATGCACATGTATGTATCCTGTCACATAGACATAGATAACTGAGTGGACAACAGTTTAAATGAAGGCATAGCATGCAGGGAACTAAGAAAATTGCAATGTAAAACTAGCCCTAAGGCACCTCCATCTGCCTTCCAGCACCATTTATTTTCCTTCCTTCCTCTGTCTTTACTACCTTCATTGATCTATCCATCCATCTATCTATTTATCTATCTATCTATGTATCTATCTATCTACCCATATCTTTCTGAGACAGAGACTCTCTATTTATCTCAGCTACTGGCACTTTCCTTGATCCTCTTAATCTCCGGAGTGTTGGAATAAACATACATAATTTTATGCCCATCTTAGCTCTGTTGGTTTAACCTAAAGGCTGCTTCAGCTTCTGAGCCGAGGACATGTCTTATAGAGTAGCCAGTCAGTTGATCTTGTCTCCTGCACCTCTGACTTGACTTCTTTGGATGTTGACCTCAGCTATGGAAGGAGAATATACATGGTTTTGCATGGCTCCTGCAAGGACTAAGTATAGTGTTTGGGAGAATGTGGAGATAGATTTGAGAAAGTGCTTGCCACGCTAGCATGAAGACCTGCTTTGATCCCCAGGACCCATGTAAAAAAGTCAGTGATGGCAGCATACACTTGCTGTCCCAGCTCTGGGGAAATGGAGACAGGTGGATATCTCACCGGTGCCTCCACCCTCCACCCCACTTCCTCCTAGTCAGCTGGCCCCAGGTCTCAGTGAGAGACTCTGTATCAAAGAAAAGGATGGAAGTGTCCTGAGGAAGGATGTGTAGGAGAGCACTCACACACGCACACACACTCACACACACACACACACACACACACACACACACACACACACACACGAGTGCCTGGCTGTGCAAATGTGGTTCCGGCCCTATCTAGCCATTGACTGTGGCTGTTGGTATTGGGGAAACTCCACAGGACTCAGCGGCACTAGGATTGCTTGGGTTAGAACCTCAAAGCAGGAAGAAGAAACCCAAAGCCACCACATGGGAGGCCAGACTCCAGGAAGGACTTTTCTACAACTAGAGAAATTGCCTTTAAAAAAATTCAGGTAGCCTGAGGACCTGGTAAAATAAAAACCAGTGAAAAGAAAATTTGTACCCATGGGAGAGACCAGCCGCCCCTCCCCCATTGAGGTTTCCTCTCCCCTAGTGAAACTTGAACCAAGACAGTCTTGGGGCAAAATCTCTCCCCTAGGTTACCATGAAATATGTATTTCATGCAGGCTTTGTAGAGGTCAGGCGACCCTTTCTCTTGGCATTCTGGGAGTTTCCTGTGGCTTCACATGTGCTCAGAGAGGAACTCTGACCATGGGGAAATTTAATAAACGTGGTTTATCTGAGCCCCGTCTCCGGCCTAACTTTGTACTAATGACTCGTGGCTGCTCAGAGGCCATCATTTTTCTTTATTTGCTTGAGCAGCGAGGTTCTGCCCGAGGGAGAAAATGCCTGGGACAGAGGTAGAGACATTCTTGTTCTTACCCCTGAAAGGTTTTGGTTCCGTTTCTGAAGCTCTGTCCAGTCATGAAGGATTATTTCTCATTGCGGTAGAACACAATCCTAGATGGAATCACAGATGGCAGTGCCAGTGCCCGCAAGCTCTTGTGTGAAGGGTTTCCATTCTCTGTAACTAAAAGCAGTCATGGTAACTGCTAGCCTCTACTGAACGCATAAAACAAGTAAGGGTCTGGGCAGCACACCTTCTAGACTTGGTTTCATGGAAGCCTCACAGCCTCCATCCACTTCAGTAGGTATTAACTCTTTGCCCAGTACAGATGATGGTCATGTGACCCAGAGGGGCTATACTGATGGACCTATACTCAGATGGACTTGTTACTTCAAAGAATAATAGCTTAAACCGAATGAATCTGTCGCTTTCTCTCACTGATATTCTTGAGAATGGAATGTTGCGTTTGGGTGGATGCGTCACTTAGAAAATAATATCCACATATCTGCACTTTGGCATATAGCAGCCTCTAAATGACACCCATCTATCTCCTTCTGGTTTTCATCTGGGACCTACTTCAGAGCTAGAAAAGATAGGTACATAAGCCAGGAGTCATGTCCCAGGAGGAATCCTAGGTTGCTCTGGTAGGACCCAGAGTTCCTCTAGATACTCAACCAGAACAGCCAAAGTGACAGGAACGGGGACACACACACACATGCCACACACACCACACACACCACTCTGCTTCTGAGCCCCTCCATGACCGAAGGCTAAGAAAAGGCTGGGTGACAAGCTATCAAGCCATTCCCGGCCTGGCTAACAGTCAGTCCCCTTGGCCACATGCCCCAGGGAAAACAGTTGTTTAGAAAGGCTTTCTTAGCCTCAAACACATGTGTGAAGCTCATGGTGTCCTTTGTAAAAGCAGATCCCAGCCCTAGTTTTGATGGCTTTTCAAAATGTCCCCAGGAGAATCATGAGAAGAGTCCCAAAGATGCCTCCATCTTACAAAACAAAACTCTTGGCCTCACTTTAAACAAAGGGACAAATCTTGTTTTAGGAAAGAAAGGAGCATGTGTTTTACATGCAATGACAACAACAAAAAGAACAAAAAATAAATAAATCATCCATCCCAAATGGCTTCTCTGGAGTCTGATGCAGAGAGGTTTGCACCACAGCTTCATTTTAGACCATACAGCAGCAATCAATGTGCGACTCTGTGCGTGTTGATTTCTGCTTTCCTAGACACTGAAAAAGACCCTGTTACAGCATCACCATCCCAGAGGTGGGGTCCCACAATCCACTTGGGAAGCCGCCCACTTGAGGATCAGCAGGCCTCCTACTCGGTCCCATCTCTAAAGTATCTTCTACTTAATACCAACATATTGGGAACCCTGGCTTTAACACACAGACCTTTGGGGAACATTCTAGATCTAAACCGAAGCATGGCATTTAGTTTTTACTTTTATTTCAGGTTCACTGCTGGCCTACAATACAACCTCCCACACAGACCAGTCCTCACGGCTGAGTGTCAAGGAAGGTGAGTCCGCCCCCCTTGTATGCCCAGATTCATTTCCTCTACCAGACACAGCACAGTTCCATACTGTTCAGACAGGTGGGGAGTGCCAGGTCTGGATACCAATTTCTTGCTCAGGAAATTATTTTTTAGTAAACAAAAATTTTAAAAAAATCTAAAATACCTGTTTTCCCTCTTTCTGCCACAAGTTTCAAAACTCCAAGAGAGGCTTTGAAATGTCTCATAAAAACATCCCAAGGATAGAATTTAAAGCCATGACCCTGAGAGCAAAGGGTGTTTCCTTTACAGAATAGTGGACTCTGCTCATCTTCCCAACTAACTTTTGGGGCTCTCCTGGTGAGGATAATGAAATGTGTGTCTACCTTGTGAATTTGCATTTTGGGATTTTCTTCCTGAAAGCATCCAGCATTGTCCATTCATGTTTAAAGTCGTGGTTTAAAGATTTGGTCTAGTATAGGTTGGCCTGGTCTAGTTTGTGTTGCTTTAATCAAACCATCTCATTTGATTTCATTTAATTTTGGTCAGAAAGAAAGAAAACTGTCTTTTTTAAAAAAAAATGGTTTTAGTGAACATCAAGGTAGCATTTCACAGTTGGCCAAGGCTGCTGAAGCTCAAGCTAGTTGGTAGAGTGTTTTCCCTGAACATGTAAGGCCCTGGGTTTGGTCCAGCATATCTCTCTCTCTCTCTCTCTCTCTCTCTCTCTCTCTCTCTCTCTCTCTCTCTCTCTCTCTCTCATACACATACACCACCATACCTCCACACACAAACACACACACAAACATGGAGGGGAAGCACACTCATTTATTAATGATATTAATATTATAGAATTGGACCAGATGCTGTCTGATTTTAGCATTTGAATGGATGATTAGTTCATGGTATCTGGTTAACTAATGGAGAAAAATGAAAGCAAATAATTATTAGAAACCCAAGAAAGAGTGAAAGCAAGTCTTCCCACAGCAACAGGGGAGTCCACAGAGGAAAACCATTGAGTAGTACTGGTGGGACAATGGGAATTCCACAGACATCTCTCTTCCTGGATACTCTCCTGCCGTAGTTTTTCTTGACCTATATCTGTTACAAAATTGGACAGAGACCAAAGGGATTGGCACTCTTGCAGGGTTTTCTCTGGAAAGAGACCATTTGATTCCAAATTCTCATGAAGTATGAATGGAACAGAGACCCAAACATCCCCATATGTCTCTCTCAAGATCACACCTTCAGTCATGCAGGACTCTGTGCTTCCTGGTAACAGTTTATGATTTGATAATGACCAGGACCTTTAGTGGAAGGATTATACAGTATAATGATTCTACTTTTAGGTGTTTTTGTTTTTCCTTCCTTCTCTATTACCCAACCTATTCTTTTTGGCTACTGACTCCCCCACTCACTCTATAGCCTGTTAACCTCCTGTAACATCATGTTACACACGTCTGTAGCAGAGAATATTTATTTTGTGACAAAGACACAAGAGGTCCAGTCACTTGGCCTCATCGCATCCCGGTCCTCAGGCTCTGAGGTCAGCTGCAGAGCTCTAAGGAACGCTCTCGGCTTCTGAAGTGGCTGATAACGGAGCCGCGGTTTGTAGATTTGGAAAGAACGAAGGGAAGGTACCACTGAAGAGAGGGAGGAAGAGAAGGAGAGCAAGGAGGAAAGAGAAAAGCAGGGGAGTAAAAGAGAGGAGAGGGGAAAAGGTGAGGGGGATGGGAGGACAAGCTTTTGAACTACTGAATTAGGATTTAGTGTACAGCGTGCTGGTACCATCAGAATAAACCAATGCGATTTGGGGCTAGATAAAACCAATGGTTATTTGTGCATACTGGGTTAAAATACAGGTTTTGGCTGAAAAACTGGTTTAGCAATCCTGAAATGAGTGGCTAACCAACTCCTTCCCGCTGAGAAGTCCTGAGCAGCCCCCAGCCCTCTGCTCTACCTGCCAGGCGGAGCCCCTCCTCTGCTGGCCCTTTTGTGTTGAGAGCGCATTTGTCTCGCTGCTGCCTCATTCAGTCTGCTTGCGGGAGCCGCCAGCTCCTACTGGGTAGCAGGCCTCTTCTGAAATGAATTGACTGCCGCATCCAGGCTGCCCCATTCAGGTGGTGCTGGGCATTTATCTCCCAGCCTCGGCCCTGGCCTCTAGAGACGATTAAGCCTGTGCTTTGCAGGTGCATCTTTTGTCCCCAGTAAAGCTCTCCACTTAAGCGGCTGCCTTCCCCCTGTACTACCCAGTCTGCCACAAAACAAAGTACATTAGCAATACAAAGCTAACAAACTCCCCCTCCCTTTCACCCTCTTCCCACCTCTCTGCCTCTCTTCTTCCCTAATAGCTATCTTTATTTTCTTTAATATTAAATGGAAAAAGAAACAGAAGACATCAATGCCACCTTGACTCCGTCTTTTTTTGAATAGGAGGCACACACAGCACTCAAATCAGAGCTGGGTGTGTGCCCACGGGTGCCTCTGCTCCCTGCTCCGCAAAGGGCAGGTGCTGACTGGCATCAGGCACAAAGGAAAGAGGAGATGATGCCTGTCAGTGTCTTCACGGTACTTATCAACCAGGATGCTGTCTTCATTCAGAACGATATGACCGCCCTTCTAGCCTGTCTCCTGGCAAACTGGTGCAGATATGGAAGGGTTGTTTTGTGCAGAAAGTAAGATGACATTTCAAAAATCAATTTCCTCAGGTCTTTATGTCTTTAAACACGTGGAGAGTCTTGGTTGAACCCAGATAGAACTGTTGGGCATTCTCTCTCTCTCTACCTTTGGCTGCCAAATTAAAAAAATAAACGAGGACAGAAGTTATTGTTAGCCGCTTCCGCAGCAGCCATAGCTGTTACTTGCACAGGATTTTAGAGTGTGTCAGGCATGTGCACAAACTTTGCTTTTGAGCTTTGCACCTTTCTGTGAATTGGCTGCTATTGTTTCCATTCTGTAAAGAAAGGTGGGACAAGATGAAAGCATCTCCCCAAACGGTGTGTAATAATAAGGACAGTCCCCTTTTCACTAGAAGTCAGCATCATAGGAGAGAGATGTGGTTGTTACTAGAGGCTGGGAAGGGCATGAGTTGGGAAGGTTGCAGAGATGGAGTGACCGGTGGGGACAGTTGGGACCGACGAACAACTTCAAGAATGTAGTAGGAAAACTATGGCTGGTAACAGTTGATTCAATATTTCAAAACAGCCTATAGGACGATTTCAGATAATACCAATAAAAACAATAGCATATGTGTGACTATGTGTTTGGGGGTGTGTGCATGTGTGCGTGTGGATTCATGTGTTCTCATGCATGTGGAGACTAGAGGCTGACATCAGGCGTTTCCTTGGCTGCTCTCTACTCTAATTTTTGAGATAGAGTCCCACACTGAACCCAGAACTCATCCATTCCGTCATGCTGGCTACCCAGTGAACTCCAGAATTTCTCCCACCTCTGTCTCCTCCACTTTGGAATCATAGGCCCATACTGCAGCAGGCTAATAATGGGTGCCAGGGATCCAAAGTCGGTTTTCCATGCTTCATCCACAAGCAATTTACCAAGTGAGCCTACCCCCAGCCCCAGGGATTAAACCTATGAAGTGACGGATATACCAATGTCTTTGTCTTGGTTTTCACACATTACGTATATGCTTTGTAATATCACTCTGAGTTCCCAAAGTCTGTACATAAGCATTATGTATTTGTAAAATTTTAAAATATGTATAATTTAAGGGCCCTCATTGCCAAAGTTTTTCTCCTTAAAATACAGTCTTTCCCTTCTAGCTATTTTTTCCTAAATGTAATTCGGTGCAGAAATTCAAAGTTTTGCACCATTTCTCTCTGTCTCTGTAGTTTTTCACTGCTGCCTCCAGCTACATCCCTCTTGTCTTTCCAGAAACGAATTTCTACACAGCCTCCACTTGGCCATCCCCCCTTGGTTTTGACTGCATAGAGAGCACCTTATAATATAAATGCAAAATATAAATGCAAAAATAAAAACAAATACTGATGCCCAGGCAGAAGCAGAATGGATTCATTCTAAATCTCTACTGGGTACCTACAGGGCCTAGCAGCGTGTGATTTTTTTTCTCTTAAGATTTCCAGGCCTCTCCTAACCTGCTACCTAGTTTGACAAACCCTACTTCGCTTACAAACATCCAGTTCAGAGCCCTGAGGGGGTACTGAGGCTGGCACTCAAGGCCCCCGATAATTTCCTTAGCCCTCATCCTGCATCCAAAAGGCAGAGGATGTTGAGCTCCTTGTTTGTTGACTTCTGACACTCACAACTGCCAAGGGCTGGTGGAGTGCTGAACTCCTAGCCCCCAGCTAGAGCCTTTGGGACCCGATGCCGAATGTGAAAACCGAAAACCACTGGCTCTGTTGCCTACAGTGGATGTCTACAGAAGCTCCATCGCTGGCAGTTAACTTGACTGACAGGTAAAAAGCCTGTCTCCTTACTTGCCAAGGATGGAGAGGAGAGGAACTGATCAGCCGACCTCTCTGTCCTATACACTAAATGCTCGATTGGCATTTATGGACCATGCTTAAGAGAGCTTCTTTGAAAAACAGCAAGGACAAGGGCCAAACATGAAAGAGCAGTCCTTCTCTGTAGCCTTTACCAAATGTTTCCACATCCATTATCCATCTGTGCCTCATACCAGCACCATGAGACCACAGGTCTGTTACCTTTCTGTCCCCACTCTGCAGATAAGGACAATAAGGCCAAGGGCTCACAGCGCTCCTTAGATGACACCCATGTTTGGGGTCAGAACAGGCCTACCCCAGCGTAGGTTTCCTTCGCTCCCCTGGAGGCTGCTTCCCACATTATAATCTCAGCATTGAGCATTTGCATTCATTGGTGAGTGTTTTCTGTTCACCTAAGATAGACATTCACCTCCTATTTCAATGTTACACTCATGAAACAGTGCAACCATGGGCAAGGGTTTGCTTTTCTCTGTCTCGAGGTAGTGTTTGTGTTGTTGTCCCAATACCCAGTAGAAATAACTCAACAGGAAAAGATAGAAACAATGTGGTTTCAGAGAGACTTCAGGGCAACACGGTAAAGAAAGCATGGGAGTGGGCGTGGGTGACGGCCATGGGGAGAACATGTGGTAGTGGACATTCATGTGATAGACCAGGAGGCTGGGAGGACGAGAGCTAGACATAGAGAGAGGCTTAAGCTATACCCTTCCATGTTCTGCCTCTAGCCATACACTGCCTGCAGCCAGTCACTGTCTCTTAAAGATTCCATGAAATTGTACCACCCGTTGGGTAGAAAGCATTCAAAACATGAGCCTGTGGGAGACAGGCCCCAACACCCCATTTCCTCATGTATAAAATGAGGATAATTGCCATGCCTTTGTAAGTCAGCATGCTGTCTGACGTGCCAAAAACTGCTTGATAAAATTATATTAGTAACAGCACATTATTGTGATTTATGACAAAATTATAATAGTAATTAACATCATTATTAGGAAAATATTCCAGTATATTTGAGGGTTGCCAGCTGCTAACGATGTGAAGATACTGTGCGCTAATGGGTTGCGCAGCGCTGTGCAGGACACTCTGTTAGAGCTGAGACAGTCAAGTTGCTTCAAAAACTTCTAGGGAGAGACCCCCATGAAACGCCAAGAAATGCCATAACACCACATTCACAAATGGCAAAGTCACTTGTCGCATTCAGGGTCTCTAAGGACAAGAAAGGGATCAAAAGTTAGGAAGTACTGCAGCTAAAGTTCTATTGGGTACCTTTTATATGACAAGAAATGAGAGGCCATAAAGTGTATGGACCCAGCCAAAGTCACACACTAACCTGAAAAGTTCCAGGACCAGAAACACTTCTGACCACAAGCATTTTGTATAAGGGCGTTTCAACCTGTATAGGATTATACCTTCTTTATATTTCATGTTTTAATGACATTAATTTATTTTGTGTGTGGTGTGCCGCAGCTCGAATGTGGAAGTCAGAGACAACCCATATAGAATTAGTTCCTTCTACCATGTAAGTTCTAGAACTTGATCTCAGGTCTTCGGGCTTGAACAGTCAGAGTAGAATGTGTGCATTTGTGTGTGTGCCGCTGTGTGGGTGTGCAGATGTGCATTTCCCAGCTATCTCTGTGGTCCGGAGGCAGATGGATGATACAGATACTGTGGGCAAACAGCTGCTTTCTCTCTCCAGTTGTTTTTAAACTGTTTTCTTTGACATTCCAGAGTTGATATTTTGTCTGTTTCCAATCTGACCCTCTTTCAGAGATATATTGGCTTTCTTATTTTTGTTTTTATTTATTTATTTTTTGAGAGACAGGGGAGAGGGAGAGAGAGA